>CAJINU010000016.1:181957-351221 GCA_905178165.1 Amoebophrya sp. A25
TTCATGGGTTCATGGGTTCATGGGTTCATGGGTTCATGGGTTCATGGGTTCATGGGTTCATGGGTTCATGGGTTTGGGGTTTGTTTGTTTTTGTGTCGGAGGTTTTGGGTTTGGGTGTTTTGGGTTTGGGTGTTTTGGGTTTGGGTGTTGGAGGTTGAGGTTTCCGAAGGGATGTGCTTGCAAAGTTTTATTGCTCTTAATATTATAATTATATATATATAAGTACAGTGCAGAAGTTATGACGAGCAGAAGCGCTTACTTTTCAATCGCGTAAAAAAATTTTACCATAGAGCCCGCGTCGTGACATCCTGAAATATAGGGTTAGTAGTACATTATCTATCTGCTTATCTACTATAGAGCCCGCGGCAACCATCTAGACCACTCCCCGACCGAAAAAGCAGCGGGCTAGGCCTCCCGGCATGGCGTGTCCCAGACAGCGTTGGCTTGCCTTACTAGCAAGATGGCGCCAAAAAACGGCCTTGGGGGAGCGACCTCCACGTGGCATGGGCGCAGGTTTGATTTTCCTGGCCTTTTGGGAGGTCGCACGAGGCCCCTCCAGAGGGGAGGTTCCAAAGGGGGGGTAAGCATTTACGAAGATGGCCGCTTTTCTGTGACCGATTCTAGTGCTGTTTTAAATTTCCTGTCGAAGTGCTTATCCCCTCCCCTCCCCCCCACCCCTCTCTTCTGGAAGTGGGACGGTAGGCAGTTCAGTTAGAAACTCGACGCCGCTTTGGGATCCGTCACCGAGAGGCATTTTCTGCTGAACTGCGGACGCCCCCCGGTCTTGTGCCGTTTTTGTCGAGTGGTTTCTTGCTGAGGAAATGCGTAGGCCCATCATCTGGCTGCCCAGCTCACTGCGGAAGTGCACCAGATTCAGGGGATTATAGGAAAAATTTTTATATACATTTTCAAAATATGCACTTCTGCTCGTCATAGAACTACTAGATGAGGAACATCCTAGATCAGATGGGCTGCTCTAAAAATGCCAGCTGCCCCTGAAGCCCCACCGCTGACTGAGGATCAGCTGGAGGCGTTAGCGAAGAGAATGAGCGCGAAGGATCTGGAAAACCTGGAACATCTAGCTCAGCAAAAAGAGGCAGAGGAACAAAAGGATTAGTACTAATCATATTTACTTGAATCACTAAGGAAAGTACTTACCTCCTGGATCACTATGTTTCACAAAATGTTCTGGTATCAAGCAATTGATCTTTATCTCATCCTTCAAGAATGTCAATGTACTCACAATGAATCATTTTTGTATGAGCAGACATAGTTATAGGTGGAATAGGTAGAATTATTTCTACGCCGATCATTCACATGTATCCCTAAGTTGTAGTAAAATGATTGATCGCGACACGTCTATGGATGAAAGTCAAACGAGGAATATCATAGGAAAAGCAGACTATCTCGGAAAAACGTTAAGATTGAGTTGAGGCACAAAATATAAATACGACTGTGCACGTCAACCGCAAGCACCTTGCGGTTGCGCGGTAAGATGTTGACTAGACAATATGAACACGACAGCATGCAAATTTATCATTCTGCACAGAATCACAAAGTAAGAAACGCCAAGCGTTTTCGTAGTGATGATCATAGATTGTGGTAAATTCTTTCTAGGCATAAGCCTTCTATGGCTATGCAACAACTGTATATAAGTAGTGGAGCCACGACCGGCCCCCCCTGTAAAAAGCGATTCGAGGAAGAGAGTGCGATCTGATTTGTAGCTAAATTAATAGTACAATGCTGTTAAGGATGAAGTAGACGAAGAAACGAGCTGCGGATAGAACCTGAGGTCTTTTCTACTCGCGACAGCCATAGGTCACCCAGGTGTTCAATTAGCATACCAACAAGCACAAGTGCGTGCGTATGTCCACATAGAGTACTGATCGTGATCCTCGTGGTCTGTAAGAGTGAGTCTCAATCTGTCACAGGGAGGAAGTCACCAACACGCAATCTGTTCGAGAGAGTAAGTGAATACTCTGACCGCGGCCTGTCCTTTATGACAGGGGGACCAGTATGATGACGTTCTGTTCATGCTCCGGCTCCGGCTGAAGCTGAATCTATAATACGTGCATCATCGACTTCATCAAAGTGTTAGCATCTGACTTCGAGCGAAAGAGTTCTAGTCCAGAGCGAAATCAATCTGATTGAATCATATCCTCTGTCATAGAGCAGATACGCGGAGTAGGATGCACGTTTGTGAAAGTCGTACACGGTTATTTTGAATTTTGATTCTAACTAACACTAACACGCATCAGTTTACATTCATCTTAACCACTGTCAATCAGCAGGCTTCCTTGTTTGATATTCCCCATCCAAGCTATGCATTTTCGTCGATTGCATTAGTGCAGATGGAGGCAATCCCTATAATTCATGACCAATTACTGACCCCAACAATATTGTTGATATTTATTGATGAAGCATTCATTTAACTACTCGTGTTTGGTAGATATGTCATACGTATTTGAGAAGTGTGAGTGCTCTTTTTATGAACCTCTATTGACAAGATCACTTCTTTCTTAAGCTTTTGCTTTTTTTAGTTATTGTATATAATCGCTCGAGACTCTGCCTCTGCCATCTTCCCACGCTAGTACTTCTGTCTTTCCCATTCTTGCTCGTTTTTTTGTCTTGATTTGATACCTCTCCAAAAGCAAAACCGACCAAAGCCTGAACTTTATTCATTCAAGTAAAAATTCATATTCATCGCTACTGATAAATTCTAAGAACATCAAAATGAGTGTTGCTGCCCCTCCTCGTCTTCCGCCCATCGGGCACCATGCTGAGAGCACTTCTCAGATAGCGAAAGCGAACGGCACGAAGTGGAGCAACCACAGCCAGTTCAACCGCGATCCAGATATTTGGATCGGCGTAGCAGACGTCGTCATATGGCAACTAGCCAAAGACGCCCTTTTCTCCAGCTCGGGGGCCAAGGGAAGTAAAGGCTCCTCCTCTATTCGCGTGTGGTCCTGCGGCTGCAGCAGCGGGGAAGAAGTCTACTACATGAGGATGATGTGGATTAAGCGCTTTAAGGAGATCTTTCCGGAAGTAGAACTTCGAGTTCTAGGCACGGATCTTAGTCCGGACTGCATTGTAGCCTGCAACAGGGGACAGTATGAGCACCATTCCGTGTCTGTTTTGCCAAAAGAATGGCAGGACCAGTTTTTCGATCCGCTGAACCTACGACCCCTGCAGTCCCTTGTTGTCCATGTATTTGTTCTACTATGTATCTTAGATTTTGATTGATTTTTACTTTTTGCTACTAGAAAGATGTGAACTTAGTAATGAACGTCTTTCAAATTTTGGGAATCTTTCCTCAGAAATGCAAATGATCAAGTAGAAACAATTTCGTTTTTCATTCTCAACAAAAGGAACAAGCTGTCAACCGCGATCATTCCTTTTTCGCGAAGCCGCTTGCGGGGAACGCATCAGCGGTTGCGGAAGCATTTCGAGCTGCGCGAAGGGAAAAATTTGAGGGAGCAGGATCTGCAAATGGCAATAGTACCAGCCGCAGGGTGCGCCAAGATTCAGTCATTCGTCGCGGCGTTGAATTTGTCCAGCAGGACAACCGCAAAGAGATGCCGGATGAGACCTTTGATTTGATTACGTGTCGCTACTCCTTGGTTTTGTACACCAAGCATGACTTGTGGGGTGCGTTGGTGCGTTTGATTGAGCGCCTTCGCGTCGGTGGTTTTCTGGTAGTTGGAAAGACGGAGTCCTTGCCTTTGGGCTTTGCGGATCGCTTTAATTTGGTGCGCGTGCTGCATCCAGCCGGCATTTTTCAGATGGATTCGAACGTCACTTGGGGCTCACAATCGTACGACGCAACGCAGCGTTCGGGCGACCAAATCCCAGGTGTCTACCAGAAAATGAGTGCAGCCGACAGAAGGGAAAAACGAGAGGAACAGACTGCGCAACTCAATGCAGCTGAACAACAACAACGACAACAGCAGCTGCAGATGATGAACAAGACTTCATCCAGCGTCAGCATGATCAAGGCAGAAACTTCTGCTGCCGCAGGTTCGGCACTCGAGGTAGCGGCTAAACTAAAGCAAGTTGCCATTGCAGAAGCTTCGAAGACAGTGAGCGCAACTAACCCGCGAGGCCTACAACAACTTGAGGAACAATCGACATCGGCAGGCTCCAGCGATGAGCGCAGCAATAATGGTTCTTCTGACCGCGTCGGTGGCAAGTTGGCGGGTCATCGCTCAGCCTCGATGCCAGCCCATTCCACTGCCGAGCAGAAGAATGGCCGTTCTTCAGCTTTGAGTTCCCCCCGACGCGGAGCATCAAAGGCAGCAGCGACATCGTCCTCCGACGACGCTGCCTTCGGGACTACTTCATCAAACACCACCACGAGCAGTAGCGACGCGTCAAAGCCAAGTGGCTTTCAGTCTTCGTGGGACACACTGAGGCGATCCGCTAGCATGGTCAGCTTCGGTAGCGGCGACGTCACAGGAAAGCGCGCACAAGATGTGGCTGCGATTGCTAGTAAAGTCCGAGTTCCATTGAAGAAACCAGTTTTTTTCGTTCCCTCAGAGGACAAGTCAACTAACGACGCGCGGTTGCAGTGCGGTACCTACGGCGTTTTTCTGAGGCGGCATCGCGGAGGACAGCAGCCGGACTGGTTGCGGAACAAGGTGGGCGCGGCCGCTTCCATAGGCCGACCACGAGTTCCCATGCTTGACCGGAGCAAAGAAATTTTACACCGCAAGCGCGTTATGCTGAACTCTACTGAAGAACTGACGGAACGCGTGGACCCAAAAGCAGTACTGCAGAAGTCTATCGACGTTTATTCTCGAGAAATCAACAAACACCGGACAGGCGTTGGAGCAGCTGCGCACAACAGTAAACAAACCACCACCGCCTCCGGAACCGCCAACAACAACAAGTCAATTGAGACCGGAGTGTCGAGGCCGTTCACGCCAAGCAAAACAACATCAAGCCTCTCAACTTCCGAAACCAAGACCACTTCCTACGGCTCCCCGAATCGAGCCGCTTCAGAAGCACGCGAGGGCTCTTCCCCCGCGCGTGCGGTGGCGCCGGCAACGCGCTCTACTTCTGTCACCGAAAAAAACAACACCTCCTCATCCGCCAAAGGTGTCCTGGCCCCGAACTCCAGCGTGGCAACTGGGGCAGCGACGTCGGAGTACCACTACGACGCAAATGGTCGTCGTGTATACCTCAAATCCGCAGAGCAGCGCAACTACGAGAAAGGCATTAAGGACAAGACAGCAGCGAATCGAGGAGGTATTTTTGAAAAAAATAGAAAATTTGTTCTCTCTCTCTTTCTCGCACATATGTTCATCAAACCAATATTGTCTCTCAATAATAATCCTACGTGTTATAAGTTGTTCGTTCTTGTACTGTTACTGTTTATCTTCCTACAGTTGCTCTTGCACTTGCTTCTACAGTAGAAGGAGAGAATAGGAAAAGCGATTCAGTCGTTCGCTGTAACATCATGCGCGTACGACGGTAAATGTTATCTTTTTAGCTTATAACTCATCTTCAATCTCTATCTCATTCTCAAATAACTTCTACAGAATTCATGGGAGCAGCGGAAGCTCGGGGAAGAGGGACAGACAAGAGTGATTCTGATGATGCAGGTGAAGGCGATAGCTCGACCAAAAAACGATTAGCAACTACAAGCCCGTACCGTAGCAGGCCAGCAGATAATACAACGTCGACTACGAAAACAAAAACTGTTCCTTCCACTTCATCTGACGACGCGGCAAGCGTGAATCGAGCCCAGGGCATGCAACGTAGCGCGTCCTGCGAGCTGACATCTGCAAATATGAAGGCAGCAGCAACAAGTGTTGAAGAAAGAGGATATTCGAAAGAGAAGCCGGGCACACCCTCTGGTGGTTTGACACGGTCTTCGTCAACGTCTAGTCTATCAGGTTCATTGGCGACAGGATCAAATAACCTGACGAGTAGTAAAACGACTAGCAAGACCACGTCCGGTCAGACCACGACATTGGCGTCATATCTGGCCACGCGAAATACTTCAAAGCCAGCAGGTTGGACATCTTTGAAGGGTGCCGCGTCTGGTGATAGTGGAGCAAAAAAGGCATCCTCGTCAATGCAGTCGAAGTCGTCCGCAACAAACTGCATCGGTAAAAACAAAAGTTCAGTCTCAACAGCGCGCAATGAAGCTGAGATTGTCGCCAATTTGACGTCGCGACAACGTCCGGATCGACCACCAACGCCTCTGCGTGACTCTCGTGGAGCTTCTCGCTTGATGCGCATGCGAGAGCGAGAGGAAGCCGCTGCCCCACTCGGGAAGACGTCGTCCGCAGCCGCACTATTTGGCTTCGGAAGTGAGGACAACACCAACAACAAGGCAGACGGTTTGTCGGGAGTTACAACCTCATCGGGTACGTCTTCCACTGGCGCAGGTGGAGGAAAGCAACTTTTTTTGGACCAATACTCGCAAGTTTACCCATGGGCTAAGGATTTGCTGGCCTTGGATGAGGACAGGCTTTGGGCTGCAGCGACTTTGGGTGAACAAGGCTTTCAACATGCCAGAGCCCAGAGCCCGAGACGCCATAAAGATTCGACTGAAGACCAAGACAAGAACCGCTCTTCCTACTCCGGACTCACTTCTACTGGTATACCTTCGAGTTCGAATGCCGCACGAAACAAGGTGCTGTTGAAGCCGGCAAAAGTTGGAATGGTAATCGACCACAGAAACAACTCCTCTTCAGCAGAAACTTCTAACATCTATGGTGGTGCTTCGCAAGTACCAGGAGCGCAAAGAGGTCCATCGTATGCCAATGCTCGCATGGTAGGCGGAACCGCATTCGGAGGAGAGTCCTCTATTGGTGACGTCTACACGCCTGCTGGAGGAGTGCGGTCCCTGCGTCCGCCAAAGGACCGTCCTCATTCACCGACAACGAAGCTTTTGATGAAAAATCACGACGACCTCACAAATCTCTTGGGCAATAACAAGGGCGTAAGGGACGCTTTCGCAGGTGGGACCAGAGAAATATTCTCGCGGGGCAATGGGAATGTTGGTAGGTGATAGTAGACTAGAACAAAAGCTCATAATATAATGAATACCTAACGAAAAAGGACTCAAATACATATACATATCTACACATACAACAGCTTATGGATAGCCTAGAACCTTCATCGGAAAAAAGACGGTGTCTGGTCAGACTACCGCAAAAAAGATTGCGGTTCCGGGCAAACCAAAAAATGCTTAATGTAGTGACCCTTCTTACGGCGCTATTGGTATTGCATCATTTTACAGTTTTTATCTCCTAATACAAATACTTTTTTATCATCTACTTCTACAAACTAATATGTTGAATATTATCATCAAGGGGAAAGGATTCCAGATCCAGGTGCTCAAGAGTTGCCATATTGAACAGACACTAACACTAACAAATAACTAACATGATGATCAAAATTCAGAAATTTCGAGCATACACTTACACAGATACAGTTACAGATTTCTAGCATAGTACCCTACACATTCAGTTTATATCCACATCACATGAGTTATCACCGTATCCATCGCAAAAACGAATAGTCACATTGTTTGATCAAGTAATGCACATTATCGTAAACAAGACGCTTACAACGCTAGTAGTACCTTGTCCATTTTACTGGGTTTTCATCCTCGAAGTCAAAAAATTTATTTTCTGGGATGGAGGATGAGGATGAAGGGCGACTTAGTGCATCACTCCTATCATGATCTCAGCATAAATCCACATGGGGACGACAGTGTGCAACTTGTACAGGAGGTACAAAGGCAAGGATAGGTATGTACAACAGCTGCCTAAAAATGATACTAGTGATAATATTAATAATTTTTCTTTTTTATAATCAATGATCTACAAGCCAGCTGCAAGAGACAAAACGCAAGGAGAAAGGCGTCCTCTACCCGTCAAGCAGTTGTCGTTTTCGTACGAGGCAAAGTATGCTAGGTAGCACGCCAGTCTCGCTTACAGGGTAGAGGGACACTGTACATCAGCAGGCGCAGGAGTGCCTTGGAAAATCACTTTTCCTGGATTGCGGAAACTCAATGAACATCAAGGTCAACTTCAGAAAATACCCGCAACCGCATTTAGATTGATAGGACTTGATCTCCTCCTACTTACTAGGTAGTAGGTCCCTGGAAAAAAATCATTCTTTTCATGTTCTTGGACGTGGCTCTCGGTGATCACGCCGGTCGTGCACAGCGATTCAGAGCGTTTCGGGTGTTATCTAGTACACACGAGAAAATGCGCCATGCTATTGATGTTCTTTGAGACTGAGAGCGATAGTAGACGATATTGCAATCTGGTGAGGCGTTGAGATATGTGGATGAATGAAGAGGCGCTTTACCTGGTGAAGCTCGGTAGAATATGTAGCTTAAAGTGAAGCGAAATTCAGGAGGAGATGAAGCGAGACACGTTTGCACGCGAATTTACACATCAAAATAGGAGACGAATATTAAACATCTGGTGCTGCCTGTAGTTGTTAGAGAATGACATAATTCATCTTTGAGCGGGATACTAGAGAGAACAAAGAGAGGGAAGAGAAGCCACTTGACAAGACCATCAGCATCAGGATCAGACTCCTTAGTTGCCTGTTTTATATATTCTACATCTGCTTATTTCATTTGGTTTTTTGCGTCACTTTTTTAGCTATTTTGATGATTTCCCTACCGGCCAGCGATCGTCTGCCACTAACGTTGACATCGTCGGAACACATTTAAGTAGTGATAAAGAATATTGCTCTACCAGTACCAATCTATCAAGTGATTGACAAAAATCCTTGAAGTGCTTGTGCTACTGTAAAAACAGCACTCAATTATCAAAGATGCTGAGACGTGGCTTTCGAAGGCTAAATTGGCACGGGTTACAGGAATTCGCGATCCGTGATGCAGATGCGGCGGCTTTTCGGCTTGCGCGGCAAGCAGATGGGCTCACGTCGGAAACGATATCTTATGTCATCGATCATGATCATTTTTAGTGGTGAGTGTTAGCATACTCAGCTTACAAGCAGTTCTTTCTGCCCTCGTGGTCGTGACGCGAGTGACTAATACTAATTAAAGGCATTCACCTCTAAGTTTTTCAAGAGTCAACAGCGCCGAAGATTGACTGGGCGAAGTTTAGTTCAGACATCCAGCACAAAGACCTCGTAGCCTCTTTGAAACAGTATGTAGACGAGCAGTCCAAAATCTTAGACACTCTAGCCGCTGAAGACCATGCAAAAGCAGCGAAGGACAGCAGATTGAATAGTTGGGAGGTATTTACATCTAACAGCTTCATGAACTGTCGGAACAATCACATGAATGTCAACATTTTTTAGTGCTCTCGGTACTTCATCAAGATTTTCATCTATGCATTTACCTGCATTCTTAAACAAAACGTTCCACATTCACCAGGCAGTGTACCAAGACGCAGTGTCGACAGCGCACGCGGCGGTGCAATCAAGTGAGGAGATAGTAGCGAATGGTGCTAAGGCACTCTACATATCGTACAATAACCCTCCGATCCACACGGTTAGCACGCAGGAGTGGCTGGATGTGGACCAGTATTGGCAAGCGTTTGTGGAAAAGCATCAGTACTACCATAATCATCTCGACTGCACGTCGGAAGACCCAGAAAGCAAAGAATATGACGAGAAAGTGAAGATGGGTACTACAACTAGAAATATTAATATTTCTGATCTCATCTTCTCTCACTCTTTGTTGGTTTATCTTTTTTTCATCTGTCGAACCAAGTCCAAAGACGTCCCTCCGATTAATTTCAAGCACAGCTGCCACAGCCGCTCCGTAATGCTGCATCCCAATCTCTCTACATTTCCAATCGCAACTTACTAAAACATCGATCAGAAATGATGCAGAATTTCCGGTTACACGACGAATCTCATCCGAGGACGAAGCTGTTGTATCAGAGGCCAAGTTACGAGTACTACTCCTATTTCAAGGGAGTCTTAGTGGAGCATATGATGTTCTACCTAGCAAAAACAGGAGGTGACGCGCGGCTCTTCCCAGAAACCATGCCGCACTCTTGGTACAACCGAATCTACGAGACGAAATTCAAACTGGTGGAGCTACTTCAAAAGTTATGGAGAGAAGTTGTGCAATCGCTATGAACTTAGAGTTAGAATACTTGGCTCGGGATACTCTTGAAGATGATCCGGCTTATTCATTCGATCATCTTGTAGGTCGTACTTTCACCTGATTCTCCAGCACAAGTAATTCTCAAGTAATAAGAACCTGCAGAAGTACATTCCTGCTCATAATCTAAGAATTCGACGACGTTCACTGCAGGAGACCACTCTAGCCCGAGAACTCGATCTCGAGTTCACTCCTCACGATCTAGTTGGTGGTGGCGAGGCATACTATGCCAAGCTTATCGCCAAGGAAAATACCTTCGTCGAAGCACAGGTGAGACTTACATTGTTGAAACTTCTTTCATTTCTTACCGATGATTATAGTAAAACGATTGTAGCTGCAGCCACGTACTACGCCAAACTATTAACTGAGCAACAAGTGGTAGTGGGATAGACTTCTTTCCAATAACTACACCAGGTAGCCCGTTTAATGGGCGACTTTGCTTTTCTCTCCGAGGGTATTCCGGTCCAAAGCGCATCGGCACTGAAAGCGTGCACTGGAGGCAAGTGCTTTTCCCTTGGCGACGATGTGAACGCAATTTTCTTTGTTCCAGACTCAGCACCTGAAGATTCGCCAGCAGCTGCTTGCACTACCTTCTTGAAGGCGACACAGGGCAAGATGCATCCAATATATGACATCGCCGTATCGGAATTCGCCAGTCTTCTAGAGGAAAGAAAGAAGGCTTTTGGAGGTGAAAATATTCCTATGCTGAATGTGAATGTTGAAAAGGCAGTCCCAAGACATCCACATCGAGTATGTGCTGCTCTGTGAAATTTTCATGCGGCACAGTCATTTTGCTTTTACTCATGCATCTTCACATAACTATAATTCGAGATAACAACAATGAAATATAGCTGAATCTCGATGTCATTCCGCTCGCCAACCAGGTACATGTTGGTTCAATGCTCCGGGCGAGACCCGAGCATCAGCATTCATGCGTAGGGTGAAGGCGGACGACCCACTGAAGCCAGTATTTGCGGAATACGTTCAAGAGCTCGAGGCGAAGTGGGCGGCAAAAACTGAGTTGTCTGCGGATGCCGCAGCGACGAGGATAATTAAGGCTCAAACTGCTCCAACTCCATAAAAGTAGTAGAGAATAAGATACCTACATAGACATACAGGTTCCGTGAAGGAAAAACTAGAAGCAGAGCAGAGTCAAGATTTTGATAGGTGATCACTCCTCCCGCCGGTTGTTTGATGATGACATGACTGAATGCGATAGTGATTCCGCCCTTGGCGACCACAGTGACAGTCTAAGAAAGAGCAAATCGAGGCGCAAGCAGCCGCTGATGGAGCAGCATTTACGGAGCAAGCAGTAGAAGTCTTAGGCGGCACTGAATCCTTGACGAGTACATTTGCGGCAGATCCAGAAGTGGAAGCCAAGGTCCGTGCAGCAACCCCAGGAAAGTGAATGCATCATCTTTAGTCAGAAGTATAATTTCGATCATTATTTTCCTGAGACAGAGTGCGAGTGACCCCATGTCTCATGGGATAGCGGTGGCGACTACCTCAAGAGTCAAGATCATCTTCTCACTTTTCGTCTTCACATATAAACTCTTACTTCTCTTACAGCTCCTCGAAAGTTTCCCATTCCCTTGGCTATGTTCTAAGGTCACTTCTCTTTCTGGAAGTATCTTGAACGTTTTTGTTGTACGTAGCTATCCTATAATAGTCTATGAGATCCATCAACTTCAACTTTTTGTTTTTCTACAGAGAGAGAGAGAGATTCTACCTCCTTGTATATTGTTGTTCACGCAAAGCCGAAGGGGTACCAAGTCTTACTGCTTCTTCTTGATGTTCTTCCTTGTTCAGTGGAAGCCCGACTGTAAGTTCCTGCTGACTGTTGATAGTGTAGCGCTCATAATTGATCAACTACAACTTCGTTTTTGATGGTCCTTGAGGTTTAGGATCGTTGCTTGCCTTGATCTTGGTCTTAGGATGCAGCACTATTGCTCCTCTTTTCCTGTAGTGAGGTGGATATTCAATGATCGAGAGGCTCTGCTTGAAGCCGCGATTGTCGACGCTGGTACATCGATCCTTGAATAGGTCTCGTCTGCACCCACTGTAACAACAAACTGGAGGAGGTCTTCTACTAGATCTCATTTAGTGTGGCTGTGATCGTGAGTTGCATTCTGATCAGCGTTCAATCTTCACGTACAGGTTGACGTCAAATTAAATATTGGATTTTTAACCTGAACCACCTCCACCACTCAGTGAACCACAGGAAGCATACACGAATCGACGATATACTATGTATAGTATCTATCAATCTGCTTCTGCTTGTAGGCCCCCCTCCTAACTTCGTCTTGGTAGCTCTCCGGCTGACTCCGCTCTCCAGCATACGTAGATAGATTCAATCAAGAAGAAACATCAAAACGGCAAATACATTCCTCTCCGAAAAGATGGCAATGTTCGAAATCGTGGATGCTCAGGGATCCTCCTTTATTGGCTACGGCCAGAAAGAATGTCGCGCTACCCGCGACATCAGCGAAGGGGAGATTATTTTCCGAGAAGCCCCTCTAATGCGTTATTACAACTACGCTGGTGGACGTGGAGCAACAGCAACTACAGCTACAGGTAAAAAGCTGTCTGATGCGGTAAACGGTTCCTCATTCGTGAACAGCCAAGGAGAGCAAACTCATGGTCGTTTTCCTGATTCGGCAACTTCTGGCGTGGACGAGTTTTTTGAAGAGGATGCGACAGTGAGACTGCTCGATGCTGAGTTTCGAAAGGGTCTTGAGGGCTATCATCCTCCAATTGCTATTGCTAATGGAGGGCAGTACAGCGATCTTGCAATTGAACATCCCTCATCTTGTACTACTGCAGCAACTTCCGAAGTCGTCGATACTGCTACGGAGGACCACGAAAATACGAGTACTACTGGCGATGGTAGCGAGATAGATGAGCACATGAATGCTCGTGATATGATCCGCAACAAAAACGTGGGACAGCTGACCCGTCTAGAGATCCCGCTTTTTTCCAACTTCCTCTTACACAATTAAGGCAAAGGCCCACCACGCGGATATAGTTTGTTCATTCTCACAGCTGATTCTGATTTTGCTTTTGCCAACAAGATGAACTCTTGCAGAGATAATCCGTTTTTTGTAGTTCTTAACCGTGAAGACCTTAAAAAAAGCGAAATATCTTTCTATTTGTCTTGAAGTAGATCAACAGCAACGCTGCTATCCGTGCTGAGCAGTTCTAATGAAAAAAGAGAAGTGGAGCTGCTGGTAGTGGTAAAGACGGCGACGATTATATGCAAAGAGTACGATGGCAGACGCTGATGAAGATAGTCGGTAAAAACAAACAGTGGCTGAGTAAATTCGTGACGCAGAAGACGTTTATCAAAAGGGAACAAGACCGCGAACTGTTATTACAGATTTTGACGCAGTTCTTCGATATTTGTAGCGGTTGTAGTGAAGAAGATGGCGCCGGCAGCAGCACTAGAGGTACGAAAAACGACATGACTAGCAAGCGTGAGGAGGAGCAGATGCGGTCTATACTCGGTTTGACCAGCGACACAAACCTATTTGATGTCGCATCTTTTGGTTTGGCCCGCAGCAAGTTCGGGTTTTCGAGTGGTGACACTCGTCTGAAGGTCAAGCCTTCTGCTTTTCTCTCGTGTTTTACCTCTTTTGCTTTTAGCTTGTGGAGGATCTGGAAGAACAACGCTTTGCCGACACCCACACGACATTTACTTACGGCTGAAGAGTAGATTAAAAACAGAGAGTACTCTCCTAGAACCTAGGTTCTCGTACTTCTAGTAAATTGGTTGACTCTTCACATGGGCTTCTTAGTTACTTCCCTTCGTCTAATGCGATGGAGAAAGGATGCCGATCAGCGGACGACGACATATTGGAGAAACAGCAAGTCTCCTGTCTTTGTCCAACGATCGCCCGTTTTAACCATGGCTGCATGCCAAACGCTATGTTCGACTGGCGTTTTAAGGAAGGTGTGCGAGAGGAGCAAACGAGAGGGCACGATATCTTTCTATGGCTACCACTAACGCGATGTTCAGTGATGACGTCTTATTTTCAATACTATCCGTTGACGTTGACTCTGATGTCGTGATTAATGTGATTCATTCAGGTGCGTATTTAATCAGCAACTACCGAGATGATGATAAGAACGGCATTCAATTTACTTCAACGTCTTCAACATACAACTACTACTACACACATGAATGCTTCCGGTATAATTTGGTAACCTGAATTTGATCACAAGGATTCTCTTCTTGTTTTCCCTTATGATCAAAATCAGGCTACCTAATACCACAACAATAAAACGCAGCATGTTGAACATGCTTTAACTGCATTCATCTGCTAGAAGTTGTTGGCTCTAATCATCGCACCCGCTCTTGGCGAAGAGGTTGTAGTGGCCACGGTGCCGATCCGTAGGGGTGAGGAGATCCTGGTCAATTACATCGGACCAGATCCGTGGGCAATGAGACTCGCGGAAAGGCAAGAGATCTTCGCACGTGATTTTGTTAAGGCTCATGATGTTGATGTTGATCACGCGTAAATGATTAGCGAAGATATCTCCGGTATATTATCTCTGGATCATTCATTGCTGAATTGAAGTTGATCTTCTAAGTACTTTATGTTTATGTAAGTATGTAAGCAAAAGCAGCTCTAATTTTGGTTTTCATTGCCGCTGCTATCTTTGCAGCTGCGAAGATTTGCTTGTTGATGAACAAGTTGAATCGTCTCCAGCTGAGTCGCCTCCACGACCAAAGAAAAGAAATTCCAGAACAACTCTAGCGCAAGATGAACCGGTGACAGAACAAAAACGACATACATCTAGTACGTCGACGACAAATGACTGCGAGCAAGACGATGACACTCCTAATGTGGAAGCTCTGCGCACATCAGACGCGAACCGCGCAAAGCTCAAATCATTTGGGGATGTCTTCAAGGCTGGATTTCTAGACGAATTATTAGAGCCGGATGGCGCCATTAAGCTGTGCGAGGACCTCTTGGAGCTGTACCAAGCGGAGTACCAATCCGCGCATCCTGGCTACACTTCTCAAGTCCTCCAGACATGCCTTTTTTACACGATCAAAAAGGCGGAGGAAGACCAAAGACGGTTGGACATCCAAGCGAGGGTGTTGCAAAGAAGCATGAGTAAGAACCAGAATATTGAAACCGTCGACCCTGTTACAACAAGGACAACATCATCTAGCACTGGATCACCTGCAACAACAACTCCAGAGCCACCAGCTCCAGAGCCGCCGGCCGCCAACGACGACAAGGAGGCGCTACAGATGGACCCGAAACTGGCACAGCAAGCGCGAGTATTCGAACAGAAGCGGGTGATTCAGCAAAAGCTTCAGCTCATCATGTACCAAAAGGCCTTCAGAATGGCCAAGAGCTCGGTCAGATTGTGTCAGATTGCCTACGGATCCCATGACCCGCACACGAAGCTAGTCATCGACATCCGTGACCTTATAAAGAAACACCTTGTCGGGATCTCGAAGACAGTTCTGGAAGCTGCTGGGTCAAACTCTTCAGATAAAGGTGCCATTTCTAGAAGTGCGAAACAAGAAGCCGGAACCGGAACCGGACATAGTTCGTGTACCAACGCAAAAAGTAATATTCAACCGGCTCTTGTTAGGCTTTGTCTCTCCGACCAGATAAAGACGCGCACGCAGCAGGAGATAAGTGCGAAATTCGACTGAGGCAACTGTTAAGATAACATACGGTTGAGCTAAAAACAGGATAAAAGATAACATGTTCGTATCCTTGCTTCGTCTACACGATAGTTATGTCCCTAGTACTGCTTACTGTTTCGTCTACATCATCAACCCAATAGCGGTAGATACGCAGTAGCTACTTGAAGACGGCACATGCGACAACGAACTCACGGATTGTTCCTATGAACAGGACCAAAACCAAGAAGAGGTGGAATGCTATATTTTAACGAGAATGTTGACGGGTGATACTCATGACACCAGAGATTTTTAGATTTCTTTTGTGCCTTTGCGCCACAGCCACTGAAGACCAAGATAAAGATGTCTTTTCGCATTGTAGCAAAGCCGCTCCAGCACCAGCTCTCAAGGAGGTGGCCGGCGCATCAATTTCAAGTTTTTAGATTATGACGGTCGACGGTGCTGCAAATGGACGAGAGCGCTACGAGTACAAATACGTAGAACCGAATTAGAGAACTTCAGGTTTATCAGCCGTGCCTTTAAGTTTGATTGCTCACAAAGTGTGATGTTTCACGAGGCAGTAATTCTAATTGGTGTAGCTTTAGTGGGCAGCGAGATAACCGCCCTTCAAATTTGGCGTGTGTTCGCAACATGTCGCGGTGAGAGGGAGAGAGGTAGAGATGGGTATTTGAGCTGTCAGGTTTTTATCGCTATCCCACGACATGGTCACCTCCATCGGATTTGCAATACATCTGCAACTCTGAAGAAAGTAGTCTGAACTTGTTCTATCTCTGTGGTATTCATTCTGATTCCGTCCGCCGGTCGTTATCCATGATCAGTCAGTCATGTCAGTACCCATGTGGATGTTCCCATCACACCCCAATATATAGAAGAAAAAGTCCAAGTTTCCCTGTGCCTCTTTGTAAGTACTTGTTTTCTCATTCTCAGCTGCTTGTATTTTCTTTTACTTTCGTTCGTAGTCGTAGACGCGGTAAAAGTGGTTCTGTGCTATTGCTGGTCATTCTTGTGGCAGGACATCTTTAACCTTATCTCATTTGTATCCTTGCCAGCTTAGATATTTATTAGATAGCCCCAACTTCATCGTTGCCTATCAAATTGATTAATTCGTCAATCTGGTTGACCTGCTTGTTTCGCATGTTGCAGTAAACGAAGGGCAACACACATAAGCGCAACATACTGCTACTCGCACGTGAGGCATGGATTAGATGCGAATGCTTTGAGAATAAAAAAAGTATAAAAGAAAACAAAAAAAATGTTGTGCCGTAAGCAAGTTCTCCAGTATTTCTGTCTTGTCGCCTCCTGTTCTTCGCTCTTGGCAAATGCAGTGTCTGGATGGAGCGCAACGGTTCAGGATGTTGGGGTGGATGAGTACCTGCTGACGATGCAGTGGACGCACGACCCGAACTTGGTGCAACCAACACAAGTCTCGAATCCCGGAAATCAGGATGGCTCTGCTACCAACGGAAAGCAAGGCGTGTGTGACCCCGACAGCGGTGCGCGAGCCACGGACGGCCTTCTCTACTGGGTCCCGCGGATCTTCGCGATGCCTGTCAGTGCGGAGATCACCCAGAAAACAGGTGTCCAGTACGCCAGTGTAGACTGGCAGCCGTGCGGTCACAAAGATGTCGTCATCTGTCACGCAGAGTCGCACTACGATTTCCACCTGTACTACGTCCCACAATCAGAAGTGAACTCCTACAACTGCGAGGGACCGAATCCGACGTGTCCGGACGTACCTCTACCACACTATAATTCGCTTTCCATCAGAGTCTGATGGAAGATAGAATTAGACAGAGCTACACCTAATCTATCATCTCACTCCTCATTTTTTATGTCTTCGTTTTCTTTGTATGTAACTCAGGAGTCTGCGGCTGCTCTCTCTCCTTTTTTTTCGATCGTATGACCCTCTACCAATACTCCTCAGACTGACGCGGATTCCAATCAGCGTTTTTTCAAGCTGTTGAAGGGAAACTTGCCCAGCTTTTCGGACAAAGGAGGAAACACGCAGACTTTCAACTACTGCGTTGATCCTACCAGCGCGCTGCCAAAAAGTGGCATTCACTACGGGGACAAGTCCGAAACTCTAAACGAATGGAAAAATCCAGTCACGATCATTGGTACATTCAAGCTGGATTTCTTCATGGTAGTCTCCTGTCTCTCTAGTCTAGTTTTACATAAGTCGTCGCGAGAAGGATGGATGGAGGATAAAGATTATACCCGGGGTCTGTAGTTTGGCATCTTCTTAGTAAATGACAAGTTAGTTACAACTTAGAAGTTTGTACGATGGATTGCAAATATCCTTTTCGCAAGAACAACAAGCAACGAAATATTCTCTGAATATCTACAGGATCGTACGATTGCAAGCTGACATTTTTTGAGCCAATGATTAGTTGGAAGTGGATTTCCAACACTGTGCGTGGTGGAGCCAACAGCTGGCCCAAATGGGAGTCTGGACGCATTACTTACGATTCGCAAACCTACAAGCCCCTACCCCGCGAATGGTCGGTGGAAGTGGGACCCGATTGTGCGACTAGTGGCGCGGTTTCTTGCTGGATTCGCATCGTGGTTCGCGGTAAGAGGTGCGATTCTGGTGGTTGTGGTGCATTACCGCAAGAATGCTCACAACAAAAAAGCTGCATTACGAATCAGCTCACTGGCCGGATGCCAGCATCTACACCGATTCTTGCGCCATCGTCTGGTATAATGCCGTCTTCGTCCTCGTCCAATTCTGGATCGTCCGGTACTTCAGCAGGCTCCAGCAGCAGCGGAACGAGCAGTGGAAATAGCGGCTCCTCATTTTCTACTTCCAGTGGAAACACAGCTACTGGACCTGGAACGAGCGGATCGTCTTTGTCGACCGGAGGAAGCTCAACCGCGGCTGCGACTACACCACCACAACCAGTTTTGTTAAGGCGAGTAGAGTTTCTAAACATGAACATGATAGCCTGTTGGTCTTAGATCCATCTGTTCTGAAGAATATAAACTGTAGATGTGTTCTGAAGGATATAAACTCAGTAATACTAGCAACAGCTGCAATGAATATGAGGTACAGGACCTCTGGCTCAACTATGCTGCGCTTATTTGAACATGATCAAAGTGAAACCGGTTAAAATCGCTTATTGCCAGTAGACCACCACGTCGATATGACTCATGCTTTTCTAATCTTTGTCGATCCTATTTATGGATCGCAGCGACTTACCGTGTCCGGACTGAATGGCGCAACACAAGTCTCCGGACGCTTCGTGCTTGGGCTAGAGCGTGGAATCGCGAAGTTTTTGGGGACTTCCAAGTCGAAAATCTCCATCTTACAGACCAGAGTAGTGCAGAGGAGGAAACTCGAATCGGAACTTGCTGGTGACGTGTCTGTTGACACCGCTCTTCTGAAGCTTGAGAGCGAGAAGGTCTTGATGGGTGGGCGACGAGATGAAGGAGAGCTTGCCGGAGGAGGACGTGGCGAAGATGCACAGTCTCGGACTCGGTCGCCTACAAGGGACTTGTCCTCTGCCATGGCTTCTACTGTCGAAGTGGATTATGTCGTGCAGTACCTGCGTGTCGACACAGAAGCGGGTATCGCTGATAAGGCCAGAAAGTTAGCGCAGTCTGGCGGCCTGTCCAGTACGGAGCAAGCAGAATTGAAAACGGCAATGGATGACGAAATCTCGGTGTCTACAGACTACTCTATGCGTGTTTCTCAAGCAACGCCCTACAGTACGCCATCGAACAGCGAGAGCGGCAGTAGTGGCTACGCTATGGGTGGACTCACGTCGGGAGCAAAAGCTGTGCGGCTACCTATCGCAACGCAGATAGCGGCACTTCTGCTGATGGCCTCGCCATCGGTGTACATGCTCTAAGCCACATTTACGGATGGAGAAAAGACTTCAGGCGGAGAGAAGTAGAAGGAATAGTTGTACTTGGAAATAGAGCAGCCTTGTGGACGAGGATCAGCAGCTACTTCATTCGTCCAATAATATAAAGCTTAAGCTAGAGGACCAAAAGATATTCCAGTCTGCTGAAATAGAAGTGTCAATTCGAGAAGTTTCATCGCGAGTCTTAGATAGATACTTAGCTAGGAATATCATACTTACACCTACGTCAAGACTCCAAAATGAATGTACTCTTTGTTTTGTCCTGAAGAGGAACTTACTTCTACCGGAAGCAAGAATTTCTCGCGAGTGACAACAGAAGGTACTTACTCTAAATATTACCAATTCGTGTAAGTTGTGTGCAGCTGCAGTTATGTACCTTCGTCGTCGCTCCCGTGAGTAAAAACATCGACTTCGTAATGTATTGTGAGACGCAATATGCGATGTCATAGTTTTATTAAGTAGTTTTCAGTATAGCGTAAGTAAGAGTAAGTGTCAGTGCATAGAGAGAAGTCAGGATTCTATCTCCTGTAGCTTTCAGCGCATTTTTGCAGAAGTAGAAAGCACTATCATCGTTTTTTTTTCCTGGACGTCATGTGCAGAGGTGATATTTACATCGGCTTGTTGATCTCAAACTTCACTGGTATGAGATTCCCTGTTGCCGAAATCCAGGACCGGCATACAACTCTTCGTGGACGACATGACGATGTGGACGATGTGCTTCAGTATGACCATGAGCATGAGCTTGCAGAAAATGAAACTGCAAAAAAAATTTCGACTTGTCTTTAAGTTTAACGACAAGATTCATGATTCAACCCTGAATATCAATATCGTTCTGATTTGTGTTCCGTAAAGAAGAAAAATGAGAATGACCCTAATGTGACTCTCGTATCTTGTCGTACTCAAGTCTGTGATCATCTAGAATTGTAAAGCTTCGGCTTTGTTTCTTTTGTTCGTCGTCTGAGTTAGCTTAGAGCGACGAGCGATTCTTTGTTGTCGTACGAGAGAGATGTTTATTGGTTTTGTTTCGTCGGGGCAAACCGCTAGTTAGGAAGTGATTATTAATGACGAGGAGACAACGAGGGAATAAAGTCGTCAGGAAGGAAATCCATGAAACTGCTGGAATTAAGTACTTTACATAACTGCATAAGCATCATCATCCATTCATCGGAAACGTGCACATCCCATGTTACGCCACTTGTGGCTCAAGGTTGGAATTGTTGAAATAAATATCTTACGCGGAGAACCTCCTTGAGTATTCTTCGTTGACAATCATTCTGTTTGTGTTCGACTGCTGCAAAGATCATCTCACTGTGCCACTTTCTCGGTCACGATCATCAGGATCCCCGGAGTTACAGTGGTAGCGGAAGTAGTGGTTATATAAGGCACAGTGAGCTTTGCAGCAGATGCGACTAAGTAAGTAAATACCACATACGTTGAAGTAATCAAACCAGCATAAAGGTCAACACACACAAGATGAGTAACCCGCCTGGGTGGCAGGAACTAGACCCAATGGTCAGCGACATTTCGCAGGACGAAGAAATGGACGATGCAACCATAGATAACGCCGATAGTCTGGTGGTTGGGTCTCCAGATAGATCAGCTGAAAGGGAGACTATGCATACCCCGGAGCAGATTCCGAGTCGCAGATCATCACCCAGCCGCGCGATCATGGATGGAAGAGAGCTGAGCAACGCTGTCTCCAGAGGTTCACGGCCATCGCAACCGTATGGACCGTCTCGGAGCAGGAGCAGAGTGACATCGCGATCAGCATCTCCTAGTCAGAAATCAGTCGACACTACTGATAATCGAGTCGCAGTCAATGCTTCCCCTCCTAGACCGCCGAGAGCTACTGCAAATGATATCATCAATGGAGTAACTTCTGCCGTGCAGCAACAGGTTGGGCAACTAGTCCAAGTGCAAAATCAAATTAACCAGAGCCTAACTGCGGAACAGGCAAGTCTAGGCACAAGGCAGGAAGTGTTAGGCGATAGGCAAACAGTGCTAAATTCGCAGCAACACGAGTTGGGTTCCCATCAGGTAGCAATTGCCGCACAGAACGCTGAACTAGCGCAAGCACATGGAGCAACCACTGCCGCACAACAAGAAATAGCACAGGAAGTAGTCAACGAAAAGGCGAAACTACAACAGTTGAAAGATGACACTTCTCGCATCTTGAATGAAGTGCGAGCTGGACAAGAATCTTCTTCCACTAACAATGCAGTCTTCCTATCGCAGCTACAAGAAATCAACAAGAAGAACACGGATAGAGAAGAGAAGCAGCAACAACAAAACAAGCAACTTCTAGAAGAGTTACGCGCTGCGAAGGAGAAAATGCACGAGCAAGAGCTGAAATTCGTGAAGTCTAACCTAGAAGCAGAAGCGCGACTCTCAGATATGCAGACTCGTGTTGAAAAGAGAGTCAGGGAGCTAGAGGCGGAGCGAACGCGAGCTACTGCTACCAATGTGGGGGTCGGAGTTCATCTGCCGCCTGTTCCTCCTGCTACAGTGACAAGTCACCATGGTGGCAGCCAAGAATGGAGCTGGTGTGAGGACGTGGGTTGCCAAGCCTGGTCGTACTTTCGCAGAGGATGGTGCGTCGGATGCAGTAAGAACTACTGTGACAGACATCTGGGAACTCATCTTTGCAGGTCAGCAGGGTCAAGTACTGAAGTAGCACCCATGCAGCAGAAAGGGAAAGGGAAAAATAACCCGCAAGTGAGTAACTACCTTGGCATTGGACTAGCTCGCACAGGAGTTGTGCAGGAAGTAAACTTGAGTGCAGGAGCAGAATCATCAGTAGGAGGACCATCCAAGTCGTCGCAGGGTACAAGCAACATCCCCAACTACTTCGCAGGAGGTGTTAGCCCGGCAATGGTGGATGCGCTACGGTCTGATGCTAATCCACAGGGATTCATTGGCGCTGGACTGATTAACCAGCCGTCTGCTCAGATCATTTCTGGTTTTGGAGTCAGTAACAACCATACAAACCCACTTACAACTGCGACTGCTGGCATCAACAACTTCATGAATATCAGGGTTCAAAGAGCAGAAGACAACATGCTTAGTGAGCAAGTGCGATTGACCCAATTTGGTATGATGGGGCATGTGCCAGAAATCAACATCTTTCGAGAGTCCCAACTAGATAGCGCAGCAGCAGCTCGAGTTGGTGACAAGGAATGGGCGGAATACGCTCCCAATGACAAGGTGCCTAAGCTGGATGAGTGCCGCAACCTACGGGCATTCATTGCGGAGTTGATGGTGCAGATCAGAACAATGATGCGGAAGGGGAAGTACTTGAGACTAGAGCACGAGCAACATCTGGTCAAGTCCATCTTACTGAAGCACTGCCACAACGACGCTACTATGAAGAGCATGCTGAGGATGAGAATCATTGTGGACGACGACCCATCTACTTGGCTTCTAGACCGGTATGTTCTGCTCCTCGCGAGTGCTAAACCGCACATGACACTTCTCTACATTGAACGCATAAACGCGTGGTCTCTCAAGACGTGGAAGAAACGTCCCGGGACCTCCCTGCTGGATGAGTTGAATCGCGTGGAAGCAGCAGCAGAAATGGTAGGCTATGCATTACAGCAGAACACAATACTAGGTAGACTGGTGGTGGCAGATGAAGTGCGCAATCGTGTCGATATCCCCGCAGCGTTTGAGCAGAAGATCAAGGAACGACTTCAGGTAGTAGAGTGGAGTTGGGAGGAACTAAAGCAGGCTGCCATTTTGGAAGCCGGAATCCGTACGATAGATACTCTTCGTAGTGCAGGAAAGTCGATATTTGATGTGCAGAGACTGGAAGATGGCGCAGTTCCAGACGCGAGTACGATTGCAGATATCCAGGCGCTGTACCCGAAGTTTGGCGATAAGTTCAAACGTCGCAACTCCGAACCAAACGGAGCGATCAGGAGTGGTGCGATGGTAAGGTCAGCTTCCGCTCCTCCGACCTTCAATGGAAAGTGTCGCAAATGCGGTCGATATGGTCATATGAAGAAGTACTGCAAGGAACCAGAGCCATTGTGCTTCTTGTGTTCCAAGCCAGGCCATATCCGCAGAGATTGTCCTCAGGCTAACGTCGGCGACAAACTGGCACCAGAAGAAAAGGCTTTAGGGTTCGCCCGCCGCATGCAGAAGGAAGGAGCACAAGATCAGAGTACGAAGGTCACGATCCACATGGTAGCCATCAACCAGGCGAATGGGCGCGTTGTGGATTCGGAGGAACTCTTCGAAGACGTAGAGTCTGCAGCTGCGGGTGATCATCTACAGGCACTAGAAGTCATGATCCAATCCTTCAGGTGCAACGACATCGACAACAACATTGCAAAGAACGGCACGTCTGTGGCGAAGACCGATAGTAGTGATGATCCAGATCGTGACAATGTTTCTCCAGCTGTTGCCGGAAACGGAGGAGGCGAAAACAATTTCTCTTAGATGTCCCGAGACGACAGTAAACTCGATCACGTCTTCTTTGCGTGGTGTAGATATTTTCGAAATAGCTAGTGAAGCTAACAGATGGAGCAAAAAGGAAGAAGAAGAAGTGGAGGGCCAAAGAGTCCCAAAGTGGAAGAGAAGGAATTGTGACGCAGACTCCGGATTTAACAGGGAGTACTTCGAGTCGAGTGAAGTAGTATTGCAGATGGACGAAGATTGGAGACAACATGGCTATATTTTGGAACGTCAACATATTGGGAGGACAGCCAAGACGGCAGGTGGACAAGTGACATTAGAAGATCGAGTATTTGCAATTTTTAGGTCGTGCAGGTGGCAGATCTCCGGAGTCATAGAAATCCTGACGATCGACGATAGTGAACTACCGTACTACCAGAAAGTAAGACCACTTCTGGGCTTGTTGGGATTTGATCTGACCAACTTCGTGATCATAGGGTCGATGACAGATCCACACGCAGTAGTGAACGGGCAAAGGATCGAGAGGAAGGCAGCAAAATATCAAGTCAACACTTTTGAAGATGTCTCTTCTGAGTTCATGAAGCATGTAGCGCAGCAAGTGAAGGAAGGGAAGGCAGTAAGAAAAGCAGTGCAGTCATACGACAAGGATTGGCATTCAGTAGAGAACAACATCAGCGAAAGTATTAACAGCATCTTTGTCTTTCTTCAGCCTCTCGACATGCAAGCAGCAGAAGATCGACACAGCATAGACTTAGAGTTATCACCAGACGAAGAAACAGTTTACGTCTACAGAAAAATATATCACAACGCTAGTAGTTTGCCTCCCGCAGAAGGTGTAGACAAGCAGGCCTTCATCCGAGTCACGCGCGACCTGGATTTTCCGTTAGGCGAGTGGCAAATGGTGGACAGGAATTTTTCGGTAAAGAATCCGGCAGTAGTGAGTAGAGGAATAGAAGAACCAAGGAATCTAGTTTCAGACTACTTCTTCAAGTCTCCAGTTGAAGGGGCGAAACCAGTAGTGTCCCCTTATTGGCAAGGAGTGCCGATAGTAAAGCATCACGTCCCGGAGCAGATCTCTATGTCATGGCTCGATGTTGTTGTGCGACAACCTCACGAATACAAGAAGATAAAACTTCTGTCAGTGGACGACCCAAATACATTACCAGAGGCCGTAAAGGAACGAGCGGAGTTTCATCCAGTGCCTCTACCCATTCGTCAGGACTTTGCACAGTTTGCAGGAGCTTGGTGTGGGTTAGCTGAGGTTCTGCAGCGTCGTCTAGTAGAAATTAATGGGTATCGTGGTTTCGAGCTGGGAATTGAACGCACAATAGCGAAGAAGGACGCTATAGCTGTAGTAGTCGGAGATCCGACATTAGAGTCCGTCGCAGTAGTGGAGCGCGTCAAAGAACGGTTAGGTTTGAAGCACAGAGCTCGACACTACTCTTTGGCGATGGCTCTTGATCTTCAACTAAAAAGAGCATCCACTGTTGGGAAAGTAGTTCCTCTTGGAGTGACAGAAAGGTCGGACATCGAGCTAGAGTATGATCGATGCAACAAGTTCTGCCGAAAGGATCCAAGAGACGGATTGAGTCGTAAACAGCTTGGGATCTTCTCAATTCTGAGGGGAGTGATGAGGCGTTGCGGGGGTGACACGTTCTCGAAGCAAGAACTGACGCAAGAGGCCAGAAGGGAATTGAAACGGTGTAAGCTGGAGGACATCGAAAGGGCAGCAGACTCGGCGACGTTAGCAATGACAAAGTCATACCGCTATAGTAGCAATCCCATGCGCACCGTCACAGGAACTTGGTGTGGGGTGGACATCCAGGCAGTAGCCATGTTAGATACGACTTTTCTGAAGCAGCCTCTCTTCTCGTCGTCAATGGCTATGATAAACTGCATCAATCTGTTCGAGAAGACCGCCATCGGCACGATCGTGGGACCAAAGCAGAAAGGAGCTGGTGGGGCGGTATCCTCCAAATTAGCAGAAATCGAAGAGTTGGAGAGAAACTATCGCGAGCAATTGACCAAGTTTCTAACTAACGTGGAAACCGGCAAGCAGGTGAAGCCAGCGCCGAATTTAGAAGGAGAAGGTGGTGAACCATTCGTAGGCAGGACATCTTCATCTTCTGCACAGCATGCCCCTTTCCGAGGGCCGTATGATGAGAACTACGAAGGTAAACCAGACAGCACCAGGATACCCTTGGAGAACTTCATGCGGAGTACGGCCAATCGATACCTCTCTAGCTGGCTGAAACGGAATACCCACCTAGAGGGAGAGGAGGTAGAGGAAGCGCCTCTACGAGGAGCAAAGTACGTCGATGCTTCCGAATCAGCGGGCACACCGGCCAGTGAAGGAGGGCATCCTACCTCTGAGGATGTTTGTCAACTTGTGCTACGAGCGGTACTAATGCATATTGTTCGACGGTTGCTTCTAGTAGATCCAGGGCCAGAAAACATTGTCCACGCGCTAGCGCTGTTCCTTTTAGGTCTTGGCATGCGCCTACGAGTAGTTTCTGGTGCAGCCCCTCATGCTATGGCAGCCGCCGAGAGACTACAGCTGTCAGTCAAGACTGGACTGGAACGATATCGACATGATGCCTTTCTATGTCGTCTTGATATTAAGACGCAATGTGAGCTGTTGCATGCTCTCCGTAACGAGAAGGTAAGGAGAGCGCTGAAGAGAGCGGCTCCAGATGGTGCTTGGGATCGTCAACTAGAACTTTTCGGTCCAGAATCCGATTCCATCATCTTCTGGGATGAACTGCAGGGGGAGTTCACCAATCTTGAAGGTGCCAGGAAGAACCACTGGTCAGGAGAAATGATAGAAAGGGCGCGGCATCGACAGTCAGAAGTAATACTGGACCCGAAGTTTAGACAGGCACTGAGGGAGATAAAGCGAGCGGCTGCGAAAGCTACCAGTAGGGAACCAGAATTCCTGAAAGCAGGGCAAATGGTAAACTTCTATACGAAGAATCATAATTGGGAAGTGGGTCATGTAGCTCAGGACACCGAGAAAGGTAAGCGCGTGCCGGTTAAGCCGCTAGGTTCGGTCTCCAAGACGCTAGAGCCAATAGATTGGAGATGGATACGAACATGCGACGACTCGGACTTGGCGTTTGCAGTTCCTCCTTCTATAGAAATTCATCGAACAGATCTACCTTACCTGCCACAAATACTAGATCAAGCAAGAAAGGGAAAGCAGCTAGTTAGGGTGAGTGGACCGCACGTGATGAGGACATGCAGCGACTGTGGTGAAAGACGTGCAATAATTCCTCGACATGCTACACAGAGTATGTTTGTTCGCTGTCGCGACTTGCAGGATACCATCTGTGGTGATATTTCGGATGATAACCTCTTAGAACAATCAGGGTGGGTTCGTCCCCGAGTGCCGACGTCTAGTGCTAAGCCATCGCCGTGGTTACTACCAAAGAGAACAGAGGAAGAGGTGGTGGATGATGATGTTGATGATCGTAATCGTGTGCAGTTCTCTGATGAGAATGAAGTCAGAGGGTACGATCCGTCGGCCGCGCCAGCTGAAGTGGGCGAGGACATCTTGAACGACTCTGGCGTAGAACCTGTGGTGGAGGAAGAGCAAGAATCTGAGTCCTCAGATATTGTGATGACGGATGACGAGGTTAGCCAGGTACTTCTGCAGCGAGTCCAAGTCGATAGTCATGATGACTTCTCCAGTGCAGAAAATAACGAGGTGCAACCGATAATAGACGTCACTACAGAAGAGTTTACTGACGCGGTAGACATGTATCGCATACATGTACATCAACTAGTGCAAGCCAGTGATCAACAAAAAGAGGCTACTTCTAAGTTGGAGCAGGCAAGTGCTGAGGAGGAGGAGCCGTGGGGGAAGGTGGAGCTGTGGCAAGTAGATGAGGCGCTCTTCATGGACTCACTAGATGAAGATGTTGACTCTCAGGCGGCGGAGGAGGTAGTGAATAAGATGAAAGGATCAGGGGGGCCTAGTGTGGAAGACCCAGAGTTCCAGATGTTCATGGAACTCATCCATCCTGACAAGCGTTTTCATCTGGATGAAGTTGATACGGTCTGGGGAGAGTCGCGCGTCAAGAACCTCGAGTTTAATCGCAAGGATCCGGAACATCCTGAACGAAGGACTTTCACCGTGTGCATCCACAAGCGGAAGAATGGTCGCTACATGTTTTCTAGAAAAAGGGAAGGAGCAGTAGGCGCAGTTCGTTTTGCAATGGATGCCAGGCGTGGAGTAGTGCCCGACAATGCCGAAAAGCGCATCTTCTCCATTTTTAGAAAGGGCTTTACCTCTGGTATGCGTAAAAAGTTACGCAAGGGCAACAAGATTCCGGATTACGAACCACAGGATCTGATCGAAGGAGCACTAGATCTGGCAGAATTTGCGGTAGCAGCAGTGGCGAAGGAGCTGCGAGGTACGATGTGTGCTAAGTCGAGTAAGGGAGTTCCCTGTGTGGAGGTGGCAAATGAGAAGGATCTAGCTCCAGATGCTGAGGGAGTGAGGCATGATGGCAAGACACCGCTAACCTCCCGATTCCTCTTCGATATCAAGATTTACCGAGGAGTATACGTCATCATCAAGGCTCGCTGGGCGCCAGGGGGACACATGAGTTCTCGTGCAATGCTAGAAATGTCGGAAAATGGTAGTCCAACGATGACACAACCAGAGTTGCGTTTCCTCTTGTTCTGTGCCAACCTAATACAGCAGGCAGTAGCAATCTACTGGGACGTGCCCCGTGCGTTCAATGACTCTATCGAGTACGAGATGCACGAGAGGCCCCGTATGAAGATTACGCACAGAGGGCCAGTGGTGGACAAAGTGTTGCAGGCAGCAATGGAGAAGGTCAGACGCGAGGACAAGATTGATATTAGCTTCGAGACCATGTTGATCATGAACGTGAGCCAGTACGGCACTCTTGAAGGGGCCATCCTCTTCTTCTTGACTAGTAGCCACCGCTTGCAGCAGGCCAGAATCTTACCGTCACCATCAGCACCGTGCATCTTCCGACTACACGACAAAGACGGATTAGTAGCAGTGCTTGGAGAGCACGTGGACGATTTCATTGCAGTAGTGAGAAGATCCTCTAGACGCTGGCTGGAAGAGACGATGATGGAACTGTTTAAGACGTTACCGAAGGAGGAGATTCACCAAATTGGAGAGGTGCCGGTCACTTTGGTGGGAAAGGAAATTTCGGCTTTTGAGGAGCTAGACCCTGTCCTTAACAAGTCGGTGCCGTTCTTCCAAGTGGATTGTAGGAACAAGATCAAGAGCATCACTCCTTGGATGACGAATGCGGAGATTCACAAGCAGGTTCCAGATGAGGACTCGCTAATGTTGCCAGACGAGATTACCAGACTACGAAGTGTGCGGGGCGAATGCCTCTTCATCGTTATTGGCTGGAGACCCGATTGTCTCTACATGACCAAGGTGGTCAATCTGGGGAACGATGAGACACGAACAGTGCGCATGGCAAGGCGCATCAACACAGTAGTCAAGGACCTAAAGGCTCGCCCTGAGGTAGGTATTCGCATTAGGCGGCACCTATCAACGCCATTTGTGTTTTTCCTGATGGTAGACGCAGGCTTTCAGGCACGGCCGGTGAAGGCTAAGTCAAAGGCCACTGGAGAAGCACTGCTGCTGAGTAAGGGAGTCTGCGAGGTGATTGACAACTCTACGATGGACTTCGCGAATGCCAAGCTATCCAATGCTAGGCCTCTACTAGCTTTCGCACTGGTGGTGACTAGTAGAGAGGAGTTTGAGCGGGCTATTGGCGAAGGCACAGACATGGCAGTGGTTCTTCTAGAGTGGGGGTTAGAGCATTCGGATGAGATAGCAATGTCGTCAGGTAGTGCGGAAACGCAGAGCTACGTGGTAGGTTTGGAGAAGAGCGAAGTCGTTAAGTCAAAGCTAACAGACATTGTGAACCGTGACGAGCATTCCGGCGTAGATCGACGACCCAGGAAGGATGCCATGATGTGGGGAGGTGGTGACAGCGCCGCTGTGGCGATACCAGAAAATCAGAAGCTGGCACTGGACTTGGCGGAATGTGAAGAATTCGATTTGTTGGATTCGGAGTCCACTATTCGAAAGACGTTGAGCAGATCGCTATCAGTAACCAGTGAGTGGAAGTTTTTCTTGAATTCAGCTAGAGCACGCCAGTTCTACCGCTCCTCTATGAGACGGCTGATTCATGTGTCGGACATCCTCAATAACACCGACGTCTTCACGAAGTACAAGTCACAGGATTCGCCCAAGTTCGAGAGGTTTCGCCAGCTGATGCATGGCCGTCTAGTGTGGAAACAGATGGGAGATAAGCGAGGCGCAGCCGGTGGCGTTTTTGGGGTACTACGCGAGCTGAAGCGTGAAATGGGATCCGACCCACGTGCTAGGAAGAGTAGGCTGCCGGGCATGTGAGGAGGAAGTGTTTGTTACCCAGGCAAATCATTAGTTCATAGGTTTGATTACTTCAACCATAGTTACCGTAGGTGGTGGAAACAGAGTCAGTTTCCGGTTGTTTTTATTTGTACAAGTTTGAACATGTTAGGGTTAGTATCAACATTCATAATTATTGATAAGTAGATTTTTTTAAGTACTCAAAGGTGGATGTGGATGTGTGGTAAGTGTATGTAGAATGGATAGTGTTACACATAAGAACGGAGTTATTATCGAGTAGGTCTCCCTCGTCTAGCATTAAAGAAGTTAGGTTGTGAAAGTATTTAGGTAGTTAAGAAAGCGGCGTCCCTTCGAAACTAGTAGGTAGTAAAATTATCTTATGAGCCCAATTTTGCGCAGTAGAAAGTTTATCTGGTAAATGGAGGTAGTCAGTTGTGTTAAGAACAATTATTTTTTTTTGAGGACTAACTATCCCACTAGTAATTCCGTTGTACCCGCTTACTATGATTAGATAAGATGGTAACGCTCTGAGTCTTTTTAACTAGATAGGTGGATACTTGTTAGTAGAGTACACCGCACGCTCATAGCAGAGAAAGTATGAGGTGTTTATACTGTTGTTTTCATCAGAATAGATTAGGATGAAGTTCAACTTTACAATTCTTTAATTCTAGGGGAGCTGTGACTCTCGTATCTTGTCGTACTCAAGTCTGTGATCATCTAGAATTGTAAAGCTTCGGTTTTGTTTCTTTTGTTCGTCGTCTGAGTTAGCTTAGAGCGACGAGCGATTCTTTGTTGTCGTACGAGAGAGATGTTTATTGGTTTTGTTTCGTCGGGGCAAACCGCTAGTTAGGAAGTGATTATTAATGACGAGGAGACAACGAGGGAATAAAGTCGTCAGGAAGGAAATCCATGAAACTGCTGGAATTAAGTACTTTACATAACTGCATAAGCATCATCATCCATTCATCGGAAACGTGCACATCCCATGTTACGCCACTTGTGGCTCAAGGTTGGAATTGTTGAAATAAATATCTTACGCGGAGAACCTCCTTGAGTATTCTTCGTTGACAATCATTCTGTTTGTGTTCGACTGCTGCAAAGATCATCTCACTGTGCCACTTTCTCGGTCACGATCATCAGGATCCCCGGAGTTACACTAAAATAAAATTCAGAAGTTCGCCTTCAAAGAAATTCAATGTACTGCTCGGTCACTGACGACGTAAGGGACCCGAAAAATCAACGGTCTGCGTCTACGAGGTGGTAACAAAAGGCCATCCGGTCGTTCTTCTCTTCAACAGTTGAAGGCAACAAAATTTTCAAAATGAAGATGGACAATCATCATGATTTGCGCATTCTGAAGGCGATCTGGGTCCTGCTGTGGGGCACCCTTGCATATTTCCTCTTTTCAATGCGGAACAGGTATGAAAAGCAAAAAAATTATACTGACGACAACGAAATAGAACGCCTATCTTCATCTCCACCTCCTGCAGCACCATCTTCGTCTTCATCTTCAGACGTAGCTGGAGGTGCCTATTTACCGTTGCCATTCGCTTTGGTGTGGGAGGACAAGGCAGATTTTTTGCGGTTGGTCCATCGTGTGGAAGAGTCCCTTCGTCCTCCGCTTGATTTGCATGACAGCCACATCGATCGGGAACGCGAGAATGTGGAAACGACATCGACGAAGACGAAAATCACAAACATCGGTGGAAAAAACTCAGGAATTCAACCGTTCTGGCACACCAGTTTCATACAGTATCGTGGTTTAGCGCGTTCTCGTTTGGAACCTGACGTTTTCGTCGGCAGTGGCGAGTTTCAAGTACAAGTCAACCAAGTGGACAGACAACCACATCCACAACCACAAGACGAAATAGCAGCGAAATCTACCTCAAGGACCTCATCCTCAGCCACCTCCTCATCAAATAGACGTATTGCGTGGCCAGTGGGATATGCTACACACTACATTGGGAAGTGGAACGTAATGCCGACGAAAAGATTTTTTGATTTCATCTGCCATGAAGGAGAACGATTAGCAGACAACGACGCCAAAGCCAATGAAGAACGTCGATCATCTGTCGAAAACCACAGTGACGAGAGAGATGTCGCGTCTCAAAACGGAGACAATGGGAACAATCCCCAATCGCCTGATGCTCGGCAGAGTCCACGCGAAGCGGTTGAAAAGGTGCGTCCTCCACCTGAATTTTCGCCACCGGTTCCGCTTAACCGGGGCTGGCGCGGAGCGGAAGGCTACTGGGACCAACTTGGCTCGTGAGGGCGCAGGGAGTGGGAGACGACAGCGAGCTCCCCTCTACACATGCTTTCGAGGAAGTGTCGCTTTTATTAAGGCCTACCCCGAATCATCTGACCTAGGTGCGTGGTAAGAAGCGTTTTTGTCGGATTTTTCAACGGAAAGAGACTGCAAAGATGCCTTTCAAGATGAATATAGGCCGCAAGGTCTATTCTCATATATTGATGGCGCTGGACCTGGAGCGCGACGTTTATCAGAATTTCACTCATGTGGCATGTTGATGTTGCATTTGGGCTGCAGCTTCCTAGGTCCTAAGTTGTTGAGAGAAGTAGGGCAAGTGGAAGGGGGCATTGGGTATAGGTTGAGCTTACGGTCGCAAGGAACCGGACTAGAAAGCCTCCCGCCCCTCTATATCTACCCCCGTAACCTATATTTTTGCACGCTTTTTTAATACACCCAGAATCCGCTAAAACTCCCCAAAACAGTATTGCCCGTCTGGTCTAATGGCAGGGCACCCGGTTGTTCACGCTCCATCGTTAGAGGAATCTCTACTAGGTGGAAGGGAAGGTCACCCAGGGCCGTTGGCTGAAGGGTGCTGGCTGGGGGGTGCGGGTTCGACTCCCGTGGCGGGCGGCCTATTTGCCCCCAAGAAGCGGGGCCGTTCGCCGTGTTTGATAGTTCCCTGCATGGGCGTTACATCCATAGAATCTTGTCTTATCCTCTTCCAGCATATGACGAACGATCGCTATTATATTCCATAAGTCGGGCCAACAATCTAAGCTGGCCAATTCGTTTCTAAATCAAATACAAATGACAAATTCAAAATTAATATCGCAAGCCCAAAAATAACGCCATGGCCTCGGTCATGGCCTTGGAACGGTCTCGCTTTACCTGACGATCTTCATGACGGATCCAACAAAACAAAGATATTGTTATTCAAGAACCAGTACCTGTATCTGAGTATCAGACGTGCTGCAATTGCACACGCTTCAAACCACGCATCAGAAGCCGCTCCTGGGCCTTAACCAATTCAGATTTACCATATTCCGAATGTGCAGTTCTTTTTCGGAGGCTAGAGTATGAACTTGCTGATTGTTGAAAACTATACAAGTACTACGACCATAACCTCCCTTACCCTGCTGACCTCAACTACAACCTCCAGCTTCCCTTTGTTTTTCTTTTTGGACTGGCCGATTTCAATTTCTAAAAAATTGTCCTCGGCCATCTTCGCAGCTATTTTTTTACATTTGAACGATGGCACGATCAACACGCACACGACCATGACGAACCGAAAAAGGTGAAATAGCTAAAGTACGATGAATTAATTGCACATTGAAGGAACGCGGACGAGTCGTCTTGATATTAATTGGTGTGATATATAAATCCGATTATGAAAATGAAGATCAGCATCAAGATGAGTATAACGTGCTATGAAATATGATATAATTCAACATGAGACTTATACCGGTGCCCACTTATTCTACCACTCCGATACTACCGAACGTAAACCACGTAGAGTAATTTGAAAGGTTATTACTATAGTATACCGATCACGAGCACGATCATGTCGTCGCTAGTCGATTGTTCCGTCAATGGCGATGATAGCGGAGCGGCCCCTTTGCTCGCTCGTCAGCAGTACAACAACGTGCCGCCGTCTGCGCTCCCAATATCCCGCTTCACCTTCACCACGATCAAGAATATCCGGGATAAGATCGCACATGAGGAGAGTGCGAAGAACCTCGCGCAGCCGTCGTCGTCGACTTCGGGGACTGAGTCCGACACTGCGATGAAACCGCGCGTCACTATCATGGCTGTGGTACCTGCGCAGCAGGTCGCGGAACTGAGCGACACTACATCGTTTGGCCCACGCATCTCGGCGGACGTGAGCACGCACCTTGTTGAGCTGGATGATGATGATTACTACATGAATCGACCCGGTGGCCTTGCAGCTTCAGCAGCCGATGTGGTCGCTCATAATCCCGATGATTTTGGCCGAAAAGTTGTCACGGGTGCTCAGCTGCGCTTCCGCACAGACGTCGTCTCGTTCTACAAGTTTCTGGTCGCCACCGATGGCAACGAGGTGCCCCAGTCTGCGTACGCCCCATCTGTCGCCTATTTGCAAGATCAATGCAGCACCCTCCCGGATGACTCGATCGACCAAGCAGCCAGCTCTAATATACTCCGCGGATACGGTGGGCAAAGCTTTGTCCGTCACCTGACAGTTGTAGCGGAGACGTATCGCCTGTTGGCTGACGTTCCCCAGCTTCTAAAAATAACGTCGGCAGCAGGTATGAGCGCGCTATGCAAGGAGTACTCGGACAAGCTCGACGCATTCAGGTGGAGTGATGTTGTAAGGAGTTGTGGGCGTGTGTTGCCGGTTCTAGCCAAAAAGCTTCACGTTACTTCCACCCAACACCCACGCAGGCAGCCCACATTCTCCCAGGACTACCGGTTCCGATGGGAGACGAGCCACCGCGGAATGCACGTGCGCACACTTCGAGGAATCTGCGACGATAGCGCTGTTGGACTTGTTTCAGCGTTTGAGAAGCATAACTTCACCGTTGATGACGCGGTGGCATTTTATGTCTGCTGCTGTGTGCGACGCTATGCTTGCCAACATAGTACAAGAAGCGGTATTGTCACTGGCAAATCGAGGCAATTCCACAGCTCTGCTGCTCCGTGTCGAGGCGCAATCGATTACATACGTCGGCTTTGTGGAGCCTTATGGGCTTGCCATATATACGTGCGAAAGCCTGCTGGACCGCTGCAGCAAAGTGCGACCAACCGCCTCAAGACAACTCTCCAGGATATATTCAGCACTTTCTTAAGGGTCATAGTGTTGGATTCAGTTTCATCTTCCGCAGCCACCAGCGCGTCTTGGGATATGAACTCTTTCCTGTTCGATATTCTTCTTCCCTGCATGAAAGGAGTCTCCGTAAGCGACTGGGCGGACCGAAAACCGGGAGGCCTCACATCGAGGCGAAAATCTTTGCAAGTTTTCATCGCGCGCCACTACGATCATGGCTGTTTTCTCTTGAAGAAGGAGGCCGATGCAAGCAAGTGGCTCGTTCGAAGGGCGCAAGCCAACCTTGATGGCGACAAACAGATTCTTCGCACCGACATTTTGGAAGCGCCTCCCTGCCTGCATTTTCCTATCCTTGCGCTCGCAGATTGCCGCGGTATTTTCGTGCGATGTCTCCAGGAGTCAATCAACTCAGGTCAGATTTGCTACCGCGCCCTGTGTTCCCATCTAAGCTCCGTGCTCGGCGGCGACTCGACATGTCATAAGGTATTGAGTATTCGGATAGAACTATGTATAACGATTACGATTAGTTATTTATGTTTATCATTCTCAATACTCTACGACTACCTCATCTACATCTTAGTAATTGCTGTGGATTATGTTTATCATTTTACTACACCTACAAGAACTACTCTATCTCTTTAACACACCTTCCTATCGTGTGACTACGAGCACACTCTCACTTAGACTTGTTTGTTCTACATACGCCTTTTATTATATGCTGTTCTCGTTGCATCTCTATTCCGACCACTTGTGCCCCTCAACTTGATCATCATTTTGATTCACTACGTCGTGATTGGCTGTAACGACAATGAATAATATTTATTTTATTTATGCAACTGATCCAGTCAAGTATCACTATCATCTGCTTCCTTTTTTATTCAATTTCTGCTCATTGCTCACTCCCCCGATTCAGCTCATCGTTCCTGAAACGTTTCGCGTGTGCGCAGGCGGAAAAAAGTGTCCTAATTTGAAAAAGCGAGCATCAAGAAAAGAGTCGGCGCCAGGTTTGGGTGCGGGTCTCTGCTGTTGTCAAGTGATTCCAGAAATAATTCGTCGACTGCGAACCTACTATTACGGCTTAAAATTAGTTGACCGCTAGAACTAGGTGGACTAGTAGGGCCTAGGTTTAGGTAGAGGCTAGTGCTATTGCTGAAAAGATTCGAGATATGAATTGAAACTTGGAAGGGAAGCATTATGCCCACTGTTGATCCTGAAGCTGCAGGACGAGGGTCTCGCCATTTGCATTTTATCTCCGCACTTTCGACGGATTCGATAGTTTATTCGCTGATCTTGCAACATCAACATAAGTACAAATTTGTTTTTTCTCTATATTTTAATTATATCGTGTTCTAGAAGTCTGTGTTTGCCAAAGTCGATTCGTACTCGCACTGTCATGTCGTCAATGTAGATCATCTTTACCATGCAGAGACTCATCTAATTCTCCTTGTATTTCCCGCACCAAGTGTGGTCTGCGCCTGTAGAGAACGAGATCGAACGTGTTATCACCACATTGCCGCAGGAGTCGCAAGGAAGAGGGCTACGCGCTGCTATGGCAAACATAAAGTCCGTGAAGGTGAGCGAGGTCGCGCTTCTCCAACGCGCTGCGCTGCGATGGTACTCCGATGAAGACCAGTTGTGCGCTATTCTGTACACGCCTCTGAGCGAAATCCCTAGCCTTGTTACGCATAACGGTGCGACATGGTATGACAGGGACGCGCTACTCCGACACTTCCAAGGACCAAGATCGCTTGTGGATCCCGCGACAAACGTGAAATGGAGACGAAAGCTGAAAGCGGCAAAATTGACAGAGTCAGCAGAGTCTGCACTTGCCCACTGTTACCTGGACGTCGACGACCTGTTACAAAAGATCATGTCGTCTCGCAGCTACGAAGACATAACGTTACCAAACTCGGCGGGAGCCCCTCGCGCACTTGACCACAACGTTGGAAGTTTCCTTTCCTCAACAAAAATGTCTCAATGTGAGGCACAACCACAATGCAAAGATAAATTGTTGCAAGTTGCGCGTGAGCGGTTGGCGCAAATGGAAGACACAAAAACTCGACGCGCAGTTCTGGCATTTGCGATCAAGAGGGCTGGTAGAATTCTTCGACAATCTGCGACACAACAAGGGTCCGCCGGTCATAGCGCCGCGCAAAGCCAACGGCAGAGATCGAAAGCAAAGATTGATTCAATGGACTTCAGCGTAATCCTTGAGACCAAGGCTCTCTGCGTGCTTTTCGATCCTGCAGGCAATGCACTTCTGACGGCGGAAGACGCGAAACCGATTGAAAGTGCTGAAAAAGAGTCGTTCTCCTCCTTGTCTTGCAAGGCTAGCGTAAAAAACGGAGCCGAGGGCTCCTCGATTGCCCGTGTTCGTAACGTGAAGAAAGAACACTTTTTCACGGATAGAAAGTTGGCGAACAAAAAGAAGAAAATGAAACGCGTCCGCGAGGAGTGTCGCATGCGCCAAGCCAAAAAACAGGAACTACTTTTCCCGGGTTCCAGTAATTCTAGCTGCAGCAGAAGTAGCTCCAGTAGCAGTGCTCAGCCACAGATGAAGCGCGCTGACAATGGACAGGCGCACGGAAGCGCTGGCTCAGCACAAGAAGAAAGCGGTGGACATGCAAGAAAGAAACCACGCCTAGAATAAAACTGAGATGCTGCTACACGTGGATTGTTAAACGTGAAAACTTCTTGAAGTTGAATGCGATCATGGGTATCGCGACGTACTATGTTATCTACTACACACACCCTCATCCACCTGACCCTACACTCACACATGATTTTGGTACCACGTTTGGAGCTTGATGCTTTTTATGATGTTGTTTGAACTTCCATTCTATTACCGAATCTCGAAGAACCCACCTAATTCTACAATTGGAGACCACCTCTTTCTTATTTCCGAATCCGTCACCACCTTATATATTCTATACTTGGAGATAGCAAGCAAAGTGTCTTGGCCGGCTTTGGAGTGCTGTCATGAGGAGAAAAGTTCCCCTGCATAGCTGAGGCGGGACTTTTTCTGACTCGGTCCGGGCCACAACTCAACTGTGCCCATTTGTCTGGTGTATCCATTCTTTGTGAAAGAGAAAGGCTGAAAAAATGACTGTTTTTATTTTTATGTCTAAATAGGTTTAGGTATAGCTCTGCTAGTCTATTTAGAAGGTACAGGGTGGCTGAAAGGCCTCTATAACGTTCGAATGACGTGAGAAGAGGTTCCATGACATGTGGATGTGATTGTGGAGAAAAAGCAAGATCGAAGCAAATCAGGCTTCGGTAGATTCCATGTGCGTCAAAGCGCGGCTTCCCTCGCGTTCAGAAAAAATATGCGTCCACTCAGGATGGCATCACAAATCTGCGCAAATGATGATCACATCAGGAAGAGCTAAGACATTGGAGGACTCCGGTTGGACAGATTAGCGTCGATAGGAGATCCTCTGGTCCACCACACGGAAGCGACTGGTGCCGATCCCCACCCCCGTAAGCAATGTTTCTACTTCCCATTCTTCGCGACCAACATTCTATGCCCTTACACAGTGTAGCGAAGCCCGTCTGGTCTAATGGCAGGGCACCCAGCTGAAATTGCCTCCGGGCAACCAATACACCTTGTGGACATTCGCCGCGGCTCAGCCCGCAATCGCTGGGGGGTGCGGGTTCAACTCCCGTGGCGGGCATGTATGTGAGACATCCCCGCATCCATCAGCGTCCAATTAATTGCTTCCGGACCTCTCAGCGGCAAGGAATGGAGGATTTCCCTAGCTCTTTTGTAACGTCTTGCACAGCGCGGGCGGAGGGCATCAGATATTTTCAATACTACTCACTCCGACAGGGCCATAGCCATTATACATCTTCCACAGTAAAATCGACACACGATACTAAGTATGAGCAAGCCTTTTTGTGATCGTACGACCATATATCTCCATGTTGTGGGATTAAAGGCCTATGATTGTCTAACTCTACAACTTCTCGGATCCTGAATGAAGTGAAATAAAGCGATAGGGCTTCCTCTTCGTAGCGTGATTTTTCAGTCTCATATTCATTTTTAGCCACTTTTACTATAAAATGTTAAAATTCATACCCATTTGAATACTGACTGAGTACCCCGTCCGTTCTTGTTGCGATCATCCCAGCTAGATATCAATGTCATGAACTGCAATAAATTCGAAACTGAAGTAGATAGGATTTGTTAATCAACGTGTGTAAAAAAATTACTACAAGTACATAGAATATGATATCTTAAGCGAGAAAAACTGACTACCTCTAATGCTATTGAGTCCAACTAGATGGTTCTTCATTCATTTGCTCACACACCTTTGGTCTGAGGATATCTTTATTCAATTTCAAACAAGTTTGAATTATCTCAAGCAGAAAAATGTTGTTGTGTACATCCGACAAAGGGTCCTCTGCTGGCCGGGTTCCTCGAGGGTATCGAGAGGTGTCAAACGATACTCTGCCACAGCGAGGCACATTTGCCACGATCAAGAGTATTCGAGAAAAACTCGCGCGCCAATGCAGGCAGGAGCATGCGGGCACGTTTTCCTCTGATGAGGAAGACGATGTCAGTCCATTTTTCAACTATGTCGTGCCTATAAACTCCTTGCCGCCAGTCACACTAGTAGCGGCGGTATGCCTGAATGATCAGATCGAAGATGAGTCGATGAACCTTATCCGAAGCCCGCAGCTGCCCGAAAGATCCCACAGTCATCCTGCTGGGCGTTGCTGCTACGTTGAGTTGGATGATGAGGATGAATACCTTATCACCACCACGACTTCTTCTTCGCTTTTGGGAGCAGGAGAAATCGCCAGTAGCCCTAATCAGCCGAGCCGGAGAATCATTCTTGGGGCTCCCTTATATTTTCGCGACGACATCCTACCCTTCTACAGGTTTCTCGTCTTTACGGATGAAGGCAAGCGATTATATCCCGTTTCTGTTGCTCATTTGCAAGACCAGTGCGCCTCATCTTTAAAGCTCGCAAGTAGCGAACGCGCTTCTTCTTGTGCTGGTTTAATGGCATCGTCATCGTGTCGGCAACTAGGGAGCTTCGAAGGTGGAGCTAGCATCGTCCGTCATCTTACAGTAGTTGCGGAAACCTATCGCCTCCTAACAGATATTCCACAGCTTTTGAAGACCAAAGAGGCACACCATTGCGAGGCATATGCAGACAAGTTGTGCGCATTTCGGTGGAATGAGGTTGTGAGTAGTTGCAGACTGATTCTTCCATTTCTGGCGAAGAAATTCGATGCATACAGTCAGCATACGATGATAGAGGCTTCGAAAAGGCCATCACCCTCGCGGATGCACAAGCTTGGGCACTGCGATGTGCATGCAATCATTCAACGCTGTGTGGACGCGAAGACTGGAGTGGTGTCGCCGTTCAATGCGCATAAATTCGATGAGCATGCTGCCTTGTCTTTTTATATTTGCTGCAACGTGAGGCGATTTACGCTGCACCAGGGCCAGGTAGTCACAATGCTGAAAAAGAAGAAACACGAAACCAATATAACAAGGAGAACCAAACCGTTCATGAGTTCTGCAGCACTATGCAAAGGGCCGATTGACTACTTTCGCCGTCTTTTGGGAGCCATGTGGGCTTGCCACACCTTCACTTCCACGGGGAGCAACAAGGTTCCTGAAAAGGCAGCCCAAGGCACCGCTCTGTCGCGGCTGACCGAAGTCCTAAACAGTGTATTTGGCTGTATCCTAAGAACTACATTTTTTGCAAGAGCGGCGCCTCCATCAACGCGGGTCTGGAGCCCAAACGACTTCATATTCCACATTCTACTCCGCTGCATGAAGCCCGTCTCGCATGAGCTCTGGAACAATACCACGATCTCACGAAGTATCCAAGGCAAGCGCTCTTCTGCGACTCGTGTCATCCAAAGCCACTACAATATCGAGCACCACGTCGCTTCACGCTTAGAACTGCGAGCCTGCATGCGGATTACGGAAGAACCTCCGGCGCTGGGTTCGCTCACTCCTGGGGCTGTAGCAATAAAGTCATCCGTTAATCACCAATCGCCCCCTAGTATTTTCAGACCTCATAAGGAAAAGGATGAGAAAAATACGGGCAACAAGCTGAATGCGCCTGCGCATAAAGAGGAGCATGGTAATCACAGGAAAGATCAACTCCTTCCGTGTCTACACTTTCCTGTGCTCGCAATTCCAGACTGCCGATCCATCTTTGTCACCTGCATTGAAGATTGCCTGAACACACGAGCAATAAACTACGCTACACTGTGTCGTCACCTGAGCCAGATACCTGGTGGCGACATAACATGCCGCGAGGTACAGAGTTGGCAACAAATAAGAACTATCTAAGAGCTATGAAGGAGATACCATGTTGTGACATGACATGGCAAGATTTTAATGCCACAACCGGAGTCACTATGCAGTACAATTTTCTGTTATTTCCCTTGCATTTCACAGACACAGTGTTGTTTTTCTTGTTGTCGGTGTCTCAGATTAACGTTAACCCTTTTCAAAGAAATTATTACCTGAACTTCGTTAGCATTACTTCATTTTTCTCGCAATCACAAGCTACTGCCTCCCACAAAATCTCCTCACCAGTTAATTGTGCCTACATCTGTTGAGGAGTGCGCTGGTGGAAATGACTGCCCGATGAAGACGACCAAGAAGCGGGCAAAGAAGCAGAGGTCACCGGATGATGACCATTGCTTTTGTTCCTGTCAAGCAGTGCCAGAAGTGATTCAACGACTGCAGGACTACCATTATGTGCAAATCTTGCCCAATATTTCATATAACAATACCCTCTTACTCTTTCTTGGCGTGTCTACCGCCGCGACGCTTCATCAAGTACACTCCGTCTGAATACGGATGCTACTTACTCAGGATAAAGTGAGAAGGAGTTGCATCACAATCGCCTCGTTTTTAACATCACGCTGTGAACACTGGCAAAAAGCACATGATTAAATTCGTGGTTGTGTTCCAGAAAAAGAAGAATAACAGGATAAGCTTTAAATAAGCATCACTAAGCTTGGTCCGATCATAATAACAACAAATCGCGGCTATCCTTTGGCTTTCTAACGCATTACTTGTTTTCCGCAGCATACCTGGTCTTCCTCTGTGGAAAGCAAGATCGAGTTTTTTATCGCCACGTTGCCTCACGAGGCACAGGGGATGAAAGTGCGCGCTGTGATGGAAACCCTGAAGACCCCGAAACTACGCGATATTCGGAAGCTACTACCGGAAGAAGCGTTAAGCTGGTACTCTGATGAAAACGAGGGCGCTTGTTCTGCGATACTGTTTACGCCGTTACCGGACGTGCCTGCGCTTGTTACTCCAAACGGTGCGACTTGGTATGACAAGGAGGAACTAATGACGCACTTTAGTCAGGGGAGGTCTCGCATCGCCTTGAAAGATCCAACAACAAATATGAGTTTGGCGGAGAAGCTGAAGGCTGCGGGGAAGCGGGCAACGGCTGAGCGCGCGATGAGCGTTCATTTCCTGGACGTTGATTCGATGTTGCAGCGCGTCATGTGTGCCCCCAAGGAGGAGGAACCAGAGTGGTCCTCTTTCTCTGACGATAACGACAAGCGCTATCGACCGGATCACGAGGAGACGCCAAGTGGAACTCCATCTGGTCGTGCCATCAATGTGAACCGGGATATCAAGGATGAAGCTCGTGCAGTGGTATCATCTTTTTATCTACGGAGGAGGGTCATTTGCAGCGATGCCTATCAAGTGCATATCTACGCGCGGGAGCTACTCGACCAAGTAGCGGACGACAAAACGCGTCGTGCAGTTGTTGCTTCTGCTATCAAGAAAGCTGGCGAAAATCTGCGTGAGGCTGCGAGTAGGCAGCAAGCCTCGTCTGGGACTGCTCAAATGGAGAGTAATTCATCTGTTGGACAACATCCTCCACAACGCCCTTTAAGTGCATCAGCTCATGCGATTGGTATCAAGGAGCTTGAAGCTGCAGCTCTGCGCATACTTTCGAATGCAGCGTCCCCTTTGTGCCCTACTCTTTTCTCTTCATCGGAACGAGTTTCAAAACCAGACGTGGATCGACATATAGAGGGACTTTCCTCGTCTTCTTCTTCTTCGAAAAGCACAATCTGCAACAGTAAAAAGACAAATATAACAAAGAATAACGGGCAGCGCATCCGTAGTGCAAAGAAGGAGCTTTTTTTTCACGTTCTGAAACTGCGCCAGAAAGCGAGGAACCTGGCTCGTGCTCGAAAAGAGTTTGGCACGCGTAACGTAAAGCCAAAGCCAAAGTCCCCGAAACTTGTTCCCAAAAATGCTGGACATGCACACGGCAACGGCCCACAAGGATCATCCGCAATATCCGCGTCCGATACACTTCTTCTTGCTGGTCCATGTTCGAGCAGCAGCAGCAGCATTAGTAATCCAAAAGCGAGTGGTACTGGTGACTATGAGCTACAGAAGCCCGCTCCTCCCTCTGAAGATGCACAGAAGCAAGACCGTTCTGCAGAAGACTACAGCGCACAAGCAACAAAAAGGCAACGAAAGGACTTCTAGCGACTTGAAGAAAGACAGCACAGAACCGCAGACGCCAATGGGTGTTGGTGTATTTTGGACGGTACCGATAAAACACTGACACTCCTGTAGTGCTGCAGAGGGTCAGGACGACACGCCACTGTCACTTCTTCATGTTCATTATGATTATTTGTTGGAGTGGAAGATTATGATGCTGGTTTGTTTCAGTTTCGGATTCAGGCGCCGCGTGGCCCCATCTACTATCAATACGAAGCTCCCGTTTTGACCTCATACGAAGGCGAATCGAAAATGAGTGCAGTAGAAGTTTGAAGTCCTTACTTGCCTTGTGTCAGAAATCTCTGTTTTAGTGGAACAAGATGGATTCCCACATTACTTATTTGATTTCCATCCCCAATTGAAGTTGAACCACCTCAAGTCTGCTCAATTTGATTAGAAAGTAGCGTGTGCTCTGATTCTGATGAAAATACCTTGCTAACGCAATGTCTACGCAGAGGACAGACTGTCACGAAGTCCGATGATAGCGTTTTGTGTCCTGTCGAAGAGGAGCGACACTGACCTGTTGTGTTCATCTACTCTACGAGGCCGTCGAAGGTCGCTTTGGTTGCGAGCAGGTAGGACTCCAACAAATGGTTCATAGTCTGCAAGGCACGCTGACAATGACATGGATCTTGGACCACTAGATGATGGAATGATCCATCTGTCTGTCATTGCGTGTAGGATTTGCAACGGCAGTGGTAGAGATGTAGTTGCAAGCCGCGGTTTTTCGCGTCGCTACAGATCTTCCTATTTAATAGATCTACTACGCTGCGTACTGAACGCAGCGTGAGGTGAAAGCGACCCCAGCGTTGCTCACACGCTCCGTGTCCAGAGAAATTAGTTGCAACAAGAGATGCTTCCTATGCTTCCTTAGATTTGCGAATGCAAGCGTATTTTTCTCCACGTCAACTAACATTCACATGCTTACCATTGGAAATCACCTGACTCAAAACTTGCTTCTAGTCAATATTGATCAACAGAACTAGGTGTTAGAGTGAAGATCATCTTCTCTGTGTAAGGTGGCTTTTAAGAGTTGGAAAAAGTAAGACAAAAATTGACATAAGCAAGAAGTTTCTGCTTAGTCTTGAAATAAAGATTTGGCGTTCGTGCTCTGTCTCCGCAGCGTTCCCTTTGTGGAGTTACTTAGTACGTTGGCGTTCCTGGACCTACGTTAACGTTTCTGGACCAATCCTGCTGTCGTCGCCCCACCGAGAAAAGTACGAAAAGGCAGCTGTCGAGGAAATCCGTCGATCCCGTTTTGCCGATTTCTTTCAAGAGGCCACAGAAGTTTCAGGATCCGCCTTGCTCGTCAATACCAAGAAGACCCCAGCAGCAGGACAAGATGTCTGCCCTCAAACGATTTGAAGAGCGATGGCGTACCGGAAAAGGTGGCTCCGGGGTGTCTCAAGAGCACCTTTTCGAATGCCACAAGGCCTTGAAACAACACTTGGAAGCATCTGGTGAACATGTCGACTTGCCGCAGCTCTACTGCATCCTGTTGGGAGATCAAGGTGTGGGAAAGACTACCTTCATGACGCGCTTGACGCAACAGGTATCATCCACTAATGTCTATATCATCCTTTTCACTTCACCAGGCGTTTTTTGCACTGAAAGATATGGAGCCTCTACAGTTAGAATTAGAAAGCTTCATCTTATTAAAGATACAATTTTTGTTCACGTTCATCTTTGTTTCGTGAGAGTGAGACGAGTTTTATTCGATTCGAACATTTGCATCAGAAGACGGGGAATCAGATAGTACGAAGTAGGTTGTTTATTCCAAAGTTGCCAAGAAGTTGATGAAGTTCTGTCGTAATGTGTTATAATGCTTAAAAAGTCATGCCTTTATCTTCGTTGGCGAATTCGTCCTACTTCAAAGATTGACATGTCAAACAACTCCTACAGGTTTGTTTCCCCTTGCGCATGGAGCAAGACCACGATAATCGCAATCCAAATTCCATGAAGCGTGCAGTGAAGACTCCGATTCTGTGCGAGGTTAAAAGTGGCCAGGAAAACGTTGCTTCGCTGACGTGCGGATCCACGCGCAAATTAGATCGTGTCCCAATTTCAGCATTGGCAAATGAGTTGCATAATTAAGGCAATAATGGTTTTTTGCAAATTTTGTCACATGATAGTAGGTGGGCTACGACAAAGAGGGAAAGGTGGGTATGGACCTTAGTTCATACCAAGCGTGTAGGCCTAATTCTAATATACGAACTCATGTATCTTTTAACCTTCGAATCAGCGCCATTTTGAAATCTGTTGCGATGATCATCGTATCCTAGTCGAAGTAGAAGTGGTACTTGATTACATACAAAGCAAACGCTACGTCAAGCACGGAACGGAAGCCACACCTTCTAATAGTAAGACCAGCAACCCGAGGATGCCGCTGCATCCAATTCGCAGGCGAATCAGATCGCGGAGGTTTCGATTCAAACGACACAACCTACGTTTGGTCTCAAGGTCTTGGATACTGTCGGACTTCCTCGTGGAGCTGGTGAGAATCTGGGTGAGGCGGCTGACCTGGCAGAAAAAATAATCAATGCACAGAGAGCGGCTATTGCGAACGAGTTGCTCTCGTCCCAAACACGAGGACGCAAGTTAAGGCCATCATGATGGAAGAGCATAGATACTGAGATTCTCGAAAAAGTTCCAGTACGTTTTGCTGATTATACTAGAGGAGGTGTCGTGCTTTTAGAATTCTTGAGTAATATACTTTGATCTTGATGCTTGTTCTTGATGACCGGGGATTCGCAATTGAGCACCTATCGTTGTACACTACGTGAAAAACAATGAACGTTCAAAGAAACTCGTCTAAGATGGAAGAGCAAGCCAGTGGGCGTCTTGCTACACCGCATCGATGTCCCGATTGAAGAGGCCACGTGGCCCTACTCTCTCGTGGAGAACGGTCTGGCACGTTGTACAACCACTGTTATGGTGAAGTAAAGTAAGTGCACCGCTTCTATTGCCAGCATAGTAAAAAGGAACTGGAAGTGCCTTCTGGCGTTTTTTCGACTCCTCCTGGAATTTCTCACGAACGACGAACTCGAGTGGAAAGTTTTTGTCGGATAGTTTCGTGTTAATCTTCGTCATCGACGTCCAAGTCAATCTACTTTAAAGGTTTATCTTCGATGTCAAAGTCTTTGTGAATGTTGTGGTTGTTTTTGTTATCACGCGACACCTCTAACTCTAGCCAACTGGTGGTGGTGCTGACTCGCGTGGACCAATTGCCGATTGCCCAACTTGTGAAATCTGTTTTGATTCCTGATCCCGACAACGTGCCGGCTCTGAAAAGTGGCCCTCTACCGGTTTCTCCTTATGAGATCGTAGCCGCGTTGCGCCAGTATTTTCTGGACACAGCTGGGCTCCCGCCTCAGACTCAGGTCTTTTTCGTCGGTGGCTTTGGGGGAGATTCGCAGCAGTTGCTGTACGAGGCAGGCGGTTATCAAGGTGGAGGGTATCAACGTACTACTACTAATTCGTCCTCCAACAACGGTGCCCGAGGACCTGGCGCAGCTGCGGGAGCTGGTGGCCCTGCAGCCGACCAACCTGATCAGGAAGACCGCCAATCGATCTTATTTGACTCTTTTCTGAATCACCGAAGCTGGGGAGAGGCCCAAGCAGATGAACGCATGCGTCGCCTGCTCTCGGTGGCGGAACGCGCACGCTGGGAAGAATCAGGATACATTCAGCTACGTGAAAACACGGAACCGGAAAGAGCGCAATTGGGTACTTCTAGTTTTTGGCATCCGCTACTCATTGTAGATTCTAAGATGATGTTGGCAAGAGAAGATGGGTACTGCTGGTGCAGGAGCGCTTACTTGCGTTTTCAGATTGAGCGATAGATACCTTTTCGGACCTGGCCATCGGCATTTCGATATAGAGTGGATCTTCAATCATGCCGATGGATTGACTTCTCCTCGACAATTGATCTAAGTCGTTGATCCGCGTTGCCCTTACCTGAAAATACGCTTACACCATTGATGCAAGCATACTATTCATGTCATTTGACCAAAGCAATCTCAATCCTACTGCTCAGATGGGATGTTGGGGATGGATGCTGTGGTTGCGTACTTGCAGCGCGGTCAACTCGAGGAACCCCGCAAGGTTGCAGCCGCTTGTTTGGCCACTGTCGAGAAAAAGCTGGTCGCGGCCTCTCAATCTCGTCGAACGACTGAGCGTGACTTCCGCGCACAGGAGAAGCACAAGCTGACGGCTGACGTCCAGAATTTGATCAAAGTTATGATAACAGCTCCTGAGCAATTTCACGACCACAAAGACGCTTTTTTTATAAAGTCGTTGTAATTAGATGTAGGCCTCCACCACCTTCACGTGAGTTTGAGATTAAATCTCCAGCACGTCCTCTAAGAAAGATTCCTGTGAGCGTTTTTTCTCGCTTTCGGTTGACGGAGGCTTGAACCCGCAAGACCGCGCCTTCGATTTCTTCGAGAAGATGGAACCCTCTTTAGGTTTTTCCTTGTCCGAGGAACGTCGTATCTGTGAAGTTTTGACTGACAACCTCTTTCCGAACTTCCCGGAGAACGGAAATTACGAATCTCCGCAAATGCTCAACCAGAAGCAGCTACAAGAAGGAAACGATCAGGAACACGACATGTTTGCGGAGCCAACCAGTGCGATCCTGACCCTGAAACCAAGTAACGCGATGTCCAACATTCTCGAAGGTCGACAAGGTCACGGATCAGGAGCAGCTGGTCAGGACACCACCCTTGCCCTCAAGGGTGTTGACAGCACAGACCCCTCGGACAAGTCTGAACCCCCGCATTTGAGTGGCAGAGCGTTGGTTGTCGCACAGAAACAACACCTGTTCACTCAGCTCCGAGAGATTTGCGGTACCGACAACGAGTCTGCCGTTAACGGCAGAAACTATATTTATGAAGAAGCTGTATCCCATATCAGTGCCTGTATTTTTGTTGCTCCTGCTGAAGTTGATCATTGTAATTCAAAAATAATGTCATATGATCAGATTATCGAGATTATGTCGATGTGAATGCAGACAGAAAACTACTTCGAGAACGAACTGCAGCTCGTGAAGTAGACTGTCTCCTTCAATAGATAGTCTCGTACCTGCTCCCCGCGTCTAATGCCTGTTGGATGTTTTGTCCATGCGTTCTTTGCGTGATTACTCATTGATGCTGGCACTGTACCCAAAGCAGACAGTCGACACCCGTCTGTTGCTAAAGCGTGCCATCAAGGGTCCCACTAGTCGCTCCGAAGGCGGAAACGACATCGAGCATGCTCTTGCGCAGCAAACCTACCGCGACTTTGCTGCGGTCTTCTACGGTGACCGCGATCAGGGAGGGGCCAACCTGTATGCGGCCACGCGATTGGCCCTGAACATTTACGTCCAGATGGATGCGGCTGTGAAAACGGTTTGTTTTGATGCAGCTCCGCAAAACGTTGTCCGCACCAGTCGGATGTGCGAATTGCTGGCACGACAGCAGCACGACGGAAACCTGAGCGCGGGTGACTTTGCTGTGCTCGAAGAGCGTGGGAACTCTGTTGGCAGAGGCGGCAATTTGCTTATGCTGCTGGACTATTCATAATGTAGTCGATGGACATGATCAACCCAATTTTAAGTTTTTATCGATGAGGCAGATTTTTTGTAACGGAGCTCATCGTAATTATCAAATGGGCGTATAGACAGAGGTCCACAGCAAAGACTATGTATAACGCCTCACAAGATTATAACCCATTCTCTATCTCTAATTCCCTCTCCGGTGGTTGCGGAGGTTCTGGGTCTGGACACGGACCGGAGTTAATAGGCAATAGGGCTTCGAATGGTCGTGACGCCGCTGCTGTGTTGCGCTCTTGCAACCGCGAAGTGTCCCGTGCTTTGCCATTGGATCTGCAACCACTGCGGACCGCGAATGACGGCCAGGCTCGAACCGAGCGCGGCAAGCAGTATTACCTTCGTCGCGTGCTGCAAGAGCGCGAAGAGATGCGCGATTTCTATGGAGACGCAGACGATTTCTTGGTACAACAGGAAGATCAGGATGACGAACCGTGCTGCACTACAGGACATGGCCTTGATGGTCTCGGTGGAGGTGGACTGAACAAGACTGGAGACAATGTTTCTGCATCTGCGGACAATCATGAAGGCGGTGCATCATCGTGTACTGGCAATGACCTCCCGACTCCATGGGCCGACGTGCGTGCGGTGCTGCATTACTTCTTCTTCTATCGGCCGCGAGAGGAAGTGCGCGCTAGACTGGATGAGGTGACTAGGGGTGTGGGAAAGACGCTCACGCCTCAGGGCTCCCTTTTGTTGCAACACGTTGGCACTTTTTTGTACCAAAATCCGACTTACATGCAAGAATGGTCCGAGCACTACCCGAGAAGTAGCTACTCGCAGCTTTTCGCCGACATTGGCATCTCCGAGCACCAGGATCGCGATGCGGCAGACGCAGGAGCTGAGGGAAGTGGAGATGCACTGGAGGACGAACAAGCCCGCAAAGCGGCCGACCGCGAGGCACGCCGCGAGGCCCGACGACAGCGTGAGCGTGAGCGCATCGCTCAAGAGGCAGAAGCTAACATTACGGCCAAGTAATACAATTAGGCTTTTCTTCTACAACTCGAACTCGTAATCAGTTCTCACTCTTGTTCGCATTTTGAGATAGAATGAATGAGACTATGAGTATGAAAACACTGTGGTACAAGAAGCAAACAAGAAGCAAACAAGGAAGAAGCGATACCCAGGTGGATCTAATTTTTGTAGCGGTGGCGGACGCAACAGCATTGTGAGCGCGCGTGGATCCCGGAGTAAATCGTCGCGTAGTCGCCGCCATTCTACGATTGCAGAGAATGAGTCGGATATTTTCGATGCTGAATCGACCTCCTTGGACAGCAGTGGGCGTGGCGTCGATTCAGAAGCAACCACGGTAGCATCAAGGCCTTCCTCTCGACGCGAACGAGGCCGCTCGGTTGACGGCCTTGGCGAGGACGGAGAATCGACGATAGATGAAAAACGATCCAGTAGGTCGAAGTTATGACAAATCGTTGTTCTCTCCTACGTCTGGGATGAAAACATCAGGATCATGCAACCCTGTCACCTAGTACTGAAAGTACTGTTTTTTATTTTCTGGGCGCACATCTTTTCCTATGAATATACTTAGATGTAATTGATGTACTTCCAATAAGCGCTGTTCCTGCTCGCTTCTTCCTCTAATACCAAGTGCCGGAGCCACCTCTTCGCGCCGTTACTCAACATACCCAGACGTCCTCTGTCCGAACTATTACACTTGGTACAACCAATACGAGCGCAATCGTCCATTCTCGAAGGGTGAGCTGGCTCGTCACGTTGCTGCTGAGAAGGTTATGGCATGGTCCGCTTGTTGTAAGTACTTGAAGGAACTGAGACGACTTCTACTCCATTTCCGGCCTGTAATACTACCGATAACAATCTTCTTTACGTAGTTAATACGAGATCTACCACTAGAACAGAGAAATCATGATCGGAGTGTTCACTCCTCTAAGCACTCTCGTCAACTTGTTACGCCTCGTGATGCGGCTCAAGTGATTGCGCGCGCTTTGACTGCCAACGTGTCACCGTTCCACGTGACACGCCCTGACAATTTGGCGATGCCCAACACTGCAATTGTCGAGGAGCAACCTTTCTCTGAACGCAGTATGTCCTTCGTATACCAGAGAAACCTCTCGGAAGGCATGGTGCAGAGCGTCAACGCAGCGCTCTGGCTGGCAGCGGAGGCCCTCGCGCCTTTCAAATCGCCAGACGCTGGCAAGACACTCGAAAAAATGTGCCAGGAGGGGTACATCTGGGTTATTTAGAAGCTTCATGTTGATCTTGATCCGTCACACTCACGTTTAGGATTCGCTGTAAACTTTTCTTTTACAACCACGACTGCCATTCCTTTTTATTAAGAGGATTTCGTAGTAGTTATAGTTTTCAGTTCTTTCACCTGCTTTAGCTACAAGTTCTCATAATCTTCAGTTTTATGCCAAAATGATACTTATTCCAGGTTGATGTCTTTGTACCTGGGCTACCGTAAGCCCTTGCCTGCAGCGGAGCGACCACACGAGCTGCTGTTTTTGTCTCTTGATGTGGTAATTCCGGTTTTGTACCGCTTTCGCGGTGATCTTTTCGCAATATATGCCAATGACCCGACGGCGACTGCAGAGCATTTTTCATGGTTGAATCTATCACCCGATCACGAAGGCGAATACGACTGCGCGGACTACCAGGACGACCTGGAACAAGATCATGTTGGCGCGGAGCAAGGCCGCGCTGATCACAGTGGAGGAGGTACTTCTTTTGAATTCGTTCTTCCGAGTATACTGATGTAACGATCTGCTGCTTCTGCTAGGTAACAACTATTACTATTACAGCAAGAACAAAACAATGTGAGTAGTTAATGTCAACTCTTTTCCTAGATGAAGAAGGAACGATCGATAGAACTATGACCACTCGATCCTAGAATTACAATTCCTGTTGCACTTGTTCGCAGCTGCTCCCCGCGCGCGCACAAGCTTTTCTTGGTTAGAGCGCAAGGTCTTTTTGAAGAGCCCTCTAGCTGATGCCGTGTTGAGTAAATTCGAGCGCGCGCACACCGACGAGCAGCGACTGCGCATCGTGGACAACATCGAAACCTGGAACGAGTACTTCAATCAGGGTAACCGCGAGGCCTTGCTGGTAGACATGCTGCAACTGTTATCACAGCACCGATACGAGCACGTGAATTCAGCGGAAAAGCTGGAAGAGCGTATGCGGTTGGCACGAAGCGAGGAGTTCTTCTGGAAAAACGTCAAAGACCGCCTTCAGGAATACTCGACGTACCTCTAGAAAAACACTGGTGTTGGTCGTCGCTCACAATTTCACCCACGACTTACCACGTCTTTTCTGGGATAGCCATAGAAGTACTCGTCACAGCAGCGGATGGGGGAGAAAACGGAGGCTTTACTCGTCTTGCGAAAATACTATTCCTTCTCTCTTCTCCTCTCACAGATAGCAGTGGACACTAACAATGTAGCAGTAGCTGGCTTCTTTCGCATCATATGCCGCAAGCAAATATGTATAAATATGGTGAAGATTTTTTTCGTTCTAGAAGCTTCTACTTCATACCGAGAGCAACGAACTGCATGATAATATCATTCCTGAATTACATACTGCATTGTCTCAACATATGCTTATTATGAATGTGTATCCGTCTAAATAAACAGTCTACTAAAATAACATAATGACGTTTACTAGCTCTGCGGCAAGCAATGTTCTTCTATTTCTAACACATATTTTAATATATCTTCATGATCATCACTCAACATTAACATCTTCATTTATCCTCTAACTATCCCAAAAACTATTAACTTCGTCGGTTTGTTCTGAACATGAACAAGACACTTATGTCTATGTGTTTTTCTGTCATTTTCACGTCTTCCTTATCAACATACTTGCGCATAATATGAGCATCACACGCATATCTACGAATGATAGCCTCGCATGAGCAGGGACGGGGTAAAGATGCGATAACTGTAGCGGTTGTGGAAAAAGTACATGTTTAAGTCGAAATTCTCGATTTCGTCGTTGGTTTTCTTTCTTGCTCTGGATTATTGAACCTGAAAGTGATTTAGGTACGTGTACAAAACTCAAAATTACACTCAGCTGCCTTCAAAAATTGCATAATTGCTCTTACTCTTAGTCATAATGATTTCTTCGTATTGCTTGAATCCGATCAACAACATGATATCGTTATGTAAAATCCGTAGTTCAAAATATTCTCTCCATCGAGAAGCTCGAGTTATTGATATCCATTCTCTTCAGAATCTCTTGTACAGATGATCGTCGCATGAATAGAAAAACAAGGGTTGAGAATAAAGTTATAACTATCTTGCGAGAAGACCACGAGAAGTGATTCCTTGCTCGGTAACATCCATAGGCATGTGAATGCGTTGCAGGATACACCATGGAAAGCTGGATCGTTTTTCTTCTAGCGTCTACAGCAGCAAATCATGAAATGCGTGCTATCCTTGCATGAAGGTACTCAAGCGCAGTGAATACCAGAAAGGTGCATTGTGATGCCCCGACAGGGTACAAGTTAGCCCTGGTACGGTACAAGTTGGAAGGAACCTACACAGGATAGTACAGAGAGAAATACTGCGTACTGAGTGCATAACAGAGAGAAGCAGGTCGTTGTGGTCTGAGACGACGGAAACACCTGACAGCAAAGCTTAATTGTGAGAGGAAAGCGTCAAGCGAGAAACAGAGATAGAAAAGCAGAAGTGTCGCAATAGACGGAAGTTGGGGTGTGACTGCCATATCACTTCTGCCCGCTGAAAATTACAAAGAAAATGAATACATCATTGCGATCAGTCTGCAAATTTCACTCGCATCCGCAGCAATCCAATACCGTCAAGAACGGATTGAATTTTTTGAATGATAAGCAGCCGTAAGAACAGTTCTTCGGAGACTTCGTGCGTGGTTGGACTTCGAGCTCGTGCCATGTTGAGACCATGTTGAAGCCCTAACTGAAACTGAATAGTACGTTTGTCGAGGAATCTTCACATGATGCTGATGGTTCGGCGATACCTAGGCGCCTGCGTCTCGCTCAGCAGTGTTTCTCAGGCCAGTGCGGCTTTGAGTCAACAGATGCAGACGCGAGTTCAACATGGTTCTACTCGACTCGGGCGAGAAAGCACTAGTCACGTCGACGCCTCCAGGGTATCACCAAAGTCACAGAGAAGAAAACGCGCTAAAACGAAAGAAGATGATGATCGAGTGATACTAGATCTTCCGAATGACGACGTTGAAGACGCATCTGCAGGTCGACACGCTCATGCATCTTAAGGCTGTACCAACTTTGATTCCTCGTAAAAAAACCATCAAGCAGATCGACCTCAGCAACTCTGTAGGAGAAGCCCGAGCCCTTCCATCCACCTGATTCTTCCCTTGAATTCACTATCCTCCAAGATCTTGCATGCATTGACTGTGTGAGCTCCTCTAATACACCGTCTCATCTGGTGCAGACGCAAATAGATTAGCAGTAGGAGAATCGTCGTCTTCGGTATCAACTTCAACACACGACGACGATATAGATAATGTTGAGGAGGATTCCATGGAAGAAAAGGAGGATGAGCTTGATGCTGATATGACCAAATACTTTCGTGCAGCAAAAGCGGCAAGCGCACTCGCTTCAAGAAGGCGCTCGATTTTCAAGAAGAACGTATAATTATATACCTAACGAACATGTCATGATGATGAGTGTGAGTTATTTTATCCTCGTAGCCCAAATTGGAACTCCTTATTGAATGTAAGAGAACTAGAACCATCTGGGCTTCGACGTCCTCGACGATAACGGGGTAATTGTGCTTTCACCGAAGTGCACGATCGTCTTCTACTTCCAACTTCACATGAAATTTACGTACTATGTTTTCCCTCTTTGTTCAACAGCGCGCTAGGGCTAGCACAGAAGAGGAAGCTGATGAAATGTTAGAAGGCACAGTTGGCTTTTCCCATGTGCGCTCACACGCGAAATCGAAGAAGGAAAAGACAGTGACTAATCCAATGTATGAAGACAGGACTCTTGTTTAGTCCAATGGATGCTGCATGACTACTTTTGAGTAGACATTTGATTTTTTTTGATTTTGTCGTCTTTGTTGTTGATGATCATCATACTCATAACTTGTACAAGCACGAGAGGAAGTAACTACCATTCACCTAGTACATAACTTTCTTACTTGTCGAAATCCCATCCCGATGTATTTGCAAATTCATAAAGACCATCTTAAGTATTTTTGCTCCTTTTCATCTATAGAAGAACGTCTGCGGGACAACAGATACTGGTTCGCAGATTCTAACGGGCGCGGACGGATGCTGCCCGTCCAGTGGCTGGATGAGTGACGAGACCTGTCCATGGCACTGTGTATCCTTATGGCGTAGAAGTTGGGCGTTGTAGTTGTACTTTCTACATAGAGATTATTAAAGTAGAATATAATATGAGTAACTAACAGTAACTACTGTACTAGTTTTCGTTACCCGGACCACCAGCTTGTTGCTTTTGTTCTGTAATATGAACCTCGACGATCACGCGAGCTTTCGCATCTCTCTAAGATGAGTGCAAAAAGCAGGTGGAATTTGCAGTTGTAGTCATTGTTGTGCCGATCGCGCTATCATGAGCGACAACTGCGCAACTTTGGTTGGCTGCGCTTTCGTACTCAATTTGTATTTGTAGTTGATGCTGTTTTTTATCGTGAAGTTCGTTGAAGTTGAACATTGATGTTGGACTTGGATGAAGCTTGAATTTGGAGACGGTCACAGTGAGTCCGCGAGAAGTTTATTATATTTATTCGTCTCATTAGAAGGGAAAATGAGCGTGGATCAAAAGCAAATAACTTTGCTCTTCCCATTTTCCTAATCCTAAACATACACAGGCCCTCGGTCGAGCGAACAACGATACAGCCGGACTTTCTATCGAGAGCAAAAACGCGATATCAGGGTGCCTCCAGTGCGTCGGCGGAGAAAAATACTGCCACACCACGGCCTGTGAAGCCTCATCCGACTATCGGATAAAATTGAACATGCGGATTCCATTATGGTCGTTCTCTCACTCAGTCTCATCTCGGAGCATGTAGCTGTTCTACTTTTCTTAGCAGTTATAGTTTGAGTACTTGTTGTACTAGCTGCGCAAAGGACACTCGTGGACGCTCACGCTCAGCAGGTTGTTCATGGTCTTGTTCTGGTGTTACAACTTCCATCTCGTCTTTCATTTCCATCTACGACTGACGGTGGTGTGTGGGGCGAATACGATGAGTGCGCACCGTTTAACGCGACGGCCAACTCGAACGCTTTTAGCAAGAAATCTAGCATCACATCCGCTACACTTATCCTCGCGACATGGCTCTTGATGTATTTTGGATGGACCTAGACAAACCAGTCTCCAAGAGACGACATGAAGTCCTTTCTCCAAATTACTGGTGTTTAATATTGGTGACACATACGTTTACGTACTAGTATTATTGCTAATTTCGACTATGACTAACAGTAGAAGACTAACATTAGAAGAAATAAATGAACATGTCCATATAGAAATCAATATTAGAAGCACTCACTCTTGGTACAGCAAGTTTTGATATCACCAACTCCGTCTTAGCTAACATTTTTCAGAAAAGTATGATTAAGTAGACACGCAAATATATTAAGGAAGAAGAACCGTGGTAAGGCTCAACAATAACGAAAACTCCTTCAACATTCGATTCTCAAAGCCAACAAAAGAAACTAGCGAATTTTCAAAGCTGCAAGTGTGAAGCAAGCGCAGCCGTTTTTCTAAGGTTAGTGAACTGGTTATTCAAAGTGACTCGAAAAGTGAGAAGGTACTCTACTAAGTCTAACATGATGATCATGATTCCGGTTCCGCTCTTTTTGTGCATAGGTTAGTGATAGTGTCAAAGTCGACCTTCACGGCTGTATCTGTCTGTCGACGCACATCTAATGATCGATGATATCCTCCATACATTCATTTTCAGCTAGAGCTATGCGCATAGCTAAACGTGTCTGGAGTGAAACGATACGATGGGAAAGTAAATTTTTGTGCTGTAATTGAAGCATAAACTATCATACACGACATGTGGATTGATGAGATTGCCGCAAAGCAGATTGTTTAATTTTTGTGGAGCCATGGCGTGTGTGAGTGTGTCCTTCTACTCGCGCAGGCGAAGTTCGGGAGAGGAGTGAGTCCATTTTCTTAGGAAGATGAATTATGAGACTAAGTCTATGTCTTTCATCCATATTGGAATAAACAGCAAGAAAGTACACGGAGAAACAGAAGTAGAAAAGCGCAGGTCCAGGTGAAAGCGTAATTACAAAAAGGGAACCACGACCGCATGGGAAAAAGCGATCGTCAACGAAGAGACCCGAATCTTGACAGCCAATATAGGCATAGAAAATATCATGATTCAGTCTAGAAGAATCTTCAAGATGTTGATAAAGACGATGAGCCAAAAAATTTGCAGTAGTTGCCTTAAGGCTACATCCTCTTCCTGTACATCGTCGCTATTTTTTCGAACCAACAAAGGAATATCCTGAACAAAAAGTCAGAGACACAGGCAGTACCAGTTGTTCTACAAAATAACATCATCTTGAAAACAAGATGAAAGTACTTGCGCTCAGCGAGGAGCACTCTCGGTCCTGTCCAGAGAGGACCGAAGGACCACCGCGCAGGCGGAGCCGGAGCAGAGGAGAGGAAATGTTTTATGACTGTCGTCGCACTTTCGCTTTCCGAATGATGTGCTACTAGGCCCTCGGAGGATGATATGAATTTGTTCACACAAGAAATACGTGGAAGTCGGAAGCTAGTTCGTGTCTACAACCATATCCTCAGCCGTCCTCAAATAAGTGACAGTAAGTTCTAGGAAGTATCGTCAATTGATGAAGATGTTTTAAACTTCAAGGTATTATTCCACCACCACCACTTTGCGTCTACTTTTTTTAAAGTACTAGAGTTTGTTCTAATCGCTCCTGGAACTGAGGGAAAGGAGAGGTATTTTCCGAAGGGAAAAAGGACTTCATGTGCGCAGTAATGAAAGGCATCGGAGAAGACGAGGTCGCAGGCGCGACGTTGAACGCAGTGCAGAACAAAAAAGTGCTTCCTTTTGTAGTGCTGTCGGGAACAGTAGCGGGAATTCATCTTTTCAATCGAGTTTCGGAAGTGAAGTAGTAGAAACGGAGAACGCGATCGCAAATAGACAGGACTCCATCCTGGAAGAGACAATGAATAGTTGGTGTACTAGAAGTAGTAGAGATGAATCTGATGGCGAAGAAGAGATTAGAAGAAGTTCGAGGCATGACCTCGATACAAGTGGAACAAGAGTTTGTTGTGCGGATTCGAGCACGAGATCCCTGCAGTTTCCAGACAACAACTTCTCATCATCTACTACATCTAGTGCTGCTGTGGCGTCATCGTCATCATCTTCTAGTGCTTTCTCCCCTAGTCAGGTCACTTACTGGAGAAGAAAAAGAAGGCATCATGGTTCTAGCTCGACTCTTTCTTGCGGTAAGAGGAGTCCGATGACATACGGACGCGGACGAGCAATTTGGTCAGGCCGACTTTCATCACCGCGAGGATCAGGAAGGCGGGCTCCGTGGTTTTTCTTCATCCCTTCTTTATATATATATTGGACCGCGAGCCTCGTCGGTTTCGTGCACGCTCTACAGGATTACCGTTCCGCATCGAGACGCACGCATGCTTCGCTGACGACACCTCAGCAGACAAGCGATAGTATGAAGGCTCGGACGAGCGGACTGAAAAAAAGGCAGCAGCAGCTTGCCGAGCGAGTTTTACGGTTCTTCGTCTGCTTCTTAGCTTTAGTTTAGCCTAGGCCTCATGCATTATTGCCCCAGTTGAGTGCTTTTCGTGAATAAATATTTGATCTCGAGGTAGGATGGATTCAGATTTTCGAAAGCGAATTATCGTGAGCTCCTCTAAGATCGGCTTCCGGCGCAAAATCAGATCAGTCCGAACTACACGCGAATGACGTGTCGATGGACCTTCGCAGTTCAATTGACGCAAAGATAAAGAAGGGGAACTTTTAAGAGACGAAACTTATTCAAAGCTACAGCAGAAGCGTACTCACCAGGGGAAAAAGTTGAGTGATGATCACAGTGATAGTGGTGCTCTAATGACTCATGCTGCGTACCCAGACTTTTCTCTCTCTCTCTTTCTCTCTCTCTGTCTTGGTTCGCCCCAGTCTATCGCTGTAATGCTTTTGTGCTACTGATTCTGAAGATTCATCTATGTCCTCTAACATGAAGAAACACTCGATGATGGTGTAGATGACAGTCCAAAGACCTTGAAGGCACCGCAGGATCGCAGTCAGGAAGGAGAGTCGGTTGATCCAAAGAGAAAGCCCGCAACAGAGACGAGGACAGATTCAGGCAAAACTTTTAAACACGATAAATATCAACATGGTAGCATAAATGAGGTTCAAGTAGTTGTAGACAATCGAAACGGGGGAGATGAAAGTGAGCTACTAGGAGTAAAGACATCAAGATCAAGTAGAAATGCGAAAGAAGGAGAAAAACGAAGACCGAATGAAACTAAGGAGCACGACCAGAATAAAACTGAAAGCGAGAAGTCTGCTATGTCTGCCTCAAAAACAGAAGGTGGAGACAACACGCAAAGGGAGGAACTTCAGGTACTCTCGTCACAATTTGGACATAGCTGTTGCTTTTTGTATCAAAGCATAGCCCCTTTCTGACCGTACCAGCTTTCATAAGTAGATGCTCTAACGACCAGTGGTTGTAGTGGACTCCCACTGTCGTATTGTCCCTTGTTTGGCTTTACTTGTGGCAGGATACAATTTTTTAACTTGATTGTGGGTTGTGGGAGGGTCGTCAGCACAAGCAGGTTTATGATATGTATTAATTGTAAGTACAAAGTAGTAGGTCTAGTACAAAGTAAGTAGTACAAAGTACAACTATACATCAATAGCTACATAAGAGGCACCATGACATGACAAGAGCAAGCAGTACAGCACGATGAACAAAGAACTAATCTACCTCCAACTCTATGTACTACAACAATTAATCTATCTCGCTCAACGCACAGCTTTCGGAAATGACAAGCCAAGCGACAGACACGAGCGGGGCAAGTTCGCTGCAGCAGTTACAGGTACTTGAAGGTAAAAATAGTTTCTAGGTGGTCATAGTTCTGATGAGATCGATGAGTGCTTGTGCTGACAAAGACAATCTGAGTCTCATCTCATGCTTCTCAATCTCAATGATGGAGTACTCTTTTCAGTTTCTTGTTTGTTTGTTTGTTTGTTTGTTTGTTTGTTTGTTTGTTTGTTTGTTTGTTTGTTTGTTTGTTTGTTTGTTTGTTTGTTTGTTTGTTTGCTTTGATGCGCTTCGGGCGACGCGTACGATCACGCCGGATTTTCAGTTTCTTGAGAGAGTACAAAAAATAATCAAATCTTCGACATCGAAGAGTCGTGTAATCGCAATGTACTATCACAATCAATTTCACTCTGCGTCTGCTCACAACGATTGTTGCGACCTTTCAACAGATGATGAGCGGAATGTGGATGAGAGGCGACGATGAGAAATTGAAATTTAAGGCTTGGTCGGACTCATCTTAGGGAGCGTCTTACATCCGCTACCTAGTTTCCAAGCAAAAGGATAAAAAACGCGCCAAAATTGAGACTCTACGTTTTGGTTTTATTAGGTTCGAACAAAAAGGAATGTATAGCGTAATTCGTTTAAGTAATTCGATTTAACTTTAATGTCCTCTACAACTTTGATATATAATTATTTACTGCACCGACCTTCATATAGTTAAAGACCCTACAATCTAGAACTACAATCATCATTATTTACTGCACCTTGATGTAGTTCATCTAGATGTAGCCGTCATCTACTAGATGTGAATTCATCAGGTCTACTTCTAAGGAGTGTCATGTTACAGTGGCGGATGGTATGGACGAGACCTGGACCAAAGGCAACGGCTGTTGTCCAGAGGTAGTCGTCGTCAAGCCCGAATTCACTCGTGCGGCGGATAAGTGCCCTTTATGCCAATTTGTAATCATCGGTTTCTTTCACTAAAATTCTCATGCAAGAACAAAACTGAGGCCATGTTGCCGGTGAGTAGAATTTTACTTACTTTACCGTCATCCTTTTCCTTCTTGATGTGTGAGTTGTAAGTAGCTTCTACTTTCATTTGGGTATCATTGCGCATATCAATTAGAGCAGGAGGACCCGATCGGCTGTATGTGTCGACACTGCTGTGGGCAGAAAGCAGCTATGCACAACGACTGCGGCACCACAGCTGGTTGCAGAAACGTAATGCTTTGTACGATTTTTGATTCTACTACTGGGATTCAAGTACTTGACATTGATATCTAGACGTTCTAGCTTCAACGAAAATGAATCATGATCCACAGAAAGCCTGTGTCAGACTTCTAAGGAGTGCTCGATCACATGCATCCTCTTGTCGACCATGATGCATCGAGACACTGGCAATTATCCCCTCCCTCTTCCACCTGGTATCCAGATTTTAGACGGCATTCCCGGCGTCAGCAAGAACGATTTCACGGAGGACATTCTAAATTACGTCTAAACTTTCACAATCGTCCTGCATCCGCATGAGTACTCAGAGTAGAATGCAGTCGCGTCTCAGTTGTTTTATAGTTTTCTACTAATCATGGAAAAAGTTGTTTTTCATCTATTGATAATCCTGAATAGATACATACGTCATGATGTGAATAGTGGAAGAAGTGTCTTTTTTATTTACTAGTACCAGCGAACCATGAAAAACAAAAAATAGAGCCCGCGACGCAATGCCTTCGCCTTTTTGCAGGCGATTTTGATTGGCTATTAAGAGACAACGACAAGAATGCACATGCAGCTTCTACGGGAAAAGCAGCATCTTCTAACGAAAGATACTCCATCCCAAGGGCGAGGACCATGCTTGCAAATAAGGCTTATACTGAAATATCTCTATACTAAACAAAGCTTTTAATAATTGATCGCGCCTTGTTAGTTCTGCTTCATCCGCTAGTCACTCGAATACTCAAAGTAAGCAAGTTGTAACAGACACAAGAATAAGAATGACTGAGAAGTGTTTGGACTAATTCTTGTTTTCTCAGCAGGTGTGAGTGCTGTGCGCCGCGTCTTGTGATGAGTCAGCGCGAGGCGTGCCTTGTGAGTTTGGGGCAAGTAGGTGGGGCCAGGGTTCATGTGGCTGCAAAGAAACATGCCAGGGCTGGCTGGGTCGGGAGTGGCTGAGACTCTTGCTGGGCTGTCCCAGAATGAGAACGAAGCCGCGCAGGGTTGCCTTGGGGCTTGCGTGCTCCCTTGCCGCCCGACCTCCTTGCGATTACATGAAGCGGGCGCGGCTGAAGCTGAGCACGTCTTAGCCTTGGGCGGGGGCTGCCGGGCCGCAGGTCGCGCTGCCTCGAGGGTGAAGGAATGAGGCTGCGCCTGGGTTAGGAGCTTGCAGAAACCGCCTGACCGCCTTGAGAGAGCGGGGGCGCGAGATTGTGGCGGCGTGGGTGTGTCTCGACTCGGCAGCGTGCTTGAATGAGTGACGGAGGGGAGAGCGGGCTGGAGGTGTGCTGGGTTAGAGTGGATCGCTCGGGGCAGCTGGGTGGCGTCGCAAATTGAAGCGGGCTGCGCTTGGTTGAGAGAAGGGGGGCGAGATGCGTGCTGCGGCTTTCTCATCTGGAGGGGCAAGGGGCGGCTATGTATGCTGCTCGGGGGCTCGGTTTTGGCTGGTGGTGCTTGTGCAGGGGCTTCGCTTTCTTTCAAACGGGTCGAATTTGTTTCAAAGGGGTCGATTTTATTCAAAGCGTTCGATTTTTTCAATAGGAAGGATTTTGGTCGATTCCTTACAAATCGACCACTACAAGATCCTACAAAAGTCATCCCCAGATGCCTACAAATTGTATCCTTTGAAAGCCTACAAAAAAAATCCATCGCTTTGATCTCTCTCAGTAGTTTTCCCGTTGAATCTTAGGCGTCTGGCCTGCTGCTTCTTTCAAACGCTACGATTTATTCAAACACTACGATTTTTCTTGTTTTCTTTCTTTTTTACGGATGCTAAATTTCAGTTTATCGGATATTTTTCGCTTTCGCAGTGCTGGTTCGTAGGATCAAGAGCGCAGTGGTAGACAACACGAGTCTTGCCGGATTAAAGTTCTTTTTATGATCTAACGTCAGCAATGCGTGGGTGGCCCTGCATATTGCCACACGAAAGCATGCGAGAAGTTAGCGCAGGAAGCTCTACAGGAGCTCCAAAACGCGTATAACGCTGCTGAAGACTATGATGGCGATCCGACTCTGGAAAATGTGATCCCGACCACGTGCAAGTTTTAAGGCTAGTACTAGTAGGTAGGCATGTATTTTTTAGGTACTTAATAGTTGTAGGTATTTATAGAGTAGTTTATAGAACGGATGTAGGATGGACTTGGATGGATCGGATGGACCCCCCTGATTCTTCCGATCCTACTTGAAATGGTGGGAAGTCCATCCGTTCCATCCGATCCATCCGATCCATCCCATCCCGGATCTGGCACCCCTATAAACTGCTCTAGTATTAGTTTAACGCTAGTACGACGACTATGACTATTCTGATCGATTGACGTCCACGTCTCGGTCTCGTGTTGCGTTGTTATTCAAAAACTGAGCTCTTCTATTCAGTTCTTAAAGAGAGCTGTACGTTGCACTAGGATCCTCAATGCCGCGAGCAGATGCGGCGACTACTTGATATGACACGACTGGCATTTAATATATGTTCCACAATCTTCTACTTTACAGTGGCATTATCAATGTGCAAGGCTACTAGAGATTCATGCTATTTTATGAGGACAACTAGAGATAGAAATTCATGTTGTAAAAGTCAAGAGGGTAAGGGCCGCTCTTTGTCATGTTGGTTGGTATCTCGGGCACAACTCAAATGATAATGAGGAGGAAAATTAAAGACAATCACCGCTAATATCACTCCCAGCAATCGAAATATGAGGCTGGTAGCAGCAAGTGTAACGGTGTAGATCGCGCGGTTCACGCTGGTCGAGGAGACGACTGTAAGGTACTTTCTCTGCATTCCTCACTCTGTCGCACTTCTTCTACCTTGATGAACTCATCTTAACTGCTCCTTCTCAATCAAGCTAGTATAATCATGATTGAACGGCTGGTCGTGGAGTCATCCCATCTTCTTCTAGCTTTATTCACGAAGTACTAGGTAAAACAATTAAATATCAAGTGTATGTCAATATCAAAGAGAATCTACAATCGAGTCTTCCTGCTATATAATTCAAATAATGCTCCTCCTCCAATACCAGCTGAATCACGCGGCAGGACTACACGTTAGCAATCAGATGCGCTTTATGTTGCTGGTGACAGGCGTGATACTCTACATTTCTGGTGTTTCCTTGTAAGCTTAAGCTACGGGAGCGAGTACTCTCGGTAGACAACTCGAATCGGAAAGTGCTGTGTGATCGTATCCACACATTCCTAGAAACCCAAAGATTCCATCTACTAAATTAATACAACATGGATCTACAACTCAATGAAAAATACTCTGAATCTAGTTTCGCGTTTCCAATTTCAATCTGAGTTACTCAAAATCTAGTCGCTTGTTACCACTTTCTTTGGTCTGACTCTGAACAAAGACAAAGTGTTCAATACGAAAATTATCCAAACAATTTCATTTGCAAACGCTGCAACCTTGTTCGGACGACTTGGATACCAGAAATTATCTATTTAAGTTTCCAGCAAAGCAAAATCGTTTCTAGATGCACCAAGCAGAAGTACAACTTAGTCTTTTTTGTCCAAGTTATCGTCAGCACAAAAACTTGTCGTTGTCGTATTACTTGTCGTTGTCCTAGAAGAGCTCAACCATTTTTAGTGCCACAAGGTCAAGAAATAAGGATGGTTCAGGTACCCGTACCTCAACCTCTTGATCATGTTATATTTATGCATAGATGAAATATCATGATAGTAGATGCTTTTCTCGTTGGCCTGGTACTAGAAGAAGGACGTTTCCAGCAGAAATTTGGAATTGCACAGATATGAACAGATTTCCAAGAACTGCATGCACTTTCTTCATTTGTTCCATAGCAGAAACCCTCCAAGATGGCGCCAAGATGGCCATTTCTCTTGGAGGGGTCCGGTCGTGGACTCGTGATCGTGATTGTGCTAGAAAAATACCATGCATACGAATTTAGTCATGTTTACACCTAGAAGGTTCTGCTACTCTTCCGCTACAATTGGACCAGCACCAGAGAAGTCTAGAAACAAGGACTCGGCCTTGTCAAAAACCTGTCGACAAGAAATCGTGATCGGGAACAAGAGAGAACTTATTATTTATGAAGACGCCTTTTGCTTTTCCTCCACGAGACCCATCGGTTAGGGGCTATTCCTATTCTTGAGACGAAGAGAATTACCATGCGCGGAGCCATATACTGAAAAAGCAAGTTGTTGGCAATGTGCGAAATAAAACATGCAAAGTATTTCTCACATGATACAGATGGAAGAAAAAGTGGGGAGTTGTAGCAAAATTTTTTACACTGAGTAGACGTGTGTCCTCGAAGTTGCGAGAAATAGTGAGTAGCATAAATGAGGAGAAAGCTACTGTTTAAAAGTGAGTAGCATAAGTGGATGACTGTTTAAAAGTGAGTAGGTTCTGTGTTGGTTAACGGAAGGAAAGGCTGTAGCTAAGTGTTCGCGAACGAAAAAGCTTGACTGAATGAATGAATATATGAATGAAAAAGTGGAAGTACAGAAGGAAGAAGAATGAGGATAGTTGATCGATGTACGCAGGGTTTAAATGAAATGGAGCGGTAACTTGAGCCGCTGAATAGAAAGCGAATACCGAGGTCCAGAGTGATCAGATTAGAGAGATCCGCACTAGGACAAGAGTAGACTTGTTTCATAACTAGACGCGTAGGTCGGAAAAACTAGTTGGCAGTATCTAGCGTTTGCTTAAGTACACGTGTAGGTCGGAAAAACTAGTTGGCAGTATCTAGCGTTTGCTTAAGTACGTAGGCTCGTCCCCGTTCTTTCGTTTTGAAGCAGGAAGGTATACAATAGACGTGTCGGTCCTCGCGTGCGGCTCAAGCGCAGCTCGGTCTTGTAAAGTAGATCCATCCTTTTTCGGTGTTTTCATAGTCGTGAACGCTCACCTCCCCGAGGCGGGCTAATTCCTATCCTATCCTAGAAATAGAATTATGAGAATGGATCACGAAGAAAGGACTTTCTAGTAATCTCAATTTCTAATTCTATAGATTAAAATTCAGCATCTCAATTCGCGACTTCAGATTCCTGCAACAAGAAAGATAGCAGAAGCACTCAGTATTAAACCAAGGCTCGCACGGAGGATCATGGCGCCGCCTCGGCGAAGAGATGCGCGGTCAAAGCAGAGCTTTTTTCGCAGGCATAGATTTTTTCTGGGTGTTGTGGTAGCCACCCACAATGTTAAGGCCCATCCTATAACTTTTTGAGTTGTCAGAATTCCAATTTATTCGGATTGAACAGAAATTTAAATGATGCTGTAGCAGATGAAGATGCATCATCATCCTAAATGAAGCTCTAATGTCCTTGCGGGAGGCCGCATCAAGAGCAGGAGCGCTGTTGCGAAGGCCCCTGTGACGAGACCTCGGGGGCAAGAACTAGAAGCAAGCGAGCAGCGGAAAAAAGTGAAACTCATGCCAAGCACGAGAAATTCACGAGAAAATGAAGAAAATGAAACCGGGCAAGAAGGACATGATGAACAGATAAAAAGTAAGCAAGAAGAAGCAGTGGAAGCAGATGATGACAACAATCCCCGAGCAAACGACGAGGACAAGTCGGTGGAGGAGGACGGCGATGAAGCGATCCCATCGTCACTAGATGAGCAAGAGAACAACAAGAACAACATGAATAAAGAAGGCAGGCATCATCAAGCCAACGAAGATAAAAGGGGTGCGACTGAAGATGATGGCCGGAAAAGCGCGGCCTCTAGAGCGTCAACAGCTGAGTTCAAGAACAAGATCCCCATGTCCTCATTTTCTCGACAAGCAAAGACAGGCAGCTCATCTTCTGCTACTGGGCGAGTTGGAATACGTGGTCATCATCATGCAGTAGACAAAGAAATTGATGCTGTAGAAGAGGACGAAAGGAAAGTAGGCAGGGATGAAGACGACATTGACGAGGACGACCAAGACCAACGAGAAGAAAGTCGGAGAGGGAGACGGAGTAGAACAAAAAGTAGTGTCAGGCATGAAGAACTTCAAGTCCAAGGGGATGGAGACCAAGACGAAGATTCGGAGGACACTACAAAGCGTGGCTCATCGAAATATCAAGTAGGGATGCTAAATGTCGATGAAGAACAGAATATCGACTCACTGGAACAAGGCGACAAGAATGAGCAGGAGGCAGAGGAGCAGGATGAGGAGGAGCAGAAGGAGGGAGAGCAGGAGGTCCACTTTTACTATAATTTTTAATGCCTAGTATCACATACTGCGCGAAGCACTTTGCTCTTGAGAAACAAACAAACTGGAACTGTCCCAACACGTAAGCGGTTTCCTTCTAAAGATGCAATGACTATGACTTGTGAAAAATTGTCCACGTCAAAGTTGTCTTTATATTTGTCATTTCTGCCTTCAAACACAAACAAAATCAGGACGAAGAAAAAGACGCAGAGACTCTGGTATGGCGACACTCCATGGAATCGGACCAGATTAGCAAACTACGTAGTGGGATAGAAACGACCCTGCGAAGCGGTATTTATGACCGGCGTTGATACAATTGGTTAGGGCTCTGCTCAACCTCAATTTCGCAACTCCTAATGAACTGCAGTAAGTATGTTATCGAAGTCCTTGTCATTCAGTGGTGGTGGTCCTTTATCGGACGAAGAGGTTGCCAGCACGACAAAGTGCTTCAACGGGCTCTAAAACATGGATATGGTGCAAAAACGTTTGAGCTCTGGCTCTTCGACGAGCAAGACAGCTTCGGTCCTCGCCAAGCGGGCAACGAATACGACCGTCGACATGAGCAAACAGTGTGGGATAACTGAGAATGGCGGTATCTCAGTAAAGGCCAATGGCTGCTGTCCAGCACTAACGATGAGAGGTGGCGATCGAACAGTAGATCAATGCCCGTTATGAAGTGGGTTTGTTGAAGTATTTATCGCCTAATGCTCAGACCAGGAGAATAAGCATAAAGATGTCGGACGTGGTACCTACTTAGATCAGAATATCCATGAGCAGATACGAATATGTTGAACCTGGTACTGGATGCTCAGCGTGAAAGTAATTGCACAGGGAATGCAGATGCAAGATGTTGTCCGAAAACGCTATCTATCAGTATCGCAAGTGAGATGAAAATAGACGTACCGACTTCTTTAATATTACTATGTCAGAGTAGTTTATAGCACGCATGGTGCATGGAGTAGCATGGAGTGCATGGAGCGCAGAGCTTTAAGGGGCGCAAGAAGCTCCCCCTTTAGCTCCATGCTACTCCATGTGATCCATGCACTCCATGCCATGCGAGCTGCGAAACCTTATAAATTGCTCTGCTATGTTTCTCCCTCTTCATAAACCTGGCATTGTGCGTTCGCGGAAGAGACGGGCCCAGCCGGATCAGATACTGCGTCTTGCAGCTGCAAACACTGTTGTGGAGACCCAGCCGTGGTAGACGATGAATGCGCAACAGTATCCGGATGTGCAACAGTACTAAATAGTTCCCGGCGGATATCTCACTCCTAAGTTGTTGCCTGCATCCAGAAGTTGTGGTGGAGTTGCCACCGATATTGCTTCAACCTATGGTGCATGATCACCATGGTGGATAATCATCATCACTGAAGAGACCAATGATTTGTACAACCTTCAATCTCACCCTCTGTAGTGGTTGAAAGACTCTCTTTACCCTCGAATTTTTCTAGGCTATTGGTCGGGCTGCAAACGATACCAGCGGACTAAAAATCGTAGACAGAGGCGCGGCCTGCAAGCAGTGTGTCGGCGGCGATAAGTACTGCCATACAAACCTACGAGCTTGATAATGTATTGCAAATACTTATAGATACTACTAGTTCTTAGTATGACCATAAGTTACCGCAACGACGAGTAGGATGGATCAGGACAACGAATAAGCCAATGATTAACCACTCTCAATAAATTCCAGTCGCGCAACATACTTTTACTCATATTACGCGCACCACTACCACCACCACCACCACCACTACCACCCAAACAATGTCGGCCTCGTTCCTCTTCGAAGAGGAAGAGCTATCTTCTATAAAATTTTCTAACAATCGGATGCGAAGGGCTCATTGTATTGCCATCGACAGACAACGGCTTCGTGCGTGGACAGTACGAACAGTGCGTGAGCTCCGACGCAAGTATCCGTACAGGAAGCATTTCGGTCTGGATAGCCAGCTCCCTAGCTCTTCTGTGCTCGTTGTATATTTTTTAAGGAGCATCAGAAGCCACCACCAGGCTTTCTTTCATTCTCTCGATTACTTATTCAGATCGACTAAGCTTTTCTTTTTCTCATCATAGAAGTTTTTGCTGCTTTTGAGTAGTACTTTCAGTTTCACGCACACACACATGATAAAGTAAATTCGCGCACCAAGAGGTATACAAATCTAATGACTGCAAGTCCATATTTGTTTTCGTGATAGATTCTACCTGTGGCATAGGCACCAGATAAATTGATGTACTCCTCGTATATTCATCCTGATGATTGTGATCACTTATTCCAATACTAGGACTACTAGCATCTTCCCCGTAAAAGTCCGAGCCATGATATAACTACGAAAGAAGCTAAAAAAAGCGACAATCAAAAAGTTCCACCGGGCACATGCATCATGTACATCTCTTTCATTGTTAATGTTGACGTTCAATCTGACTCTGAAAGAAAAAGAATATGTTGGATCGATAGTTGTAGAGAATGGGCATAGTGTGAACATCGTACTAGTCTTGAATTATAGCTAGACACCAGCACTTGAACTAACGCTCACCAGCCATTGTTCCTGATATATTTTTTTGTACTTTATAGCGGCCGTAGAGCCGTGGACCTTCAACTTTGAACCTTGTTGATGTGAGTGAGAGGACGAGATGGAGAGCGATTGGGCCATGAAGAATGCGTCGTACACGAACAAGAGAATCAGAGTGTCTAAAAGCTTCCCACATATTATACACCGCTGTAGTTCTCAACACTGTCTGCAAATGGAAGATGTTGCTCTCATTTTTTACTTGATATTTACCCATGCTTTTGAATGATTTCCGATTTATTAAGTACTTGCTTACTTCTCTTGTTCTTGATGCTGTACTACTAGTATCAAGAAATCAGCAAGATGAAGATATTGGATTGCAACACTGGATATGGATTTTGTTTACCCATTCATATTCAGGGAACAGTCAGTGTCAGGAGAAGACTCAAGATAAGTGTAGAAATGCAGGAGTCTCGACTCCGGTGGGAAGGGAGGCAAGTGCCTCTGAGAGGACAAACGCCCGCCCCTGGTGGGACAAGATGCCGCCACCTCTGAGAAGGAGCGCGGCCATTACGCGCCTAGCCCCAGGCGGGACACAATGAGGCGCCGTAGCACTTTGAAAGAAGTGCGCCGCGATTGGTGCGCAGCATGGGGGAGGCTTGGATGCATGTGCCTACTACGGAGATACTGGGGTAGCGCCTACTGGCGTGGCTGTTGGTTATCCCTCCTGAGATGCAAGAGAACGAAAGAGGCACGGCCAGCCCGGGGAGTCTTTCTCCATTGCGTGCCAGGGCTTTCGCCCTTCTGATGAGATGAGCCGCCAACGGCACAGCACGCAGGAGAGGGGGGCGTGTTGGCTTCTGTGGTCCTTGTCTTCGGGGTTTTCAAGGTCAAGCGAGCAAGGCAAAAGGGCAAGGCCATGGCTGCGAAGCTGTGAGGAGGTTCGGCGGGCTGGTTGGCTGCCTTGGTGTGGTTGCTTTCTAGGCCCGTGCCGTGTGGTACGCGCGGCCTGGTTGCTCGCCTCGCCCTTGTCGAGATCTGTCCGCCCCCCTCCACCTTCTTCTCTTTTCGTTCTTCCCTCCTGGCCTCGTTTGTACGTAGTCGAAGTTGTGGAGGAGGGTTAACCCTAGCCACGGACCCGCGCACCGGTCGCCAGTGTGCAGCCCCAGGCGGGCAGACAACGCACCAGCTTCGCACTTCTTGTTCTTGGCGCTGCTACTTTTCTGGTGTCTGATCGCCCGGCCCGGGCGGCTGGGTTGAGGATGCCTAAGGCGGACTGGGTCGCTTCAAGTTGGGCCTCTCACTCTGGCGAACACTTGCCGCCGACTCCCCTGGTGGAGATCCCCGCCCGCGCCAGTCTGGAACGCGCGCGAGCGTGACGGCAAGGCCTCCGGCCTGGCCTCAAGTTCCCCTGCATACTGAACACGGGCGAAGGCGCAGCGTGTTGATGCGTGCCTTTCTAAGTGTACACACACTCCCGCAACTCCGCCAAAGTCTTTATCTTATGCAACGGAATCAAGGCTGAGCCCTTGCATCTATACAAACAAGCAAGTACGACTTATAGTTCCAGTTTTTTTCGAATAATTCCAAACTACAAAGTAGAAGGATTTGTAAGATCAAAAGGCTCTAGTAGTTCAACATCTTTCGTTTATTCTAAATTTGACTTTATTTGTTACGTGTAGACAGTGACAGAGGCCCCTCGTCGCGGAGGTATTTGTATAATTAGTGGTAAGAAGTTCAATCATCTCGTTTCATTGTGGACAAATTACCTAGTCTAAAGGTATTAAAGTTAAACACGTGTGTCAGTGCATCAAAGAAAATGAGAGTTTTCTTCATAATCTAAGTCTATATCTTCAAAAATCAAAGGCATGTTAACTGTTCTTCCGTTCCACCACTAGTTTCATCTATTTGCAAGAGGCTTGTCAATCTAGTAGCGTTCTTGATCATGTTCATGTTTATGTATACCAAGTCGTTGCAGTTCGTTGTAGAGCTATAATCACTGTCAAGCAAAAGCACTTATTCTTATTCATCATTTTAAATTTGTGACAAGAAATTCAGTCCGAGTTGACCCCTACTTTTAGACATTCCAAAACAAGACTAACTCTCAGACCCATTAAGGATATCTATCTTATCTCGAGCTATTAAGTAACTCTAACTGTTACGAATCTCGATCTCCTCCACAGTTGTCCTTTTTATCCTTACAACAACCCGAGAAAATGGATCAATCTTCTCCAGCTAAGCGTCGTAGCGGTTTGGCCTGTTGTGCGGGTGGTCCGCCTGGCGCTGCAGAACTTGGCGATGCAGCTGCGCCTCAAGAAAAGAAAAGCGCATCCATTGCTAGCGACAGCGTCAATCCTTTCGCTGGAAAATGCAAGCGAACCCTGGAAAACGGAAAGGCTTATTTTATGGCAGAATGAGAATGAAAAAGTAAATGATCTTGATCATGGTCATGATCATGAAAAGAAGTAAAGCAGAAATATAGTAATGGAGATTCTTTTGTAGTCAGATGCAAGCAGAGGCTATTTTGTAGCGTAGTCATGTGCCAGAGCAGTTCACGTGTGCTAGTCGCGGTCATGTGCTCATGTTTTTACTAGAATAGGCTTTTTCGAAATTATGCCCAGAAAATTGACGTTTGGTGGTGAGGCTTCTAGTTCTAGACACGACGACCACCTAAAAACACTACTGAAGAACTTCCGTATCCCCACTCCAATCTTAACTCGATGCCCGCATTGAATGACGAACGAGTGGCGCGCTTACCGTACTCGATCCGTATACTTCTCGAGTCGGCTCTTCGCAACTGCGACGAGTTTGCAGTGAAGCAGGGTGATGTGGAAAATATTTTGGATTGGGAAAACACATCCAAAAATGCGCAAGAAATACCTTTCAAACCCGCGCGAGTCCTCTTGCAGGATTTCACTGGTGTCCCAGCCGTCGTGGACTTTGCTGCCATGCGTGACGCGATGGCGCGTCTTGGAGGTGACCCAGGCAAAATCAACCCGCTAGTGCCGGCCGATTTGGTAACCCTAACCTTATCTCCTAAACAAAGTACAATTAGTGCACCAGATGAACCAGAACCACTCACATTGAATCCAACTCGTCGAAACCAAACCAAGAACATCAATTTGTAACCTAGAAACAATTAATTTTAGTATGAGGACTAGTACGTCAACCTCTACTACTCGTCACAGGTAATCGATCACTCAGTTCAAGTTGACGTGAGCCGAGACGCGACAGCACTTGAGAAGAATCAGGAAATCGAGTTTATAAGGAACAAGGAACGATTTGCATTCCTCAAATGGGGTACTTAACAATTACAATGATGCATAGATTCAAATTTGATTTGCATTTCTGCAAAGTTTGTTGTAAGTACCTGTATGTTGGGGTGCCAACAAAGTTTAATCAAGTAAACACTTAAGTAGTTACTAAAAGTTAAGATGCTCTAGACAGTGTAGTTGCGTTGGATCGCGGAGATCAGGTGCTGCCGGAGCGTGTAAGTACGTCATTCTAACGTCTAACTAATGGTTTGCGTTCTCTACCCAGCGTTGAGAGCTAGGAATTACGTAAACTTATGAACAAACGGACGCGCTTGTGGAGGAGGTCAGAATTTAGGGAAAGTTAGGGGATATTATGGTTCCCTAATTTTCCCTAAAATTCGTATGTGGGTTTAAGCGTGTCCGTTTGTTTCTAATAAACTTAAGTAGGTTTTTACATGAATAACTCAACATGTTTTTAATCTTCCATGCACAGGTGCCCAGGCCTTCCAGAACATGACGATTGTGCCTCCGGGAAGTGGCATTGTGCATCAGGTTAACCTCGAGTATCTGGCTCGCGTGGTCTTTGATGACTGCGACACGTTGTATCCGGATTCGCTTGTAGGTACCGATTCGCATACCACCATGATTGACGGCTTAGGCATTGCTGGTTGGGGCGTCGGAGGGATTGAGGCTGAGGCGGTGATGCTTGGCCAGGCTATCAGCATGGTTTTGCCCGAGGTCGTCGGTTTCAAATTCACCGGAGAATTAAAGAGCACCGTCGTCGCCACGGATTTGGTGATCACATGCGTTGCCATGCTCCGCAAACAGGGGGTCGTCGGGAAATTTGTGGAATTCTTCGGCCCAGGCTGTGCCTCTCTCACGTTGGCGGACCGCGCGACCATCGCAAACATGGCCCCGGAGTACGGCGCGACTATGGGCTTCTTCCCGGTTGACGACCAGAGTCTGGTGTACCTGCGACAGACAGGGCGTAGCGAAGAGAAGATCCAAATGATCGAACAGTTAAGGCTTTTACTGCTAATTCCTCACCTCTCCTCTAAGGAGATCATGATCCCTCACTAGCAGCTGGCATATACAGACTCGAGCATTATGCATAGGTTAGTGTAGTGCAGGAGATAAAAATAGGTGGCACAGGAAGAGGGATATTAATATGGCACAGTGATGGATTTGGGATAGCTCTAAAACAGTACCTCAGAGCCCAAGGCATGTTCCGAACCTACGGCCCAGAAGAGGTAATAAAATATGAACATTGAGATTCACTAAACTACTGGAGGTGGTCTATCATAGATGACGTCGCGATGGTCACTGTGTGATGTAGATGTAGTATCATGGACGATTATTTTTAGAGTGAGTCTTAGCTTAACCATGATAAATACTGCCACTTCTTAAATATTCTGTAATCGGGACTGTTTCGTCTCATGAATGTGAAACTTTTTTGACTATCTAAGGTTTACCTGCATATTCTGTTTATTCTTCAGTGTCAGTTACAGTTAACCGGTAAATTTGCGCTCCAATAGGAGGCACTTATTTACTGGGTGACCTCATAGGTAGACATGCACAGCTACAAGCGAGGTTCCATGACATGACATGACAACTCAACAGGATTCGATTGTTTACACGACCGTTATGGAGCTGGATCTTTCTACGGTGGTTCCGTGTCTCTCGGGTCCGAAGCGTCCTCACGACCGCGTTGCTTTGACTGATATGCCGTCCGATTTCTCGAAGTGCCTCACCAATGCCGTCGGTTTCAAGGGATTTGGCTTGAAGGAGGATGTGCTCGGAGACACGGCGAGTTTTTCGTACGAGAACAAGCCAGACGAGCAATTCACAATCGGACACGGAAGCGTAGTTCTGTGCGCCATCACCTCGTGCACGAACACCAGCAACCCGGGAGTCATGCTTGGAGCGGCTTTGCTAGCGAAAGCGGCTTTCGAGAAGGGACTAAGAGTCAACCGCTACATCAAAACAAGCCTATCGCCAGGATCGGGAGTTGTGGACTCGTACCATTACTACCCTCAAATTTGAGAAGAAGAATTTTACAGTCTTCTTCTTCTTCAGCACTTTATAAAATATATATGTCCTTATCGTCTTTGTTGTGGGCGGAGACTCAGTCTTTTCGAAGTAAGTACAGGTTTCTTGGTTACTGTTATTCCAGATCACAATTAATGATGTCAAATCATGAAAACATCTCGACATCACGAAGGCTACAAAACCAAAAGACAAAAAAACGAACCCCACCAGGTATCTGAAGGATGCCGGTTTGCTCCCCTATTTCGAGCAACTAGGATTTTACACTACTGGTTTCGGCTGCCAATCTTGCATTGGAAACTCAGGCGAGCTCGACGAGGAACTCACTGCTGCTATCACTTCAAAGGACCTCGTTGTGGGTGCTGTTCTTAGCGGAAACCGCAACTTCGAGGGTCGAGTGCACCCGCTCACGCGTGCGAACTACCTGGCCAGTCCGCCTCTGGTGGTGGCCTACGCACTGGCCGGTCGATTAGACATCGACTTTGAAAAGGAGCCGATCGGAAAAGACGCAGAGGGCAAGGAGGTCTTCCTCTCCGAAATCTGGCCTGCACGAAAACTAGTGGAAGACACTGAGAAAAAATGCGTGCAACCAGAGATGTTCAAGGAAGTCTATGCACGTATCCAATAAATTGATCTTTGAGTCTGTTCTTGCTGAAGACCTGTCTCACTGCACTTCTACTTAGTTTGACTCCAGTTGTGGTGCAAGAAAGAAATCTGTATTAACAGAAGTAAAAAAGATGAATTTGAAAACCTCTCTAGGTATGGAACGTGGTACAGACCGGTGGAACTCGTTGGATGTTGCAACTGGTTCGCAATTCCAGTGGGACGAGAGCAGCACCTACATTCACAATCCGCCCTTCTTCCAGAAGACAGAAAGTTAAGATGTCGAAAAGTTTTCGGGTGTTAGTGTTTACATATCTGTCAACCAAAAATGACATGATCACGGACAAGTTACTGTACTGGTAGATGATAACAAAGTAGAAGTACAACCTTGTTTTGACGAGCAACAGCCCCGTCCTGTTCCTCGGTCAGCAGAGGTAGTACCTCAACACCTCTAAGAAAGGAAGCCTACTGCAGTTACGAAATTGGAGAAGGCGTATTGTCTGCTGAATTGCGGCGATTCTATCACTACGGACCACATCTCACCTGCAGGCAAGATCACGAAGAACAGCCCTGGTGGTCGCTACTTGATGGCGCGTGGAGTCGATCCCACTGATTTCAATAGCTACGGTTCGAGACGCGGGAACGATGAAGTCATGTTATGACTGTTGGCTTGACTACACGAAGTCTCCTTTTCCTCGATGAAACGGATTAGCTCACTGCGTATTTGCAAACTCTAACCTCGTCTCCGCCTCGTTCTCACTTTTATATATAATCGTCTTTACTTCTAGAATCTCAGGTCTTGACAGGACTGGAATGTTGTTTTTTACGAGTCCACGTCGATGTGCTACTCAATCTTTTTCTCTAATCTTCGCTCGAGGAACCTTTGCGAATATTCGCTTGATCAATAAGCTAGCAGGTAAGACGGGCCCGCAAACTCTGCACGTCCCGAGCAATGAAATTTTAGACGTCTATGATGCCGCGGAAAGATACATGGAGGCAGGCAATGGGACGATCATCATGGCTGGCCAAGAATACGGATCCGGAAGCTCCAGAGACTGGGCAGCAAAAGTTATGAAATGATGTCTATCTTCCTTCTTTTTCTAGTATTGATTTTGATATTCTGTCAACGTCTTCAATGCGTTACTGTGTTTGGTTCTAGAAGGAAAATCCTTCCATGCATGCCGCTTTTATTAGACGAAGTATATAACAAATGAATCGTGCAAGAATGGTTAGACCACCGAGAATTCCTCTAAGAAGCGACCTTTTTTGCAGGGTGTGAAAGCCGTGATAGCTCAATCCTACGAACGCATCCACCGAAGCAACCTAGTTGGAATGGGTATGCAGTTTAGAAGGAAGATACCGACATCAACAAAGGACTAGTAAAAGGCCCACTCTTTCTTTGTAATCTCGAAACCTGTGCCGTTCCGGATCCGGCTTAATAAGACTAGTACTCTCATCGCATCGTACTACTGGTGCTCCTAATGCCAACTATGGGATGTTTCACTTCCTTCAATACTTCGTTCAGGTATTCTGCCCTTGGAATTTAAGAATGGTGAAAATGCCGACTCCCTGGGTCTCACAGGCACGGAGCAGTTTACCATTGACTTGCCAGCAGCCTTGGAATCGACAAACAAGGACATCGAAGTCGTCTGTGATATTATGTCATTGATGCTCATGCTTCCACTTTCTTTTTCCATCTTCCATCTCGATCTCATCAATGTCGTCTGACGTCTCAGTTTTCCTATGGCTAAGGTAAAAAAAGAAACAGAACAAAAAAGAGACAGAGGACCGAGATGAACAATTAGGAGATGTTGATGTGGGTTGAAGTAGGCGGAAGTGAAGAATTACTTTACTCTAAGAAACCCACCGGAACGAGTTTCGTGGTACGAAGCCGTCTCGATACTGATCCAGAGCTGAAGTACTTCGAGAATGGAGGCATCCTCAACTACGTCCTGCGTAAGATTCTTTGAAGAGGGCGGCGTCCCCTCTTCGAGTCTCTTGACGCACACGGAAAAGCAATCAGGTTTTTTTAGAGCCGTACAGGACATGCACAGACCTGATGGTGCATTTGATAAGAAAGTCTCTCATATCAAACATAAAGCAGCTTCTGAAGATATTTGTTTATTTACTTATAGATATAGTTTTCCTTCTATTATAATTAATCTTGTCAGTGATGTTATTCGTGAAAAGCATGCTGTCTTTATACTAACTGTTTTTGGAGTATCCATATCTATCTTTTGATGCTAAAGGCTAAGCCGTTTTATTTCCAGCATCGTGCGTAAAAAATTTTCGAATACCTAAGCCAGACAGACGGATGACTTAAATCCACTTAACTCTATACATCTGCGATTCAGTGATAAGAAACATATACCACAGTAATCAGAATCATGCGTTTCCATATGAGACTTTTATGTCTTTGCTGCGTTTTTCCATCTTTCCCATTCCCTCTGCATCTATCCCTACCCCTCCCCGGCATGATTACAAAAGTAAAAAGCGATTCTCTCTATTCTCCAAGGAGAGAGATGATAGAGAGTAGCGAATGGCAATATACTTACCGAAAATAGAAAATTAGTACCTACAACCTATCAACAGAAGAAAGAAGTTTACTGGATACTCATACTGGAGAGTTACAGTTTCTTCGTCCCTGGCTTAGCTTTCTAGTAGTGCACAGATGTAGCACAGTACCTCTAACGATGCAGAGTGGTAGCTCAACATATTGCTACACCGCGCATCACGAAGCACGTGCCACGTTAGTTCTTTCCTGCGACAGTCACCACTATTGAATACTTAGATGTCTTTCACTTTTTGCTTTTTATAGCTCCATATGAGTGTTTGTCCGAAGTGAAAAGTGCTGCTTGGATAGACTCTCATCCCTCGAGTTCAAGTATTCCCTTAGACTTTTTTTATCTAGCATGCCCCACCATGCTCGTCAGCTACTTAGATTGATTAACTCATTCGTTTTTCTGAAGAGAAACCGACTGAGAGTCGTGACAACACTCATTCCGATTCCTCCGATAGATTTTCAACTTTTTTTTACAAACAAATTTTAATTTATTATGCATCGTGTGCGTTTCAATTTGTGTAAGTGTAAAACTCAAGAAATTCGGAAAATAGTTCTAGCAGTCATCATGTTCGGTACCGGTATTGGACACGATGGTATATTACAACTTCTTAGAGATTTTGACTCTCGAATCTTAATTCAGTACTAGTTCCAGTTGAAGAAAGAGGAGCAGGGTAAATATATGTGCAAATTCAAGCTGGTGGAACCAAAACTAAAAGTTATTGTAGATAAGATTATCGACCGGAAAATATCGTAGATATGGTTGTCCATGATCTCACATGATCGAAAACAAAATGCTTTCACAATGGCATCTTTGTATGTCTATCGAGCCTGGTGTCGGACGATGATCCATCATGGCAAAAACTCTGAAACTACCAGTCTTCCTCTTCGGAGGACGAGAACGAGCAGATGGTCCGATTATTATAAATATATATTGATTTTAGTACATCTTCTTAGAGACTGGTGGTACTAGTTCATCTAGTACTAAGTAGAAGCAAGCTCAACAGCTTGGGAGAAGCTCCGGGTTGGTTCGAATCCTGAATAAATCAGGCAAGATCCGTGTAAATGGTGGTGACGAGGGTCTGTCTTGGCCAAGAGCGTCATAAATTGCGTCTCTCCCCAAGGAAGTACCATCATGCATGCGAATCTGTTGTGAGAGATTTGATATGCTTTGAACTCGTCTAAGACTAGCAGGAATTACCTTTGCCCTTATTTCTGTCCTTTTTCTCACTCTGGATCGATGGTCATGGGCATGGCGTTTGGGTAGCATTTTTGAATGTCGTTGTTCATCAGGTCGGTCACTCAGAAGAGAGGGATCAACATGCCGCTCACTTATAAAGAGAAGTAGCCACTTGTTTATCTCCACTAATTATCCTTTCTAGCCCCGTACACCGAGTATGTAAAGCTTGTTGTTCATAAATAGGTCAACTTCAAACTAAGAGGAAGTACGAATATTTTGCTAGTCGTCCTGAGTTTTTTAATGGACATGTCCATGAGGGTGGTTGATCATCTACAAACAAACGTAAGAACTTCCAAGCTATGGCTTTCCTCGTGGAGTAGTTTCTCGCCTTGTGTGTTTCTCTAGTAGCTCGCATGTGCCATGTTGCCTTTATCATTTTTTCAGAAGCTGTTCGAGCAGTCCCAAGCAATCTTTGTCCAAGATTATGCCCTTCCCCAGGAATTTTGCTTTCTCCATCTGACTTTTTTGCTCAGTAGATAGATTATGTTGAGTGCTCTTATTATGTTATGTTGATTGGTCTTGTACTAGCTAGTTCCTCTAGCTATTGTCTGTCTGTCTCCTCAGATTACTCGTACGACGTTCATGAATCCAAATGTTTAACCTTGCTCTTTTTACTAGCCTATGAAGATATGATTTACACTCACAGGAGTACCTACGTCGACGTAGAAGACGCGCCGTCCTTGTTATGATATCTACTGAGGTGAACAATTCTTCAGCGTAAAATGCGTAGGACAGTGCTTCTCATCATCAGGATACGTTGATCCCAATCCCGTAAGTATGGCTCTGCGTCCGTGTTCTTGAAGATGCTGTTCCTTTCTACCAAATGCGTACTACGAACCAAGCAGCGTCTTGAATGGGGGAGAAGAACAGTTACCACTCGTCGCCGCAGAGCCACAATCTGGAGTAGGGATCGAATAAGCTGCTAGTGCGAGCTCCGGTTTCAGCAAAACCCGAGATGAAGTAGGCACTCGTACTGCGTGGTTTGTTGATGTTCCCCTCGTCTAGCAGTCGAGCAAGACGTCCGTAACGAAATACTTGAGTGTACATTAAGTTCTTTGATTCGTATTCGACAAGTTCGACCGCTTGCGTCGCGTGGTTCCTCTCAAGCTCGTCTCGCGTGGAGGTTCAACGATCTTTAGTTGTACAACGTGCGATGTCCTTTGATGAGACTGAGGACTCAAACAAGACCTTGTTGTACTGTAAACGTAAAGAAGATGGCTGCACCGCCAGCCAGTCTCCTCCACCTGGAGGACCTTGCTGCTCTCATTGCACCCACCTCTACTTCAGCCGGTCACTCTAGCAATCGAATCAAGCAGGCTAGTCAGGTTCCTCTCAGAACATACCTGCGCATTCGTTCTTGCGCCAGCGGAAAAGAACGAGTCCTCGAAGCTTCTCCTGGCAGCACTGAAGATGGACTATCGATAAGTCGAGTGAAACTTATGAATATATGGGTCTTCCGGTGTTTTTTGTAAGACCGATGAACAAGACACATGTCAAAGAACAAGCAAAAAATACATCACTCGAGAATGAAGCGACCGAGAAGTACATATATTTGTAGATTCTTATGCTACTATGAACGTGAAGGAGCTGAAGAGCACAACAAGATGCGTTATTTCAATCATATCCTTCACCAGCTTCTATCCCTCTAAGGCATACGGAGGCAATAGGGGACAACAGGTCGTGGAGGCTGAAGGGTGCGAGTATGCTTTCGACCATGTGCTTGATGAGCGTGACGACGATGAGCAGGATTCGTCCGCGAAAGTCGAGGTACATTTAATAATATTGATATCCATGATATCTACAACTCTTATAATTAAGTATATCATAGTACCCGGATCCGGAACGGAGGGGTAATGTTTGTGGTTTGTCATTATTCTTCGATTCGGCGCACCAGACCAAAAATCATCTTTCTAACCATGAGAAAAGCAAGCCAAGAGAATCTGTGCGTCTTCAGGTATTTACGAATTCCATGGTAGGGCCGATGCTGGACGCTGCAGCGCGAAAGGGTCAGAATGTTACGGTGTTCACCTACGGAGGTGTGCGCAGCGGCAAAAGCACTACTCTCTACGGATGTCTCATACCTGGCTTCTTTTCTCAATTTTTCGACGAACTATCATCAGCCAGTGCCACTACGTCGTGGCATGTAAAGTGTAGCTTCTTCGAGCTCCGCGGCGATGACGATATAAGAGATCTACTTCCCAGTAAGAGTAACGAAGACCAAGACACAGGAGATCAAGAACATGTCAAAAATGTCACATCCGATGTCTACAACTCGGCTGCGACACCAGGAACTAGGTCTAGTACAGGGGAGCGATCATCGCAAGCGTCGAATTGTGTGCGCTATCAGCCTCGACTAGGTGTAGCAGTTGAAGGAATTTCCTCCTACGAGGTCACAGGAATCGCAGATATTCAGCGCATTCTCGACTTCGGCATGAAAACCAGGGCACTGGCAGCCGGTGGACGTGGAGACGTCGGGCACTGTTGTCTGAGCTTCCTCATCCAGAGACTCGCTCCAAGTTTGACGAGGTCTGAGTCTGATCAGCATTTTCATCTCGGTAGAAACGATCATGCGTTGCAAGTTTCTACCGTTAACTTCTGGGATCTGGCTGGACATAATTTTTCCCTAGGCCCTCTATCTGGAGAGAACGGTGGTCTGGCGCACCTCGGAGAGTGCGTTCGAGAGCTTCCGGGATACAAGCATCAGGGGTTATTCCTCGCAACAAAGACTCAACAGGGACTTGTGACCCCAAATTCAGTGGGTTCATGTTCCCCGACGTCGCCAATGCGAGACTACCTGCCGACCTTTGGGGAGCCACCGCCTCTGCCTGGACGCAAATCGGCGAAATACAATGACGTGGCGGGACGAACGAGCACAACCACTTCAAGCGCAGCTACAACGAAGACGCCGAAAAAAGAAGGCTCAGGCAACACCAAGAAGGATCAGAAGCAAAATATCGCTGCCCCTCGTACACCACAAGAGGACAAAGATCAGACTCCTCCTTTTCCGCAAGACAACAGCGAAAATTTCCTACCTTCATATCGCTCTTCTACGTTGAGCATGCTGCTAGCTCACGCATTGTCGGGAAATTCAGCGACATTCGTCGTGACGACGGTCGCACAGGAGGATAACGCGGAGGGTTCTGCAGCAGCGCAGACACTCGACACCCTCGTTAAGGCTCTAATGATATTAGCACTTATCTTTCTAGGACTTGGACTCAGCATCAACACCAACATACTTACACTATTCCCTTCGGCTTTATATTGTTTCTCTCCTCTGTGAGCTTTATCTAAGAAACACTTCGCACGCAGCTGTCGCAAGTTGGGGAGCAACCGCGTCTGGTGCAATGCTGTGCGGGATCAGCAACTGGATCGAGAGCAGCTACTGGACCGACTGCTCAAGGATGTGCGAACTCATGAGCGAACACTGCAGCGTGGTGGCAGCGGCGGCCGAGTCACGAACGACCATCTCTTGTTCGCGCAGCTTTTGGCAGCTGATATTATAGCGGTAGCAGAACGAAATCTCGAAGAAGATAGTCATACTAGTGCAAAGATGAAGTTGGCCACAAGCCAAAGGTCTTGCTGTCTTCATTTCGTTGGTTTTTCAGAGAAAGTAAGAAGAAGTAACTTCGAGCTACCTGTACTTACTCGTAAGAACTGAATGATTTGCATTGCTGTATTAAGTTTATTCAGGAGGTGAAGTAAAAGTAAGACGATAACGAGGGGAATGACGCAACATCAACAACTTTCTCTTCCAGGTTGGAAAAACTCGGAATGAGATATTTGGGGTCGATGAATGCGAATGCACTAGCAAACGAACTACCTGTGAATATCGTGCAAGTAACTGGCAGGTTGCCTCGAACGCCTGCTGAGCTACGCTGTCACGGTCCATATCTTCTAAATCGAAGCGCCGATCTGATGATTGACCGCCTTTTGAAGATCCCTCTGACGATACTTCTGCAGCAGACTCCAAATGTTACGACAACTGATTGCGTTCGCTTGCCCTGTTTCCTCTTGTAATTCTAGTAAATACTTCTAGTAATCTTACTAGAGTTGACAATAGGCTGTGTCAATGTCATGTAGTAGAAGCCCGGCAGCACCTTGTTGTAGTTATTTGTGTTCCTTGTTACGACTGTTGAAGCAAAGTCAAGTACCATCATCACGATTATAGCCAAAGTTATTAGCGCTAATACCAAAAGCGGAAGCACAAGCAAGGCACATCAAAATTTCCTAGTGCAGCGCTTTCGCATCGGTTTTACTGCGGAGCCTGCTTCAGATATAAGTTGCTCTCCTGCTCGCGGTACTGTTTCACCGTCAACAAATAGATCGAGCGGTACGACCCGAATTTGGATTCCGGTTACGGAATCGGGGTTACGAAATCCTGTGGACGTCTCGGCTTCAGGGTTACCACCAGGTACAACGTTCGCGGACATCGTCGTGGAGTTAGTGCCATTTATTGCTGCATTCCAGCATGACCAGGATCAGGAAGTGGCACAACATGCAGGAGGACGGCGAACGAGGACGAATCAACATGGGCAGATAGCGTGCTTCGGCGTGCGATTGCTTTTGGATGATAAACGACGACGACGGGACCGCTCAATACTGAAGCATAAGGAGAAAGGGCACGACGGCGTGAAAAATGTTGAGGCGGATAAAGATGAAGACGCTCGCTTCGGTCTTGAGACTAGGTCTTCCTCAACACAGATACGGCACATATCCTCGTCGTGCTCCGAGTGGCGCGTTGCAATCAATGGGCGTGACGTAACCTACCATTTCGACAATAATGAAGGCTCTCCTCGTAAAGGCGATCCTCATGATCGTTGCAACAACGGCGAGGTAGGTGAAGGCGAATTCGCATCTCTTTGCAACTACGCCTTCGATCGTGATGAAATAGTACTAGGCCCAGTAACGGTGGATCTTCATATTCCGGCACAATATCGAGTTCCCGAAAACTTATTCGAAAAGCTACCAAGGCTACCATCGGGATTCTCTGCTCTAGGTAAAAGAAGAGACCTCCAGAGTGCATCATCCGAAGGTAAAAAGAGACTTTCTTCTCCTTCACCTGACGACGGTAGGAGTCTGTTCACGAAGCGTCGCGCCGAAGACACCACGGCTGATGAGGACACCAGGAGTGCGGGTCGTAGTATGCCTCGATCGAAAAGGGGAAAGCACGACAGGAAGAAGCTTAGTCGGTCTATAGAAGAAGTGAACGCAGGAATAATTATCGGGGAAGATGAACAAACGGAGATTGCGGAGTCTGTTAGTCTGCTCCTTGCCGACTCCCCTTCTCACACACCAATAACGGCACAGGCGAATCATGCTTTTTCGCGGTCTCCACCCAACTCGCATCAACAACATCATCTTCATCAACAAGAAGATGTTGTCTACGAGAGTCCTACATCTATGTTGCCGAAGGATGCGTCAAGCGCAGTGGATGAAGCGCTTCCAGTTCCAGCCAGTTGTGCAGGAAAGTCTCCAGGAGAGGAATTGTGTACGATCGAGGAGGAAGATACTGTGGACGATGAGCTTGCGCAAGCGCGTCTAGAATTGTTAGAGATGCAAGTGAAATACAAACGCTTGCTAGCAGAAAAGGGACTGGGCGGAAGCACGACAAGCAGAATTAGTGGGGATCCTCTAGAAAGAGAACTTCAGAAAAATCAAGCAGATCCGCCAGCGTCAAGAAGGTCAACAAGCAAAAAAGATGTACTCCTGTCATCAACAAGCAGACGGAAAAAGAAAACCACAGCAGCTACCAGTACCACTACGAGCGTGACAAAACATCCACCGCGTGCTGGCACTACCACTAATAAGAATGTCAACACCATGATAAACAAGAACACTTCTACCATGCCCCGAACAGAAACTCCAACTTCCACATCTTCAGCAGCCACTCTCGCACTCCGAGGGCCAGAAGCGTCCTCGCCAACGACACCAGAATCAACACGTAGAGGACGAGCAGGCAGAGCGACCAACAGAGGTAGCAATCCGTTTCAGGCTGCTGCTACTGCTAGTAGTGCCAAAAATTCGACGAAGTCGATGAACAAGACGGCCATGGTGAAGACGAAAAGGAGCTCCTCTCGTGGTCGGAAATCGTCGAATAGTGTCGTCGTTGAGAGTGGAGGTTCGCCATCGCTGACGTTTGACGATGCTGGCTCACCCACAACTATGATGTTAGGGCTACAAGAAATCCATCTTCCCGAGCATCTTGGTCCCTTTCTTAAAGGGAAAATGGGACCCATAAGATGCTGCTGAGGTGGTGGATAGCTTTCTCTTACTTCTAACGATAGTCGATATTAGCAGCTCGCCACCTATGGTTGATGCTAGAAGCAGGAGTGCGTCACCTCACAGTGCTAGGTCGCGGAAGAGGACAAGTACGACTTCATCGAGAAGCCAAGGGGACTCCTTGCCTCCCAGGAATCGTGCCCAAAAACGAGAAGAGAACCAGACTAAACAACAAGAACATCAACAAACACAAGAAACACAAACTCCTACCGTCGAAAAAGAAGAAATACTCCTGGAAAATAATGATGTGAAAAGCACGACGAGTCCTGTCGAAAAGTCACTCTTTCGTCTTGGCCCTCCGCAAGAACTGGTGGTGGGCGACCTAAGCGCAAGAGAAGTGGAAAACGAGCAAGACAACTCTCAAGATTTTGGGGAACGATATGAAGCAGAACAAGAGGATCAATGCGCCTTCGCGTCTGATGCCACAAACTCCGTAAAAGCAAGCAAACCAGTTTTGTCATGCACGACGCGTCGTATTACAACATCTGGCTGGACCAAGTTCACGCCGTCAAAACTCAAAAAACCTGGTTTTGCTGGTGGAAACAGCCGAAGCGTCAGTGTAGACGTGGATGACTTTGGCGGCACCGCGAGCATCAGATTATGGCTCCTCGTTTTTCTTGAAGTTGTGGTTGATGAATAGGGTTTGGGTGTCCACGGATGAAGTCAAAAATATAATTCATCAGCAGCGACGTCCTCTAATACCAGAAACAAACAGTGTCAGTGTCAAATTGACACGTGACGTTTCAAATTCGTACGACCGAGAGACGCAGACTCATCTTTGCAGTTCAGGCGTTACTAGTCCTCGTGTGCGACCGAAGGACGACTTTAGTCTGCAAGCGGCCTCGTCCGTTACGGCGAGTCCTTCGCGAGACGAAGTCTCAGAGGAACTTCCAAGCAAGAGTAGGTATATCGATGTGCCGACAAATGCCGAGCAGAGGTTTGAATTAGCAACTCAACTATACCTGTCTTCATCAGGAGTAGATCCTGGAGGAGCGTCAGCTGGAGTGGACAAAAACGGTGAGAATGACATAGACGAAGACCACATCGGTAGAGTTACTGCGGCCATTACAATGCCGCAGGCTGATGAATTCAGCGTCCTTGGCAGGGCTGCACATTCAAAAAAACATCACTCAGCGGGGAAGATAGAGAAGCGCGAGGTTGCCGGTGAGTACACGTTCTTTGGTGGACAACTTCTTGAGGGAGACGCGGCTTCAACTTGTGTCTCACAATTCGCCAGTAGAGTTGGCTCGCCAGCAATGGGCTACAAACAGCTGAGCAAAGAGCAGTCTCGTAAACGAAGTACCACTAGTCGCGCCGGGGACGAGGGTCGCGACATCATTTTGGATGAACGCGAGAGAAAAGACCTTATCTATGAAGAAGAAGAAGACGACGACAAAGTACCGTATGAAGATGTGTCTCCAATCTTCCCTCTAGGAAGTAAAAACACGGTTCTTGGGTCCAGTAGCATGGCGTCGTTGATGACAGGAGCAAATTTTTCGAGTGGGGGAACAATGGTGCGACCCACTCGGAAGAGGAGCTCCTCGACTGCTCTAACCATGACAGGCGCTTCGGATTTCGAGAAGCCAGAGCACGGCAGCTTTGTCATCTACCAAGAAGACACAACTGACTGCCCCATCTCCTCAGCTTCATCGAAAATGAACGTTACCTCATCCTCATCCAAGGAAATATTCGTAGGAGATGTAACAACTACAGCTGGCCGTGGTCCACCTACTGAAGGCCATATTAATGCGGCTCTTGCAGGTCGTCCATCTATGTCGAGTACTGTTCAGCTTGTTGACGGTGCTGTTTCATCTGCAATGTTAGGCGTTCCGCGCTTAGGGAACGATGTTTCAGCTGGCGATTTGAGAATTTCTTCGCCACCCATCGTCATCGATACTGACTCAGGAAGACCAAGACAGTCTGTTCATAACTCAGGCGACTATACTACAACCACTCCTACTGGTGTCACTGCCGTTCTGTCAGCACCCTTCCCCGACGCGAAGGCTCTGCGCCTGCCATCACCGCGAGTCGTTTCATCCTCTTCGAGTGGTGCTACGGCACAACAACCTGCTGGATCTGTCCGAGGACGCGCTGCGAGTGCGCTGGCGTCGTGGACTGCTTTTTATCGCGGGGACCACTTACGGACGAAAATGAACAGCGGTGCAGCAACAAAGACGATGATGAGAAAGAATGATGGAGTCGATGCTGGAGGATCAGCTAGCCCTCAACATACTCATCCAAGCACAACAAGTAACCTCCAGCAAACAGAGCCACACTACGGCGACAAGAATTCAGTACAATTTGGTGACGATAGTTGCGTTAAGAATGATTGTGGAATAGAGAGACAACCGGCAGAGATCAAACAACACTCGTCGTCTGACCATGACGATTTGGCAAAGTCAAAGAAGGATGAGTCACAGAATACTAGTTCCGAGCTCGAGGAAGACGAAGAAATCGGGCGTAGCAATGAGTGGTCTCCCGTGGGAGCATGTAGCAGTCCTCGGCTTATTATTCGCAAGCGGGAACAGCCTTGTAGCCCTTGTTACCCTCAAGCGCCACCGCCACCACACTCGCAAATGAACTCTAAGGAATCAGCAATGTTGTCGAGTCATCCTCCTGTAGTTGGCAATCGTGGTGCCACACCTGTAGCCTCGCCACTTTCTGCGCGCGCCCGAATAGGCATGATCCCAAACAAGTACATTCTCATTCATCCAGACCCGCCTGTTATCCCTCGAGAGCCCGCGAGGACACAGGCAAGGATCAAAATCGAGAAAGGCGATGAGAAGCAAGCTCATAGCGCCGACGACCGTCTTAGCAAGACACTGAGCCCGAAAGCGGGCACGGGCCTCGTCGATTTTGTGCGGGATTTTCCACACCGGGACCAAGAGTCTAGTAAGGAAGCCTCGGTGTCTGTCGGATCTGGGTTGGGCGCCTCTGGAGCTCATCATGTCAAGCGATCTGCTGGAGCGTCATGTTCTCTGACCAATACTGCTACCTCCGTTTCTTCGATGTCGTGGACCACTCGAAGGCGCGCCGATCTGCATGACATCGTTTGCGCGTGCTCTAGCAAGATCAGCGGAACTATTCGCAACCGAAACAGCGAACTCAAGCAGCAAACGGCAGTTTCCAGGGAGACGCTCAACGGAGCCCGGCAAAGGGCGCTCACCGAGTTTAAAAGGAACTGTTCTAAAACGAGCTGCAATCTGAGATCGTTTTCGGCGCGAGGCGCGGCTACGGTAAGGTCTGTATCCGCAGGACCATGTGTGCGCAATGCACCAGGCGCCGCGGGCTCCACTGGTCATGTTGTTCCTGCGCAGTCTAGTACAAGTGGATCTTGTTTGTTATCCTCTTCAAGAGGCTCGCAGGACGTCGGCTCGAATGGTCGTAGGCCGCTGGCAGTTCCTTTAGTCGTAAAGAACGGCATTGGAGCAAACTATACTCCCTGCACTTCAAGTACAACGCCACGAATGACAACACTTGCGAGCACAAACGGCAACTCATTGGCAGCATCTTCTACGCTGGGGCTGAGCACAAATAGTCGGATCAAGCGTGCTATAGATAATACCAGTGAAAAGAGAAGAGCCGCAACTTCCGCTTCTACTATGGTCGCAACGTCGTCCTCTAGGCCTGCAGCAAGTCCGTCGCATCCGTTTCAATATCTCACCTCTCAACCTCGGAGAACGCCACGGCATGCAAACCCTAGTACTAGTGTAGATCAAACTAAGTCCTCCCTGTCTCCCAGAACGGGGCTCACGACCACGGAAGGCCCAAGACTTCGCGCAACTCTGGCTGGTCGCAGTTGTGGCACCTGTTCTAATTCCAAGGAAAAAGGCACAAGTGAAAGTGATGTTGACGGTGAAAATCTATCTATTTCTACTTCTAAAGCTTCTACCAGCGTTAGACCCTCTGCAACTCTAGTATCCGGTACTAGTCACGGAAATCGAAGTGGTTGTGGTGCATCAGTAAAAAGAGCTGTTTCTGTATCCTCTTCGTTTCAAGTACTAGGAAGCGGTAGAAGTCTGCGTTTTGGTCTCATTTCTCCGCGTTACACAGCTGCCAACTTCGCGCCGCCTAGTCGTGTCGTAATCCCTCCAAGTCCAAGCACCCCCGCACCTCCAACAGCACCAGCAAGGACGATGCAGCTAAATGGGTTTCAACAGTCGCGTACAAATACAGCTTCGACACTTGTCACGCGTGCGTTCTCAGCAGTCGTATCGGCATCCTGCCGTGTTGATTCTCAGCAACAACAATTGCCGGCGCCGATAATGTTTGAAGTACATAGTCACGCGGAGTCGTCGAAGGAATCGATGAAAAGTGCAGGCACAGAAACCAGTACGAGGACAGGCAGAACGCAGGCTGCTTTCAATACCGCCTCCTCTAGCAAAGGAACCAGCTCAAGGGAAACAGGTCATGAGGACTACGAGAATATCATAGACCATAAAGAGGACTTGATCGGAAATGTCACTTCCGCTGCATCTGCAACGCATACGAGAACTACAGCAAATAATATTGGCACAACCACCAGCACCAGCACAAATCTGAGGGTCCTTCCCCCTGCTGCTGGTGCTGTCGCGACATTTCCTATTGTTCCTTCAACATTCACGACACCAAGCACCGGTCTGTCGCTTGCTACACAAACGGCCATGAATACCGCTCGTAACCGCACTATATCTCCTGGAGGTAGCGTTCCAGTAGCAGGAGGCCATCTCTCCTCTTTCCGGCTCTTGTCCTGTCATAGCTTCAAACCCGGTCATCTGAAAACCACGCCTCGTCTGGGCACCGCACCACGAGGAGCAGGAGCTAGCAGTGCAAGTGTAGCACCCCCTGTAGTTATTTCATCTGTCGTTTCACCAGCAGGAGCAGCTCCTGCAGCATTTCTCGGCGGCGTTACACCTGTTCTCCCTGCATTTGCCAGTCTATTTCAGAAGAGGACCGAGTCAAGCTCACGGAGACCTGCTACTGGCGAAGACCACAATTATAAAAAATCGCCGCCAAGCCCCCGTGTTAAGGTCGTCGATAGCGTAGAGCATGCTGGCCAGATCGAGAAAACAGGAATAGCTACAAGTCTAGTCCCACCGAAAAGTGCTTTGAAGACAACGCCATCGTCTTCTACAGACCACAAGAACATGTCCAACAATAGGACAACACTCGGTGGCTCCTCGTCTGGTCAACAACTTTTTAGAGTCGACAACGGGCTTTTGCGTGCCCAAGTTTCCGGCTTAGCCTACCGTAGTGCCCCCAGCGACAGCATGCAGCATCAAACAGCCAGAATCGCGAAGTGGAACACAATCGTGAAGGGAGTGCCAGCTGTCCTCGATGACGACTCTTTGTCACCTCGAAAAACCGTCTCAAGAAGCTCAGCAGATGACAACATCAATCGAGGAGAAGCCAACGAGTACATATTTTTGCCTGAAGAGAACCTCTATCTTCCGCGAACGCTTTACGGTGTACAAGTCTTGGTCCCCATTGGATCAGACATTCCAAGTTCCGCCCCTGACCATCGACTAAGTAACTAGAATGCAAACGTCGTCGTGGAGGTGAAGACTTTCTCACAATAAATCAGAACATGACTAGCTTATCCTTATTTTTTAATTTAATATTACTATTAGTACTCTCTATTCAGGTCGTCGGACACGGAGGTGAAAGAGCACACGGCGATCACAACATACTAAGTAGAAAAATCCTCGGGAAAACAACAACCATCAAGCTAGGAAAAATTACTATCTTCTACACTTTTCTATCTCACCCTTCAGAAAGCCTAGCGGTCGACTAGATGGATAAATTTTGTATCTAACTACATGTGCATCTGCATGGTGTACAGAGCAGAAAAATGTATAGGCGTTTTCATTAAGCTGCAAGGTCCGCCATCACTTGCGACTTTATATTTTTAGTTTCCTCCTGTGCATGTCCTGTTCGTCGCGAATTATCATTTCTAGCGCTTACCCTTAGTCAGTCTCAGTGTCACGCCAACAATTATCAATCGACTCCGTATGTATCTCAAGAAACTCATCTTTGCTAACATTTGTTGTACAGGGTGTGAATGTGCTATTGCTTTCTCAGTAAGAAACATTGCCAATGCCAAATAAAAATCGACATGCACATGAATGTTCGTGCTAGATGATAATAATTTTTTGAAATGTTCTTAAATGTAAATGTGGTTAACGATAATAAAGGAAATGAACTTGATATACTTATACATGCATCCGGAAAATAATGCTTCAAATGCTCCTAAATCATGCATCCGGAAAATCAACGAATTGCTAATGACGAACTATCCAACCAACAGTAGTAGCTGTGTCTGTAAAAAAAGATTACTTATATTTTCATGTCATAAACCTAAGGCGAAGCAGGGTTAGCGAGTCTTGACGCAACGCCCGTAATTTCGTCTTGATAGATTCTGCTAAAAGAGTGCCGCTTATTCTGGGTGCCGTGCGCATGTGGTACTTATTGAGACTCAGAGGAGAGGAGGTGGAAAGATGAAAAACATTTGCTTCGTAGGCATCGCTTCATGAATACAATAAAACTACTTAAGCTTGCATAAAAAGAATTCCAGTTCCAGCGATGGAGAACTCAATGTCGCACATCGTCAACCACAGAGGGTGATCATGACCACCAACAGCAATACTTTTTCCACCGCCTTTTTGAAGACAAACAGGAGCTCCAGGTCCAGCCAGAGACAGGCGGAAATATCAAAATCAATCTAGAAAAAAAAACTACACTCTCTATCACGACATGTTTAAGGCATTGATTCCAGATGAAAATGAAAAAGAGCTAGCTTGAAAGCAGTGTTCATCTGAAGAAGAAGAATTTTGTACTTGTACCCAACTGAGGCCAACGAACACGAACAGGAACACGCTGTCGAGACGCTCAAACTGCAATCGACGAGAGATTTCTTGTTGTCCCTTCTAGCCCCAGGCAACTAACTGCTGCATCTAACAATGATATTAAGAGCCAGTGGCAAGAAGAGCCTGTAGTTTTGTGTTATGTATTGTCTTTCTTTCGAGCTGCAGCAGCTACCTCCTTAACCCGCAACGGGGTAGCTCATCGGAAACAAAGACGAAAAATCTGTTGTTGCATAGCTGCTGACGCAGATCATCTTATCACGCAAATTTCCCCTGTTGCAACCTAAACCTTTTTCATTTGAGTTTGATACCTGCTAGTTCCGAAGTTTTATTGCAAAACCTGCTGGTGCACTTTTGGTGATTTATAGCATTCTTGTTATGTCGTAGTTGTCGATAAAGAATAGTAGAGGTTAGAAGTTCTTTAGCTACATCAGACGTAGTTGTATTGCTCATGATGAATTGAAAACTACATGCTGCCTCAACAATTTATGGTGCAGCTTTCGTTGAGGTTGATGTTGTTTTGATGTAGGTCGCGATTATCTTCTTCGAATCATGTCGAGTTGTATAATTAGGATTAGGATTAGCAGTGTGTTGTTCACGTGGCTTCTCTGTTCATCGTTGTTGTTGTTCTACTTGCTCTTCTCTGTCATTCTAGTGTCAGTCTTTATCTTTGTTCCTTAGCTAATATGGTTTCGACTTCGGAACATCCACACTGCCTTCTTGACGTTGAGTCTTCTTTTTCATCAAAACGTAGTTGAGGTTGCGTGAGAGAGTGTGGTCTCAACCACCTTTTTTGTTGTGTAATTACAGCAACTATCATACGCTCGCCTGAGGACGACTACAACTTCCGCAGTGTTCTACTACATCATCCGGGGCGGGTGACCGTCGTGGGCGACAAAGCCTACTCGTTCGACCTTTTTTAGTGGCAGCTCATAACACCTGATGAGGATTGGGTGAGGAAGCCATTATTTTCGCTGCTGCGGTTCCGCCTTTTTTTAAGGCCGCCACTATCATGATTCACTTCTTAGGTCCCTATCAGATGTTGAGGTTGTTTGACGTGGTAGTTCTCAACCTCGGCTCTCCTGCTCATTGTGATGCCAAATTGTCTTGCTGTTCACTGTGTACTTTAGATTCCACCAGGTCTTTCACGTGTACTTACAGTATTATCACGTTGTAAGAACAGCTTTTTTACTGAGTACTACAACTAGAAGGACTAGGACAGCGTCATCTTCAACATTATCTGTGCAAGAAGTACTTCTACGCGTAAATATTCCTCGAGCTGTGAAAATCTGCACCTCCACCACCTCTAAGAATCGCTTTGTTCTTCTTTGTTTCTCTTTTACCAAGTAGAAGCAAGAAGATGCGCGACCCCTTCTTCGCGACAACGCCGGAGCGTCTCCTGATGCGACCTGACCCCGCAGTCAGGTGGTGTCGGATCTGCGACAGTGGTCAGTCCGACTGAGCTTCGCGTCTACAGGGGGACGATAAGGATTACAAAGGAAGATGTTGTTTAGTTTTACTATTGTAGGTAGTTCTAGTTGTTACTGGTAGCAAACCACCACAGCTCATCAAAGAAGTGAACGTGAAGATGAAAGGTTATTTTTGACAAGAATTATGATCATGACTCATATTCGTTTTTGAGAAATAAGTAATCAAAGTTCTTGTGGTGGTCGTCGTGGTCGTCAAAATTTGAAGTTTTACTACATCAGTCGTACCAATGAATACCAAAAGCAACACAGCGACAAAATGATCCTGGTCATCGATAAGTCATCCATTCCGATTAGCTCATGATTAGTAGGAAGTTTTTGATGAAATTTTTATGGTCGTTTTTCCAACAGTTGTAGGTCCTCATTGTGAATACTAGTAACTAACAACTATTTGCTTTTTCCTGCTTTGAAAAGGAAAATATGAGTAATTTTTTGAAAACCGTAGTTGTTTCCAGCATTTAGTAGAATATAGTTGTTAGCACAAGAATCTTCTAAATGAAATATACTTGCTTGTGTAGAAGTCTTCTGCTTTCTTTCCTAGTATCCCCGTGAAATGACTGTCTGGAGTGTATGACTAATATGATAACGCTAATACCGGTATTACCTAAATGATCCAGAATGATAAAATGCTGACGTCTTCTGTCGTGTGTGGGTGTCTTAGTGGCTCCCCAGACAGATTCTCGATGTGGGTGGCTGCATCCGATAGTCTCCTGACTAGAAGCTAAGTAGGATCTCAGGTAGATGGCGTGCTCGTTGCAATTGCATCGCTTTGATGTTGTATAAAATATGTTAACTCCTCCTTGAAGATGTCAGTCTCAGTTGTTACAATTGAAGTTTGAATAAATTTTAGAGATTTGCTCCTGCACCTGCTCGTAGTTGTCATCATCTTGATCTTCATCGAAGTAGGAATAAGAAAGCAGTTAGCTGATTTAGCTCACTTCTTCAGGCAAAGGCAAACGCAACTCACATTCTGTACTGCAAATGTTTTGAAGTTATCATAATCGTTGGTCAATTAAATATTGTTCTTGTATTTAATTTATGAATTAATGTGGTCCCACGCCCACCGTTGCCGTTCCAGCCACCGTCGTGTCGGTTGTAAGTAGAGTTTAGGATTGTCCATGGAGCAGGTCATGTTGAATAGATAATCGAAGTCTTGATGTAGCTACTAGAACAGTTCTAACTTTCAGTTCTATGACAAGGAGGCTTTCTGTTGAATACCAAGAGTCGTGTTTTTGGCTCTTCAGCAGCCACCGACGTCTGCTAGTTTTCCTGGTGGGCCCAAACCTTATCTAACCTAACCTAACCTAACCTAACCCAGTAACAACGAGGGGGGTATAGCTATATTTTTCTATATCCGTCTGACACTGGGTGGGGTGGGCGTCCGCATCAGTTGGAAGAATTCACCGGTCCGGTTAGTCACTGCTGTTGGTGAAATAAGTACGAAAAGTTTCTTTCGCAGTGGTTGGTCGAGGCTGTTCTCAGAGGGTTACAACTGAAGATTGGCTCCGCCTTTCACCATGCTGCCATCAGTTTCCAGCACTTCCGCGCCAGCGGGTATACTTATTTATTATACAAATTGTTACGAATATGAAATCGCTTTTGCGCTTCTCACTCGATTGGCCTTAAATCTGGGGAGTTATGGCAGTTGTGTCCTGCTGTGGCCTTGGTTGTGGGGGTTGTGTCCTAAGGTAAGGTGTGGAAGTTGTGAGCTAAGTCGTATGAAGCAGCCTTCGGAAAAAGTCGCGCTTTATTCTTTGGCCGTTCGAATTTGAACACCATGAGACTCCGAAAAATCGCGTGGGCTTTATGGTGTTCAAATTCGAATAGCCCGAGAGTGGAGCTCGGCCCTTTCGTATGATTTCCGTCTGCGCACAACTCGCCACAACTTTCACAACTTCCACAACTTTTTAGAAAACAGCCGCGACAACTTATGCCACAACTCCCACAACTCTTCAGGGCGCAACTTCCACAACTCTCCGCAGCTTAATAACAAAGCGCAACTTTTTCGTACAGTTTGGACTTTCACTTTCTAAAAGTGTTCTTGAACTCTGTATTTCTTTTCACTCAATACCACCTGAAAGATAATCTTCAATATTGCAACTTTGAGTACAAGAAAACTATCGCTTTTTACTTTTCGTTTTTTCATCTAAAAAACTCTCAGCAGGTACAATTACAACAATCTATCATCTCCATGTCCAGGGGCTTTCGCTGCATATGAACGCAGTGGAACTCCGAAGCCACCCCAGGAGCATCTTGTCTTATCTCGTGGCAATTTGGGGGATCACATTGCTTTTATTGGTGACGTCCATGGTTGTGCGGACGAGCTTGAGGAGCTTATCCGGAGGTTGCCACCACGAACGTCGATCGTCTACGTTGGAGATCTCGTTCATAAAGGTACAAGAACAACTAATAGTGTTGTGACAGTGACATGAACAACCTCTTCATGATGGAAATGGATCTTGATGTCCTAATTGAGAGTCTTCATCCAGGAACTACTTACAACTCAGACGATCATCTATCTTCTTTTTACCTCTAACGTCAAAACTTCATCTTCAGGTCCGCGCTCTGCGGATGCAATCAAAATAGCGAAAGCAACTGGTCTCTGCGTCCGCGGGAATCATGATGACTCGTTCCTTGCTGCATACTATCGGACAGGAAAATACGAGAATAATATCTCGGAATACCGTTTCCCAGACCTTCTTCCGCAAGTAACGGAAGAAGAAGCAGCATGGTTAAGAGACTGTCCGTTGATGGTATTTTTAGTTTTTCTTTTTTGATGCTTTAGAGGTTTACCCAAGTCAAGTCGTGGACGAGGGGACCTAGTGGGCGTTGAAGAATTTCTAGTCAAGCAAGGGGCCAGAGATGAACTAGTCAAGCAAGGATGGACGAGCCAGAGATGAACACCAGAATTACGTACTTTCCTTAAGCATCCAACATCGATGACCCTGTTGATCCTTAACTTCGTCAGATCTCTTTCCCACATCTGAACGCTCTGGTTGTGCATGCTGGTGTCCTACCAGACCGACCCCTGGAGGCACAAAATCATGGCGATCTCTTGTGGATGCGTGACGTAGATACAACACGCACTGCAGTTATGCCGGATCGACGTGTATTTCTCATCATCATCCTCGTCAATATCATCGCCCAAGGCCAACATATCTTTTATCCTCGTGGTCGACTAGCATCGACATTTTTTTTATGGAGCATGGTATTCTTTACTCACCTACACTTTCGTGAACCTCCAATCTTCTAAGTAAAACAAAGAGCCCAGGAGGACTCTGGAAAAGTCTACAGAGACTTCCATAGCATGGACGAAGGCCTATGTTGCGGACTGCAGTATCCGACTACCACTACCTCCAACAGCCGTCACGGAAGAGGAGCTTGCCACAGCTTTGCATGAAAATAGTTATGCTGTTGTCTTGTAGATTGCTCACGTTCTTGCATCTACTTACTTGATCTTCTTTCGCAAGGCGGAAGCGAGGATCATGTCATCATGTACTTTGACCTAGAGCATAGGAGCGAATCGACAACTTTCAAAAACAATCTCCAACAATATCTCTTCAGAGGAGGAATCAACGCAACTGAAAATGGACCATTGCTTGCGAACAAAGTGTCCATGTTCAACTTTCTTCATCTAATTCCGCTGTGGAGCTTCGCCAACATCGACTGCTTATTACCAAAACTCATGGGCAGTGTCCAAGTTGAACTTGTCCGTTCCTGGAGGTGGTCACCCCTACTACCCCTGGCGGCGCCTTAGCACCACCAGTACTTCTGCGGGCTCCTCCAGTCCGGATCATTTTCTCTCGCGCCATTCTTACAACCTTGGACACATCACACCGCCAAATGTACTACTTGTTCCGTTTTTAGTCATGCCTTTTTCAGCGAAAGAGTACAAAGCTAGGATTACTCGCTTCTATGTGTTCAATACAAGAATCAGTAGGAAATGATATGACATGCAGAATATCGTATGAAGATGTTGTTCATGTTCTCATCATCAAGCGCTACTTACTTTGAAGACGGGAGTTTAGATTTGACTGAGACTGATCAAACTACACCAGACTCCTGTAAACTGGCGAGATGGTCTGCGTTGGTCTGGTGCAGCGAGTCGTAGCAGCAGCACAGCAACTAGCCGTAATCGCCCTGCCTCTCCCGGGTCCGCACCAAGACCACCTGTTTGCCTGTTTCCCACGCCAGCACACCAGCGGCCAGCGCGGCCGTCTGCTGTACTCAGCGCAGCAGTCGGAGGCGTCGGAAATGGCAATAGCGGAGCGAGCGTCCCGATGTTCGGTATCGAGCAGACTCACCCTTCTCTCGGTTTACAGAACTCATCTGAATTAGTGCCTGTCCAACGGGACCCGGATGTAACTAGTACAATTGAACAAGAAGTAGGTGTAGCTGTAATTGGTGTTACCTGCTCATCAGCACCAGAACAATTACTAGTAGCACCAAGACGAGGTCGAGGACGAGCCGATCCTGATTCAGCTTCACCTCCATCTGTAGCTGATGACATCCACCACATTGGTAAACATACAAATCCAATAGAAGGCCAAGGCGAAGATGAGGTCCATGATCTTGATCTTGTACAACAACTTCTCGGAGGTGAAGGTTGCCAACTACCACATCAACATCACGAGCTTCCACCACATGTGATTTTTGGGCACGACGCAGTCCGAAAGTTGCAGGAAGCTGAATTTGCCACCGGTCTCGATACCGGTGCCTGCTATGGCGGTTTCCTCACGGCCCTCCTCGTGTCCGCTGACAATTTTGCTGATCGTCGATTTGTTCAAGTACAAGCGAAGCGAGCATATGCACCAAAACTACTACAACAACAGAATCTTCAAGGCGGTAAAGACAAGCGACAAGGCCCTCCGAGTGGCGAAGTCTCAGCTTATTCATCTGCAGATGATAAGGTACCACAAGTACGACAAGCACAAGCTTTCTCAGCAAAACAAGACAAGATTACGACTGCTCCTAGCACGACCACTGCTGCTCCTCTTTTTTCGTCTGCACTAGGACCACGACCACCAGATGAGATGGCCAGTGCTCGCTATCCAATCGACCGCTTTCTTTGGGATCCAGAAAAAGAAACATGGTCGGCCTCGGCAGGTTCACGAACATCTGCGGAAGACGTGAACATGTAGAGGTGCAACGTCTAGATGAAAAACGGTAGATTATCTTCGATATGAAAAAGACAACTCTGGGGGTTCGGGAGGAGCATTCGCATTCTTGAAGAGTGCTGAATTATAATAATCGTCGAAGCGTGCTACGTTTTACTTCTTGCTAGCAGTTCATGCACAAGATGAAGATGGAGAAGATGAAGCTTCTCGTCTACTAGTGAAGATTTATTTTCTTGTCGTGTTAGTTTGACCATCTTAAATAATCACTTTTCCTTCTCGGACATGTGGCGTGAAGATCGCACCCCGAACTATAATAGGCCGAAATGACTACCTCCAGTGAGGCTTCTTGTTGATCAAGGTCGTGTGGATGTTGTGGCTCTAATACAGAAAATTTGGTTTGTTCTTAATTCAGTTGTTGTGAACGTGAAGATGAAATTCTATGGAGTTTGCGAGCGTATTTGGATTTTTTCATGGTCGAACAGTACTGCACTATGGTATCGTCTTCATCCTCCAAAGCTAAGAAGTAGTCGCTTTATCATTGTCAAAGAACAAGTACAAAAATTAACAAGAACAAGGATAACTATGTTAATAATACTTGCTAGTGCAAGGGCAAGGGCAACCACGACCTCATCAATTGATTATGAGGTAGAACTGCTTTACCTTTCCCCTTGCGGTTTTTATGGTGTTGATTCATACATGATAGGATTCTGGTTGTATATTTTTTTCTCTTGTACAATATCTTGTGGTCGTTGATACGACATGACGTGGAACGAGGTCTGACTTCGTTCTACTTCTTCGGGATGCTAATGTAGTTAATGTTGTTTATTTCATATTATTTCTTGTTTTTGCGCAAATAACAGGATTAGACACTAGTTGTGGTAGGAAAAGAAAGTGGGGCGCGGTGTCGCTGATTGACATTGACGAGATGAAGATACTATTTCAACATCTACCCCATAATTTCTGCCAGCGAAGTGATTGCGCTGTAGGCCTGTCCATCAGGGTCATTTCATCGAGCTCGAGCCGGTGGCCATCAAAAAACGAAATATATCTTAATTCCCCTCTTCGAGAAAAAAACCCTATTCAGGGAGCCTCCTACTTGCTGCTTCTACGACATGATCGATGACCTCCTGATGTGAAAACTACTCGTGCAGCACCAGATGTTTGTGCAGCCACCAAGATGGCGTACTACATGAGAATCGATGGGGTTCTTGCACTGCAACCAGGCTCGCCCTGTTGTACCCGGTACAACTGCAGCAGGAGACGCGCGAGGAACGCGCATGACACAGGAACTGGAGCCAGGGGCATGCCCGAGGAGGTTGTAGCTCGTCGTAGTTCTCCGCTAGTGTGTTCACGTTGTTTGTCTCCTTGTCGTTCTTGTCTTGAAACGAGCTTGACGTGTCGGGTTGATCATGACAAGGAGCACGCTTATCTGTAATGGTTCTTGCGGATAATTGTTGCACTTGAAAGCAGCAAAAGCAAAGATCCAGTGTGATGGAGAAGCTCTCAACAACGAAATGATGATGTGCCTTGCCTGGAGGATGTTTCTCTGGACTCATCAAGACATCATCTAAGGTTTCGGGCGGATACGTTTTTTTTTGATCATGTCGTGGCTCATTTTCTGGTTCGTTGAGTAGTGTATTCTGTACTCTTCGTACGTATTTCAGATGAATCAGGACAAAGAACTAGGCACTCTGTAACACTGCTGTGAAGAAGTACTACAGGTACCAGAAAAAACATAGCACTCATCTTGTGAAATATCTGTGTCGTGTAGAAATATCTTCCTTGATAGGAAGGAGTTCGCGCCGCAGAGGACTTCCAATTCCTTATCTAAATCTATCATTTTCTTTTCCGTCCTAAAAACAGTGCCTTAAGTTTTCATTCCATTAGAATTTGGGTACTGGCAACATGGCCAAGGGTGATGAGGAAGGAGCTGCAGTCTTAATGCATATGCCAAGTGGCGAACAGTCGGAAATGTCTGGAAAAAAGGAGGAAGGAGATGCAGTCGAGGCAGCTGCGGAGTCCAAACAAGTAGATGGTGTTGAGAGGGTACAAGACGCATCCTCGGGCTCAGCTGCCGATGTGCCAGGAGCATCTTTGAGGAACAAAGCTGAAGCAGGAGAAGATGCCACGACTACATCAAGTGCTGGGCCATCTGCAATACAAGGTGATGGTCACGAGCCTCAGCCAGAAGGAGCCTTGGAGGCAGACCCTGAAAGAGAAAATATGGGACTACCTTCGACAGATGTGGACGCACTAGGTCGACAGATGGAGACCTTGATGCAGAGTCTAGAAGCTGTATGAGGAGTATTATTGATCTGAATCTGTAGTCGACAGGCATATTATTTCAATTTCTTGAATTTCATCCGAATATGTCCAATTTATTCACGGTCTAGTTGTATTTCTCCTCATTTTCAGTACAAGAGTGAAACTACTTAGACCTCGCGACTGAAATCTTAGTACTACGAAAAGAGCATAGAAGCACCATACGGAATTCCTAGGTGTAGGTTACAACAGGGATGACTACCTATTTCTAAAACTAGAGCTTGAAGACGACGAGTTGACAAAGGTTATACAAGACCTGAAGTCCTTGCTCATCGACCAAGGCAGGTTCCACGACCTCTGCGAGCAAGGATTTACACAGGAAAAAGGCGGAAAGCTAGCGACTTCTGCGGACTTGCGCGACGCATTAAATGTCATCGCGCGGGACGTAGGTAATTACGTATACGTGCTCATTGTCATTTTAAACTCTAAATCTTCACCTTGAATATTGAAGATATCGTCGATCAAAATTAACTACGCACTAGCTACTAGTAAAGACGGACTCGTTGTCGTTACATGCTTATGCTTGACCCGCATTCCTAAACCGACTCTCTTTCAACATGTGACTCATGGTGTGTTTCAGGTCTTGACGACGTTACGATGGACGAAGCTGATGATCTATGGATTCCCGACCTCAATAATTTCGAGTACTACACGCTAGCAAAGCGATTTTTTGAGTCGATATCTCGCAGCCTTGACGAGGAAAACGACAATCTGATCATGCAAATAGCGGGCGCTGTCCCGGGTGCAGGCGGTGGAAGCTAGCGAGGAATTTTGAAGGACGTCCTCTTTCTTTAAGTTTAAGGGAGTCTTTAGTTGTCGTTCTTACCAACTGCGTTCTTCCTGAAGCTTTGCTTTATTAGAGTTCAATCGCACCCTCGCGCTCGCTGCGACTTTGTTCAATTATACGTGGTGTAGTACACCAGCGGTCGCGGTGCATAATTATAAGTTCTTAGAATATTTCCCAATTTTTCTCAAACGCCATCACAGTCTCGATGGCAGGGCACACGAAAGACCGAAAAACACAATTGCACGAAGCTAAGGGACTTGTGTTGTGATACGTGTTTTCGTTCTTCTCTAATGCACTTCTTGCCAGAGACCTAGCGACGAGACCTGTGGGGGTGACCCTTTCTCCTTGATGATGTCGTGTTCCAAGATTATCTACGGAGGGAACACAGGGAGATAATTCTTCTTCCTTGATGATGAATTTAGTCCTATGTTGTATTCCGACATGTTGAGAAGTTCACGATATCGTCAAAAGTCATCACAAAGTCACGACGAGGATGATCAAAGCTAGGGCGACCTAATAAATCGGTTTTGGAGAGCTGCTGAAAAGTGGTAGTTCATCTACTCCTTACTACCGCTGGATGTGAAGATCGACGCTATAGCAGGACACTCCGACAATCACACAAGAAAAAGGACCTTCAGTACATCTATCTAAGTACATTTCTTTGCAGCGTAGCCCCGCGACGTGTGAAATATTTTAAGTACATGTCGGTTAAATGAAGAATTGACAACCAACATCTTCCTCCCCCTTCTCTTTCAGCGTGTGCGCTTAAGATTAGTTCTTCTATTAGCAAGGAAAGTAAAGTTGAAAAACCTACAATCTATCTCATACTCCAATATTTTAAGTACATGAAAAATTGCAAGTTGTTGGTGCAACGTTCTTACACTGAAACAAGCTCTCGAAGTTAGATAAATCTTGAGAATCCAGCTCTTGTCTGCAAACAAATCTAAGGATCTTTTGAAGATTGACATCAGACAGGAATTGAAAAATTGAGGCTATACAAAGCAACGTATATACCTACTATTAAGCTACCTCCCTTTCACTTTCATTCTGTTTCATCTGAACAAGAATGAACTTTACAACTAAGAAGTCTGTCTTCCCATTATACTTTCATCTCCCGTCAAAAAGAAAAGCTTCATACCACGACGTGAAAAAATGTCGGGATCTGCTCCGCAAATGAACATTTTCGGCTTTCAGGATACCGATATCCCGTTGGCACCACCTTTTGCGGTCATTTTGTGCAATATTTTTACCGTATTTCTCGCTAAGGGGCCTCTGAAATGGAAGATGCCACTGTTTCCTCCGGAGACTACAACTTTGAAGTTATGCAAAGAAAGGACCAATGTAGGAGGTCGTACATTATTCATTGTTTGTTGACACCCCTCATCACGTATCAACATATCAGCCATAGGCATCGAGTTGACGAGGATGAAGATAGTCTTACGCAGATTAGATAAGCATTGATAAATTGTTACCTCCAGCCACAGCGAGCAGACTGTGACTGTGGTACAACGTCCTAGTTGTAGACCTACGACTTCAACTTGTACTCCTCTAATCCGGAAGCGCTTGGTTGTTGCTTCCGTTTTCGCCGCTGCGATCGCTTATCAGTTCTACCTGTGCAAGGTATCGCTGCATTCTACGGGTAGTGGTATTGCGTTCACGCCTGTGGAGGGCATCACGCGCAGTGGCCCGTATGCCTACTCGCGCAACCCGCTTTACCTCCAGTTTTTTGTCGAAATTATACTATGATAGGAAAAAGTGTACTCAGTCATCCTCACAGAATTAGCTTCTTGCCTATTTGAATCCTAGCTAATTTTTTCTCGAGAATGAGCACAACGAGAACACTTTTTCCTTTCATAGATACCTTTGATGGCTTACATTTCGAACTCGCGGTGGGTCTTTTTTTGGCATTTCCCGGTCATGCTTCTTTACCTCACAATGGTCGTCGTTCCCGCGGAAGAGGCCTTTCTACTGAAGCACCACGCGAGCACCTACACAGATTACTACAACACTGTGCCAAGATGGTTTTGAAAGCATTATACTGTCAAACCAGCTCCTCGTCGTCGTCTCTACAGCCATCATGAACGGTGGTAGAAACAGGGACCACAGGATGCATGACCAAGATTGTGCAGATGGCACGAAAAGAAAAAACTTCAAGCGTAAACTTCCGTTCTTCATGCAGCTCGAACAGACAGTAGGACAAACGACCTTATCTTCTCCTGGCAAGTCGATAATGAATAAGGATCAAGCATGATATTTATATTTTTAGATCACAGTACTCCCTTTTTCAACCATTGCCATTTTTAATCAGAATGGCTTCGATGTTTTTATTGAGCAAAGAAATACACGCCAGTTCCACCATGATAATTATGGTCGATTCTACTGCTGGTGCTGCATTACTTTATGATAAGTGTACAGGTCAATGCCTAAACAACTAAGCCAACTGCGCAGTTGGCTTAGTGATTTAGGCGTTGACCTGTGCACTTATCACTTTATTATATTTATAATGGCAAGAAGTACAAACAATAGCATAATAGATACTCATACTGCAGGTATGCTAAGTGCCCGGCAAATTTTTAAATCTTCACTCAGAGTCAGAGAGGAAATCGAAAACGACCATGATCAGCAAGAAGGAAGCCATCTTTTTAAAAACCTATACACATCACACTCCAGAGAAACTACCCAAGCTCCACTGCATTTCGTCTTTACTTCGCAAGCGTTGTAGAAAAAAAGATGCAAAACAAAGACGAATGATGAAATTATCTATTGGAAATAACATTACCTCCTTCTCCGATTAATAGAATCATTCAGAAAACGCGAAGATCTAGGTCGTTGCTTTGTGTTCATGCTCATGTAGCTCTACAACAACTTCATGCACGACAAAGGGTCACAACTATTTACTAGTTGCCATCCTGAGTATAATGATAAAGCAGCCCTGCTTGGTTGTCACTCGTCCACGAAGTTAATATTTCTGTTCAAGGCATTGTAGTAGTAAATCCTCGTACAAGCTCTCCCAAGCGAGACGTAATGACCGAGCTGAAAATTATATCCTAAATGGAAATGCTACTGCAAATCATGTTCTGATCAATGCGATCCTCGTCAGTTTCGAAGAAAGCTCTTCAATGAATTGAAACCATATTCAAAATCCAAATCATTCTGAAGATCACCTAATATTTATTTCAATACATGTATGGAAATGGATCTAATCGTCTGACGCAGACGCACGGACCTCCACGAGCCTCCTTATTTATACAAGGAAAGGGCAACGCTCGTTATTTTCATCACAACGTCGATCTTGATATGAACCCTACTTATCCTCTTCAGCCAGTGACAGGTGGAAGATCTTTCGTTGTTCAACAGCAACAACAACTTCTATTTCGAATATTCTTGGGTTCTTCTGTAATCTGCGGCGTTATTTAAAAACAAAAGAAAATGGCGGACGCAAAAAAGGGAGCCCTTGGGGACTTTTTCAAGAAGAAGAAGAAAGTCGCAGTCAAATCTCTGAACCTGAACGAAGAGTCCACGACTGCTTCCAAGCCGCTCGAGAAAACTGTCAGTGTTATGATGAAAGATACAACTACTTATCTTTTTTCTTTCTATCGAACTACTTATGTTACAGCTGTTGAATACCATTACCACAAGAGAGAGAATGTCATCATTCCAATGCAGCTAGTTCCATGGTTGAAGTACGACCACACCAACACTCCACCAATATCTTTTCTCATGCCATTCTGAGTTTGTGTTGACTCGTCCCTTGCACTCGCACCATTTCCCCCTTGGAGTTACGTCTCGCCCTTGCTTTACCCCTCACCGCATGGTCTTTCGCCGCCCAGTAATACTAACTGTCATGATCTCCCACATGATTTTCCCTTTTCATATCCCTGACCGGCAACGAAGGAGGAGACTCCACCACGAACAAAAAGGCCAACAAGGATGGTTGGAAGGATGAGACTTCGAACCGTTTCGAGGATGTGAGCCCGTCTAAGGCTCGTATGGTTGCCAACCTCGCTGATGTGCAGGCTGCGGAGGAAAACAACAAGAAGTCCAAAACATGGTCTGACAAGCCAGTCGGTGGAGCAGCCGCAGCCAGAGGAGGAGCTTACCAAGTGCCAAGCCATCAACCTGGGTACGACTATTTTTAGCTGATAATTTGTTTGATCATCATGTTGAGCATGAGCAACTATTTACAGACAGGACAGTGTCTAAGGATATGGATCAAGCAGATGTTTTCCATTTTCTTTGTGATAGAGTTTGAGGTAATAGATTAAGTACGCTTCACAACCAACAGGCAAGTGACCCAGAGCAAGTTTCCGGAGTTGCACAAGGCTGTGGGGTATGGCGGTTTGCAGGTGAAGGCTGAGCCGGCGCCGCTGGTTGCTAAGCAGGGCAACGCATTCGCGGGTTTGAACGTGGATGACGACAGTGACGAGGAGCAGGAGCGACTGATGAAGCCGGCTCTCGTGACCAAGGTGAAGGGTCAGAAGCAGTACACCGCGCCGACGAATTTATTCGGCGCTACGCTGAACCGAAAGGACGCGGACGACGATCCGGTGGCTGAGCGTGAGGCGAATGAGAAAATGAAGCGCAAGTTGGAAAAGGAAGCCGAGAAGGCGAAGGCTAAAGCAGAGCGTGAAGCGGCAAAGGCAGAGGAATTGAAGGAACAAGCTGCAACGAAAGCGGCGTCGGCTGCAGCTGAGGTTTTTGACGCGTCGAAATTCTCCTACGGACAGTTCAACGTTACGGCATGCGAAGCCAAATACGCTGAACGCGAAAAACTCGTCGCGGCCTGCTAAACTTCTACTTCTTATCAGAGTGCTCTATAACTACAACAAGAATGGAGACGAGGACGAAGTTTCACTACAGTAAAATACATCAAGTAGTTTACCATTGCTACTACTACGTGTTCATGAACATCAAGAACATGCACACTGTAAGTGGTTGCTCTAGTAACCAAATACCTTGCTAGACGTAGGTAGAAGAGGGACAGATGACCCGATTGCAATTTATTGAACACAGACGCGCCCGCGTCTTGTTCTAGACTTCTTCTTTCGGATGAAGCCCTAGTAGCAGGAGAAGTTGCTTCTCCTTCCAGCACGACTTGTCCACGTCGTCATCATCTCTTTCCGACTTTTCCAGCTTGGAGATGGACTACATTGCGATACCTCACGTCGCAAACAAAACACCAGATGATGAAGACCCAGACCGGTTGTTTGTGACAAACTGCAAGAAAAATCGATGCTGAACTTGAAATGTTTCTTCGATTTCATTCACAAGAAGAATGATAAGGATAACATAAGTACAATTTTCATATAAAAGACGCACTGCTGAAATCTTTGACCGAATACATGCATCTTCATTTTCGTTTTCCCGCCGTTTCACTCATTCAAAATTGTGATCACATGAAAAATTGATCACAACGAGCTTCCCGGTGCCGAGCTCGTCAATCTGAGTCGTTGCTTCCACCTTATTTCACAGGCAAGAAGAATAAGAAGTTGTTGACACAGATGCATGTCCATGTAGAACTTATTTTTCAGGATGATAGAGTTAGAGAGATCGCGCAAAATGAGACGAGTGATGCGCGCGTCAGCGTGTGCTTCAATTATGGAAGAATATAGATTACAAAGTGAAACTCCAAATACCGTCGTCGAGCAAACTTCCAAAATCGCGAAAAGAGCAAAAGAAATCTGTTTGAAACCGAGAGTCATTTGAGAAAAAACATTAACATTGTGGTGAAAAACTTAACATATCGTCTCGCCCGGAATAGATTCATTTCATGAGAGAAAATACCATGTCGATTTGTAGAATTTTCCTCGAATCAATATCGATTTGTAGAATTGCGATAGTGATTTGGATAAGGAAAGAGGCAGTTCCAGATGTTGCTTGTTGTAATGCAGATGATACTGAGTAGTTGAGACCGGACGACGACGAGAGAAGAAATATCATGTCCTCCACGACGATGTCATCAAACGAAAACAGTTGCAGTCCCGAAGCAGCTGTCGTAGTCGTTGATGGTTCGCCAGCTTCTCCTGCGCGGGATTCCCCTAACAACGAGGATGTTGAAGCCTACAGCGACGATGCTGCGCCGATACCACGACTGTCATCGCTCCGAGACGCACGCGAGGCGGCCCGGCGCAGTCAATCAAAAGAGCCTGGAGCTTGTAGACAACAGCGAATCTCGGAAATCGATAGAATGCTCACAAGGTTGAGGAATACAAAAGCTGAGGCATATTCGGGAGGAACGGCTGGAGCGGGAAAAGAGACGAGAACAATAGACGATGAACACGGAAAGAGTATGAGAACAAATAATACTGGTGGTGCTGCTAGAAAGGGTCCTCTGGGCCCTCCCGGAGATTCTCCAATAGAAGAAGATGTTGTAGATGAGCGCTCATCTTCTTCATCATCCCCAGTAGAAGGCATTGCTGGCGCGAGACCTGCTGGTGTGAGCAAGAGCAGCACAGGAGAAGTGTACTACTCCCCTATGGAGGAGCCGCCACCCTCTGCCATTGAAAAACAAGCATTGAACAAACTAAATGTTGCTGCAGGCGCGGTTCCGTTCAAAGAAGAAGACTCCTCTGCAGGACTGCGAGAGGAGACAGCGGCAACCAGAGGAGATGGTGGGTCAGCGATCCGAAGTCCAACACAACAACACGCCCTAAAACCGTTTGAGTTTCACAATTACCCTCGTCAGGTGGCTACAAACGGTCACTCAGACGAGATGAGCAGGGTTGTCGTCCGCAAGTATCACGGTGGGAATCAGCATACAACTTCAGCGTCTTCTAATAACGCCGGAGGAAGTGCCAGGCCATCTTCATCATCGAAATCTACCGCGCGGAGAGGAGGAGGCTCTACATCTTCTGCCTCGACATCAAGACCTCCGTTTGATACTCGTCGTGGGGGATCTCATTCTCAAGGTTGTACCAGTTATAATTTTCAACCAAAAATATTAGCTTCTGCTAGAAGAAGTCGATCAGGAAGAGCAGGAGGCAGTGGGGTGCCTTCAAAATCGAATAGGAGCAGCTCTTATCTTCAAGAAACAATGTCTGCACGACTGCAGCAGACATACGGAGCACCGAGTCGCCCGATCCATTGGACACCGCCTTCTAAGAATAAAGCTGAAGCCTCAACGTCCAAAGGAGTAGGGGTTGATGCGCATGATAATGGTCACGGACCTGGATCACAACTACATCAAGTAATAGACAATACTAGAGCGGACGCAGCAGCGGAGGGAACAGCTTCCAAGAAGAACCACTCTGCAGGACCAGGTGGTGTTTCCTCCCCGTTCGCTTTTTATAACGACCACTATGTCGATCACGAAGGTAGTGCGAGTGATGCACGACTAGCAGATACATTTGAGCATCATCGAGGGGAAGCTTTACCAGGCCCTCTCCTCGTTGCAGCTTCGAGTAGATCCAACAGCTGCAACAATAGACGACCATCTTTGTCCGTCACCTCCGGAGGTCCTCGCAAAAACTTCTCTGCAGATACTAGATCAAGTAGTGCACGACGGCGTCAAGTAGGTCATCAACAAGGTGGAATTATAGATTATAGCTCAAAAAACAGTATGCGACCATTTTTAAGTGCGCGAAGGTCTGTTCCGCATTCACGTCGAGCGAGAACAACTCAGAGCATTGCTTCAGAGCTAGACTTTCGTGACAAATCCCCACTACGATCCGCGCGTGAGTATTTGCAGAATTTGACAGCAAATTCTAGCCCAGAGAAAATTCCACCAAACTTTCAACAGCAGTTGCGACAAATGCGTGCGACATCTTCTTCAAAGGGATCTTCTTCGAAGAATTCGTCACATGTGGAGTCAGCCAATGGAAGTAGAGTCCCATCAAAGAACAACGACATATCTGATTCTAAGAATAGATCAAAATCCAGCAGTGCTGCCTCCTCTCCACCTGCTTCATCGCCTGGAGAAAGTCAGAAGGCTCCTGATCATGATGCTGAGGATAATGTTGCAGGATTTGCAGACGATAGAGTAAATTCGAAGAGCAGTTCTGCGGCTTCCGTCGCAACGTTCTCTGCAAAGCCAAGGCGACAAGGCGCCTCCCAAATCGCTGATGCGAATGTCGTCATGGGCTTGGAGGAAGCACACGAGCAGACGCAGATTGCGGCAGACCAGCAGCAATACCCACAGCAGGGTACTATGACGAGTGCGACAAAAAATACTGATGCCACTGAACAAGCAGTCGGCAGAGTGGAGGATGAGCATGATGCCACGAAGAACGCTAAACCTGAACACGATGACGCTTCTTATAACGAGGAGCGACCTTCCCCTTACGCGAGATCCTTCTTCTCAGAAAGTTTTGAAAGCGAGCGGGAAAAACTGCATATCGACAGCATCATCGCACTGACATCTCCCGATAGCTGTTTCGCAGCTACACCCCCTCATCCCCTAGGCTCGCCGCCGCCTTCTATGCCTGCGGCTGCCGGAAGAGAGGATGTTGGAGACAAGGACGCAACAGGAGATGAGCCGAAGGCGCACACTGCTTCTGCTGGAGAATCAAGTCCGGCAAGGGCGTCTCTTGTCTCTTCACCTATTAATACCACAAGAAAGACAAAAGGGACGAGGACGACAGTGGCTTCTGCGAGGACTACAACAGCCAACTCGAGGACGAATATGGCGCCGAAAATTATCGGAGTTGATACTGACTCTGACGAGAAAACGCTGGATGAAGTTGCGAACTCATTCCCTTTTCCTTTTTTGACCGGCGGACGGGGGAGCGAGAAAAACAAAGCACACGACACGAGTGCGAAGGCGCCATGGAAGCGAACACCAAGTGCACCATCGTCCTCTTCTTCATCTTCCTGTGCAAAGGACGTAGGTGACATCAAGACGAAGTCAAGCGGTCAAATGAGTCGAAGTACTAGTCACACAGTTGGTGGCAGCAAGATGTTGAAGAGCCAGTTGAGGCGTATTCCGAACCCGATTAACATGCGGCTTCCGAGCCCGCCTCCTCTTCCCTCGCCAGGCCATCTCCTTGACACCATGGACACGAAAGTGATGACAAATGCGCGAATCAAGATCATAACACCAGGTAGCTGTGGCGCTGACGATCTTCTCCTGCCTGGCGGCAGCAATCTTCTTGCGAAAAAGCTCGCAGCACAAAACAAGTTTTGCGACTACGAGCCGTCGCTGGAGGAACTCGAGCGTAAGTACTCGAGGAAGCGCACGACGCCCAAAACGAGCCCACTGGGTGCGCCGACTGGGAACATGACAGTTATGAACGAGACCTCATAAAAATAATGTCCTCGGACAAGCACAAGGACAAGTAGAAGCTTGAAATGAGAATGTCTTTTTTTCCTGTGGTCCTGGATGGGGATGCATGATGAAGTCTAATATGATTCGTCAAGCTGATCATCCACATCACGATCATCATCTAAAATAAGTTTATCGCAACTTGCGAGTAGTAAAAAGTCTGTACTAGTCCACCAGCAATCGTCCCCACCCCTGCAGAGTGCACGAACACGCAAAGCACGCAGCCGCAGCGCCTCACCAACCACGGTCGTCGCACCGTCATCGTCTTCGGCCAACAGTCGAGGAAATAGCAGAGGACAGAGCAGGGATGGAACTGCAGCGAGAAGCAAGAGCAGAGAGAAAGATCTTCATCAACCTCCATCAACTACTAGTGGGACTAAGAATTATAAAGGCGCTGAGTTACAGTTATCTTCGAAGCAAAGTTCCAAGAACAGTGCACGCTCACGAAGTAACGAGCGCAAAAACACATCTGGTTCTAGGAAGAATATCATGAAGAACAGTCGTGCGAGTGCGAGAGGTCCTCCGACAAATTATAACTCAAATCCAACAAGCGCGACAACCCAGCCTCCACCTCCCGCTACTCCTCCAGCGCAGCAAAGTCAGTCTCTAGTTTTCGTGTCCTTTGCTGAGCCTCCCGCCAGTGGAGGCACCGAGGAAAAAGCCCATGCAACTTCGAAAATGTCCGCAGCCCCGCCAATGGCTTCACCGTTCTCCTTCTCTGCTGACCCGCCTGCAGATGACGATGAGCGTCTTTCGCTTGTGTCTGCTGGAGGCACCTCATCTTTTTTTGAGCCACCTGCGCGTATCAGTTCCGAGAGAACAAATACAAGAGCGCAGCTCGAGGTGCCGCCGATCTGGAGAAGAGAGGTCTTTTTTTTCAGTCACACTCCCAAAATAAGAGTTCAAGTTGCAGTTGGAGTTGAATTAGTTTGTCAAGTTGCTTTCTAGTAAGGATGGTTCTTGATAGAAGTAGTTGTCGACAATATCATTCAGAGACTGGTGAGACAGAGAGATGCGTAGTTTTTCGTGGTCATGTATAAATTCCCCTCGGAAAATACCATAACCACGTAAACTAGTGGTAGTGCTCCTGTAAAAGACATCATACAAAACCAGGTCAAGAGACATCATACAAAACCAGTGACTGGTAATAATTCATCCACTGACCTCAACAAATTGAAAAAAAATGCCGCGACGGGCGTACTCATCCTTGAGATGCTACATATGTCCTACCGGTTTCAAATCATCCTCACTCAAAAAGGGCGCTGCAGCTGCAACAGCTTCATCACGGACGAGCAGTGCCGTCACACAGGAACATAATGTGGGGAATCTATCAGCTAGTCGAGGGCTCGAAACTAGGCAATCGAGTCGTGCGAGCACGCCTGGAGAAAATGATTCAGCTAATTCTAATGTGGTTCCGCTAGCAGCTCGAATAAGCGGTGCGTCGGCTTCCTCCTCCTCGCGTGTTGAGGAAAGGCAGAGTAAAGGAAGCAGACTGCTAGACAAGAAACGCGGAGAGAATTTCGCAACGGCTCCACTCACAGCTCGCGGAGGAGCGACGTCATCGACTACAACTAATCGGACTCACCTCGCACAGGATCCATCTTCTACTTCTCGTTCGCCGACGTCTACGCCTCTACAGGAAGTGCTATTTCCTAATAGAGGTTCCTCGGCGCAAGCAGGTGGATCCGCATCGTCAACCGCGCCGTTGCCCAGCGCAAGAGTATCAACGAGCCCGCCAAAAAGTCCGATCAACATTACAACGACCCAAATTAGTTCGGATAAAGGCGTTCATCGTGATGTGGCGGCTGGTGAGGAGATGACGCGAGTTACTGCAAAATTGCAGGAACTGACCACAAATCTCGATAGTGTTTTGCGTGAAGAGATAGCGCTGCGAGAAAAGGTTGACAACATCGCAAAAGCTCAGCAAGACCTTGCCCAATCCCGACAAAGCAGGCTGTCAGGGACAAGTATGCCGCATTAGAGATCTAGTAGTTGTAGCTGGTGGCCGGTGTCTCGATGATTTTTATCTTGTCGATTGCAGTCTAGTCCCGCTACTACAAATAGAAAGAACCCTGGTCTAATATGCATGATATGCTCTCCAGCCACATCTATCTTCCAAGAACCTCCCACTATGATCTTGATCCATCCTCAACAGATGCGTCAACAGTGGAGCCCTCGCAAGAAATGCGGATCGACGATGTTATCTCTAAACTGGAGAGAATGGAGCGGACCAATGTGGAAATGGTGACTCGCATCGAGCGCAACGAAGGAGAAATGTCACACCTCCGAAACTCCTTTCAAGGCAACGTGGAGACCCTCATGGGATCATCAGAGGACGATGGAGGGGAGGTATTTTAAGAAGAAATGCGGCTTAGCCTTAGGAGGTAGATGAAGCAAGCATAGATACAACTTATGTAGCTGTGTACCTATACATACGGCCTGCTATGATCATAACGTCTAGAAGCGAGGAAAGCAGATGAACCGATTACGATAATTCGTAGACTGTTCCGTAACTCCGCATCATGATCATGACAGGTGCCGCGGTCCATCAGCATTGCTACAGATTTGAATCGTGTGGAGCAAGGTTCGGCTGCAACTTCCTTGGACACAAGCTTTTCGGCTGCTATGCTGAAAGGGCATGGTGGGGCTTCGTCTTCTAGTAGGGTTGTTGGCACTGTCTCTGGATTCTCTCAACAAGCAACGGCGCCAGTCACAAGATTAGCTGACTTGATTGAAGGTGTGACAGCGACCAAACTCTCTCTTGTGGAAAGCAATCTAGATGCCAGACTTCGAACTATGGAGGAAAACCTAGCCGCGCAGCTAAAATCTAAGGAGTGCGAAGTCTCTGAGCTAAAAATTGCAGTCGAAAAGCTTGCGGCGACTACACAGGCACTGAAAGACGACCATGAAACGGTTATCGCCGCGACCGCGAATACTGCAAAGAAAAGTACTTGTCATGGTTTCATCGAGTTGTTGTTCTTGTACTTGTACGACTATTATTCCTCCTTGAAAGAGATGAGACTTCATAATTTCCGAGTTCCTGATCGATAAATCAGTAAGAAGTTTGTTGATCATGATGATCCCGTTCTTGTCATTCAAAGACAACTTCATGACCGCGCTAACGTGGTCTATTCTTCGAGTTCTCCAACATCCTCACATCCTCAAGAAATCTCAGGTTTACTCCCCTCTCCTGGCGAAGATTCTGACGGCGCGTTGTGTTTGAGTTCTATCCTGGGTCCAAAGTCCTCTGGCTCAGCCCGCAGTTCGTTGGACGGATCTACTGCGGGTGGAGAAAACGATTTCATAGAAAGACAATCCAGAGCTGCGCGAAGAAGGGAACTTCTGGCTCAGTCACTAGCGCCTGTTCTATTGTCGCAGAACCGAGAAACTTTAAAGGCACAAGTCGAGGAGCATTTGGCGACGGTTTTAGCGGCAACCAAAAAGCCATCCCCAAATAGATCAAAACCAGCCTCACCGAATCAAACAGCGAGTTTACTTGCTGAAGTGGAATCTCGACAAGCTGAGAGTACTTAGTATGAAAGGGCTTTCTTCCCTCTGATGAAGGTTTCATGTTCAGAATCAGGTCATGATCATGTTGAGAAGATGAAGATTTCCGTCTTAACTTAAATCTGCTCAAGCACATAATGGTTTGCTTTTGCACTTGGTCCATCCTCATCGTTCTAAATCAGGTTTAGATCGTTCGCGTGAGCAGGTCGAGCGTGCTCTCGCAGGATTGCGCGAGCGGCTGGACACAGTCGAAACGACGTCAACGTCACGCGTGCGTTCTGCAGAAGAGGAGGCCACGAGCCTGCGCACACAGCTTCAAATTCTCGCAAGTCGAGTCGAGGGGATCATGTCGTCAGGACGCGGGTCTCTCGTCGCGGCGCGAACAGAGGAAGAGCTCGAGCGCCTCTTGATGCATGACCCAAAGACACAAAAACGAATCCAAGCGGTTATAGAGCGACAATTGGTCGTGGATGCTTCTTCATCTAGTGGAAGAAGAAACCCTGCTGAGGGGACACCAGGCGTCGAGCAAGAATCTGCCACTGAAAACGATGCGTCAAGTCCCTCAGCCATCAGTCTGCGGATTCCACCACCTGCAGACAAGAAGTCACCGAAAGAAGCAAGAAGTCGGAGTCCACCTTCTTCTCCCTTGTTGTCCCGCGCGGTGCGTGAAGCTGCTCAGCAGGCCGTGCGTGACGAATTGACGTCAATCGAGCGTCTGGCTGGCAGCAAGAGAAAGCTAGAAGAGGAGCAGCAACGGCTGAATACGTTAGAAACTGAAGGACGAAAGATAAAACTTCAACAAGAGAAATCATCACCATTGTCGCGGGATGACGCAGCTGCACTAGTTTCTGCCGAGGTCGGTCGGCGCATGCAGGCAATGCGAGAGAATATTCTAGATCAACTTCGTCCGGCTTTGCAGGGACTGGACGAGGCGGAAGCTCGAGGACTACAGCAGATGCAGGGGAATGGGAAGAATAAAGGCGGAGCAGGAGGAAAGTCCACTTTCTCTCCTCCGTCTCGAGCCGCTGCAACGTCATCTGTTGCGAAGCCCGTGGTCGTTAAAAGCCCTAGCTATAATAATATGAGTCCTCGCTCTAGGCTGAGAGCTGACTTGAGTCCTATTGCGAGGCTTGCCCAGGAACTCGATTTGCCAGAGTTGCTGACTCTGGAAGGCGGTCACCAGGACCAACCGGACCACGCGGCCGAAAAAGAACTTGTTCGCCATGATGAGACTTCGAATTCGCATTTGCGAAGCAAGATTTTGCGTGCTTTGTTGCAGCCTGGCGATAGCTCAGCATGTGCAAGCTCGTCTGCCTCGTCGGGAGATGACCGGGACGAAATCGCGAGACGGATTAATCGCAGTGTCGATCTCTTCCACGATGACATCGCTGAGCTGCCTTTGCGTCGTTTTTCCCCGAACCGGAAAGACGAAGACGGACGATTTGTTCAACAGCAGAATAACTACCATGGTTTGTTAGACGACCTGGAGCAAGAGAGTTTGCGACTAGACGAACAAGGGTTGAAACCGCCGGAACGACGCCAGAAAACCCCGATCGACATAGACGTGTCTTCGGTGGTGTTTCCACGGTCTGATGAAGCAGAAGTGGACAAAAACCCGTTTAGCAGTCCTCGCAGCCCGATTTCCACATTGCTGAACGCGGAACAGCGCGCTAGTGAGGCACGTCGCGCGGACAGAGAGCGAAAAAAAGCGGATGAAATAGCCGCACGACGACAGAGTCCAACGTCGCCGTACCGCCTTCGCAACGATCCTACGGCTTCGCTCGATGATGTCCTGCAAGACCTGCATCTGCTAAACACGTCTTCGAGCACAGCTGTGCCGGAAAATCGACGTAAAGCACCTGCTGCCGGCACATCGGGAAGGGCGTCAGCCGGTGGCGGTGGTCAGCCTTCACTAGTAGGCAAAGTAGGAACTGGTGGACAACAGCAGGCATCCGCCTCTACTTCATCGTCCTCTAGATTCTTCAGTACTGTTAATGCACTCAAAAGCAGCAAAAATGCCATGAGCACCTCTTCATCTGCCATTCTAGATAGTCTGCTAGCTTCCACCCCGGTGGCTTCAACACCGCTACAACCGGCAGCCCGATCGCCACAAGAAAGACGACGGTCCCTGAAGCACACTGTTTCTAGTACCTCCGAGACGAGCGATGACGATTTATTTCGGGGAGCTGTCCAGCAAACCTCAGCCGAAGCCACGGATTTGCGACGGGAGCTTGACGCCCTGAAGGCACAACTCGTAGCGTGGCAAGTGGCACCTCCAACTCTTGCGTCTTTGCGGAAGATTGAGAAGGTAGGGGGAGACGGTGGAGGAAGAAACGCTGGTGGAGCAGGTTCCGCACGAGCAAGAGAAGATATAGCAAATGCTGAAGACGATGAAGATGAGAAAATTGACCTTGTTAGTACAACAGGAGGGATCAATGCAAATGATAACGCTTCATCTTCAGCAGCGGAGGGTGCAGATGATAAGAACAACGGGGCAGCATCTCCTTCATCGCTCAACAGTGACACGGCCGCTCTGAAGTCGTTCTTAGACAAACACAAAGCCAAGAGGCAGAACGTGAAGAAAAAAATGAATGCAGGAGCAGACAGTACGAAGAAGAAAGAGAAAGACGTCGCGGTGACCCCTCAGGAAGCTCCTGCGCGACGTAAGAGTCGACTGCAGAAGGCGTTGAAGCTTCTGGAAAGTGAAGAAATTCACGAGCCCAAACGCCTTTTTCGATCAAGCGGGTGGTGATTGAGAAGTGGGCATGTTGTTTTTAGTCTCGCCTCGTCCTCACTCTCACAGCTCCTGTCTAAGCAGCAGCTAGGTTTCCGCTTACAACTAGTACAAAAATGTAGCTCTTGAGTTCTTGAAGTACCTCTGTCTACAAACTGAACTGTTTTTTTTGTTCTTCTTTCTGCTGAAATGTTGTAATTATGCGTTGTAATCACGACAGGATATGTCGTTAGTCTCAAGGGGGCGGATGACCTGACAGTTATTGAATAGTGCTGAGCTTCAGTCTTTTTTTGGTCAACCACTCATAATTAATGCGCTTCATTCTATTTTTCATCATCTTGTTCTTGTAGCTATATCCGCGTGCACAGCAGAAGATGCAGTCGAACTTTGATGTCTAAGCATGAAGATTTGATGCGTACGCTTCTAGTGCTATTCTAGGGTTACATTACGATAACAGTATTTTGTTCTTAGGCAGGGTTTCGCTCTGTATTTTATCGACAACAATCGACCTTGTTGCCCAAGCTCATAGCATTGAACAGCAGCTGCACCTGCACCTGCAGCTGATAATAGAAATATATACCGTTGAATCCGAATATCATACAGGAAACATTCAAATTCATTGAGTTAGGCTTAGATCCAATCCTAGCAGTTGTAGAGTAGTTTCGGTTTCCGAAAATATATATTGTAGCTTTGGGAATGTGGGAAGAGCGACGATAACCAAACAAGATGGCGTCGTTGGTTAGTTGTAGTTTCGTTTTTTGCTCGCTGCAGGAGCATGTCAAGTGCATGGACCTAACGACATCTCTGATAGCAAATTCCAATCACATGCAGAGGAAGATGACATTTGCAACCTCCACCTTTAGCACATTTCTTCTAAGCACCTATAGACGAAGGTGATTATGAAAAAATGTGGTGGATAGACATAGACTTCTTGCTTTCCTTGTCCTTGTCGGCGGCTTGTTTTGCTAATCGTGTCTGAACAGCAACAAGAGTCCAGCTGGAATGAAGTACAAGGAAATGGAACACACCGGCACCGCACGTCGCACTCGAAAGAACGAACAACAGTATGGCGATGATGAATCAGGAGGTACGCTCCCTCCTCCGATGTCGGGGCTTCTGAGAGTCTAGTTCTCCTGCGGGTTTGAATAATGGCGTATGAAAAGAATAGTCACTATGGGACCGAAAGAGAAGCGGATGACGACGAATTACGTAGTACAGTGGTAGTAGACAAGATCGACGATTTTCTTTCATTCATTCCTGAAAAATTACGATCAGAATCTCGATCCTCAGATAAATCTTGAATGAAAAACGGAGCATTCATATTTGATAAACGAAAAGATGAAGAGTATGCACCGCCAGCTCTCGATGTTGAGGCTACGAAGCAATGTGGCACCAACGATCGCTTCGACGTCCTCCACGCGGTTGAGGATCTTCGTCTCCGCAAGCACAAGAAGCGCCTCGTCTTCAACGACGTCAGACGAGTGCTCTGACACAACTGACGGCGATCTTCATGAAAATAAGAAATCTCCCGGAGTTGCCGATGCCGGCAAACCCTCTGCGTATCAGATGGCTATTCTGCGTGGTGACGTGGAGAAGGCTGCGGAAGAAGCGATGAAGAGTCCACAGGGACTGCCATTCGCTGCTAATCAGTGCACACAGCGAGCACTCTTGTTGTACACGAGCGCTCGAGAGGAGCGGGAAGCCGCGATCACGACAGCACAGACGGGACTACATTTCCGCGAGCAGTTTGAACTGCTCTCGGAGCAGTGCCGCAATGACAAGGAAGCCATGAGAACTTTGCTGTTGCAGCCAACGCTGTGGGCACCCGTATGCCAACAGGAGTTCGTGCGTCTGGACACTAGCCTGAAGCTAGCCCGTGCAGCTTGCTACATGCGAGGATACTGGAACAGTGAGGAACGAAAACTTGACGATTCTATGTCCGGTAACAAGAGTCAAGATGAAGCGTGTCTACCTCCGAGTGCGATGGAGTACCAAGTGATCGGCAAAGCTGTTGTTGGACGGCTCCTGACTGGTCGCATTGCCTCGGTTTTGCAGTGTTTTATGGGTATGCGACTATCACAGCAATTTCATCCTAAGGTCTTCGACATTCACGTCAGGGCAGCCCGAAATTTCGAGGAAACAATCGCACCGCCTGGTCCTAAAGGCCCGCTTGATGCGGAAGGGTCTTCTGACGCTAGCCCTACGACGTCATGGACAACAACTGACGCGGAATTCGACAAGTGGATGCGCGACCGTGAAGAAGGTGTTGCGAAGCAGCTGAAGCTTGTCTCAGAATTGGTGGCTGAAATCACGCTTCAAATGCTGCCCAGGGAAGAAGGGAAAATGCTTTTGCACGCAGCAAGAGAATTCTTCAACAACGAATGTCAAGATCCTGAGACAGTGAAGCGTTGTCTAAAAACCTTTGAGAGCACAAATGACATGATCTAGAGTCTGAATCTGGAGGAATTCCTGTCCTTCATTGAAGCTCTTACATTTTTTTTGCTCATTTTTTTTTCGATTTTATTCGAGGAAAGATTTTTCGTGTATTATATTATAGAGACCTTGATACTTTGCATCTTTTTGGGGATACCAGCCTGGGCATCTTCGCCAAGATTTTGTTTCTCACCAAGAAATTTCTAACCAAGTCCAAGATTTTGTTTTCATCTGAAAAGAAAGAAACGTTGCGAGGATTAGTTTTCAACCTGGTGGAAGAGAAGGAATGACAAAGCATGTCACGACACGCAGACTCAGACGAACACCCCAAAAAATTTCTGCAATCGCACAGGCATTTAGACCTATTTCTTGAGCTACATCAATAAAATGTCGACCGAAGTTTCTTCGACCAAAGCGGGTGAAGATAACGCTGATGACGATCGCTCACTGATCTACTACAAATGGGATTGGAAAAGTGCTCCTTTCGCTGCCCCGACGAGCAAGACCAAGAACGCGCGTGCAATCGTATGCCTCGTCTTTCACGGCCTGCATTCGCACGGACGCTATGGCCACACGAGTTTCATGGCTGAGAGCTGCTTGCGGGTACTCGACAGCCACAGAAAAGAGCAGGAAACCCAGCACCAAAAAGCCTACGAAATTGCGGTTTACAGCGTCGATCTACCTGGACATGGAGAGGCGAAAGGAACTCGAGGTTTGTTGCAATTCCCAGATTGTGTGGACCATGCTGTGATAGCGGCGCGCGCAGTTTGGAAAATGCATGCGGACGCAGAAGGTGGAATAGTCTTGCATCTGATGGGCTCAAGCATGGGCGGATCTATCGCAGTGCTCTGTGCAGCGCGGCTAGAAAAAGAAATGCGAGCGTGTGGCAGTTCGGAGGCAAAGCCCTTGGAGGTTGCATCGGTGATACTGTCAGCGCCGCTAGTGAAAGTGAGAAATCCGCCGTCGTCAACTCTGGTTGGGATTCTGCAAGGGATTTCCTGGGTTGCTCCCTCTCTCGCGATTTTATGAGTTTACTTGGAATGAGTACTTACGCTTACCTAGGTGGTTCGTCCTTCTACAGTCCTGCAGAAGTGGATGCGGATTTATTTATTTTCTTGATTTCTCACGACCATCACAGACATACCACCATAATACTGACCCGCAATGATTTTTATAGATGAGATGTATGATTATGAAGAAATCGTGTCTGTTCATCTCACTTTCCACTTTTCAGTTTTAGTCATAGGAGGTCCTTTCATACTTCCTTTCCGCTCCCACGGGAGATCCGTCGTGGCAATACCGGGATCCTGTGCGCTGCGCAGCGTGCGCGGGCGACTCGTTAGAATACAGCGGACGACTCCGACTTGGATCAGGCGAGACGGCAATAATGATCACGCGCATAATTCCCGATGTTACGGCTAGTAGTGATAAGTAGTCTATTTCGTCATCCCCACGAGAACATTGCATCCACTCTAGAAATAAAGATGCAAACCTCGTCGTCAACTTCCTGGTCGCTTCCTGACTGGTGCTTGATCAAGGTGCAATCAGTGTTTGGGAATAGAGCTTGACACGATGGTGCCAGCTCTTCTCAAGGTTATTTGACTCTAAGACATAGGTAGCCGCGCTGAAGAAAACAGGCATGCTGGTTCTCGCGCCGACCTTATGGGAAGTACTAAGTACTTAGTGTTAGTAGACATGCACATGGACATGCTTCTTGTTTTAGAGGGTGGAAGAGGTACAAACACTGCAAAATAAGTTGTCGTCCTTATTCTTGTATATTCAGTGGACCAAATTCAAATTCTTCATGTTCATCTTCTAACCTCCGACGAGCGAATAGTGGATGGCGACGCAACGATGACCTTGTGCGAATTGGCCACTAATCTCCCTGACTCCTTGAAGCGGCTGCATTGCTGTCCGCTTGCGAGACATGGCGTGTTTGGCGAACCGCCAGATGCTTTGCTAGAGATAGAAATGGCACTCAGCAGTTGGATTGCGAAATTTCAATAGTTCAACATGAATATGCTCATGGTCGTGATTGTCATCGTGCGACGTTTCGTAAAACAACAGTTCTTATCATGATGATGATGATGATGAAGACTCTATGCCAGCAGACCCAGATACTATATCTTTGACTTTCTTTAACAAGTAACGCTCGATAAGAAGTGCGCAAAAATGGTTCTGCCCAAAGGCAAAATTTTCGTCCAGTGAAGCTGTTTGCAGAAGAATTGAAGACTATTGTAAACTCGTTGAAACGAGTGAAGTCGGCGGAAGTCAAAGGTGGAAAGAATGAGAGACTGAAAAAAAATGAAAGTGACCAAAAAAACGCTAGATGAGTGAGCCAAAAATGGCAGAAATGACCAATGTAGAAGTAAGCTCGCTTTGAGTATAATGGTAATGAAGTTTGAAAGATTATATCTTCCTTCGCTCTCACTCCTTAGGTGGTACCATTAGGTACAAGAAAGAACAGCAACAGACTATTCACGTATCAACATAGCCGCGCTTTGCAGTCAAGGGGCACAACGGTGAGTGCTTTTGGTCCGTCGTCGAGGTAAGATGGCTGACGTGGTCGCGGGCTCTGATGGGGAACCCGGTCCAGCAGCTGGCGGGCCTCCCTACCTATACGAAGCGGAGGTCGTTCGCGATTACGTCGATCCTGAGGAGGGAGAACATACTTAAGGCGGAGAAGAAATTATAGACTTTTTTGCCATGTTGCTCTGCTAGTTGTTTCCTATTTGCGATGCATGTACTTCCACTTCATCTACATGTTTCTTTTACTAGTTGTCGTTGTGCAACATCAATCAAATAATACTAGCATCTGCAGGATGGGAACGATGTTGGTACTAGCTCTAATCCCCGTTGCGACTGATCACAGGCGAGCGCATATTCGTATGCGAAACGGACGAGGAAAGTTCATGGTGGGGCGGCTATCGAACTTGCAATCCAGATTTCTGTGGCTGGTTTCCAAGCCCCTACGTGAAGAAGATTCCAGGATCTGAGCAAATTCAAGAGGAACTAGAGGTTGTCCCGGACGATCATGTAGAATTAGTGTTAGAGGCGAATCCCGGTCCTACTGGTCACGAGAAGGAGGTTATAGCGATGAAAGCAGAGGAGGAACAAGTCGTTGCAAGTGGAGAGGATGCGACAGTGAAGCCAGGTACAACGAGCAAGAAAGGGTCGCCGGATTCGACCGTGGCCGAGTCGCTTTCATGTTCCACGAAGGAAGAAGACCATTCGGCTTCTGTCGCCAGTCCCGGGAGTAGAAGAACGAGCAAAGAGTCGTCTGTAAATGTTGCGTCGACTGCCGGAGGTGGTGTAGGGTCTACTTCAGGTGCATCCTCCTTAGTCGGGGCAGGAGGATCAACTACGTCGTCTTCACTCCGGGGAGTAGGAGGAGGTATAGCTAGTGCTTTAACAAGTAAACAGAGTACAACGGCAAACAGCACAACTTTGTCTGGATCCTCTTGCGGCCCAACAGGAGCAGTAACTGGACCTTCTAGTGCGACGGCTGCTAGCACCGCTGGCACAGCGGCCATGGCCACGGGCGGACCCAGTCCTATGAAGAAGAACAAGTCAGTCCTCGACCGATGGAGGCATGGCGCCAACGCACCTCCGCCAGAACCAGAGAAGGAAACTTCAGAGGAAGTAGGGGCGAAGCAGGAGGACGACAAGACAGGTACTGGATCAGATGTAATTACAGAGAAGAAAGAAGTTGAAACAGTAACAACAGGCAGGAGCAAGACTACAAGAGAAGCTACTCCTGCTGCACCAGCTGCATTAGTTGAAAACACTACGGTGGACCTTTTGGAAGGCACGTTGTCGAAGACGGGAGCATCAATTAGTTCGCCTGGTGCTAGTCTTGCGGACACGCCTCCAAAGCGAAATTATGGTCGCTTCGTACCTCGTGTGAGACCGACAGCAACACGGGAAGGAGAGAACAACGATACAAGTTCTTCGAAGACGATCGGCATGGGATCCGGTAATACAGATAACGTTAGAACAAGGCGAGTCGAAAGCGCTTTCGCGGATGTGCTAGACCATAAAAAGGAGCAACGGGAGGCAGCTGATCGTGAAATCGAACAGGAAAAGCTCCAGCAGGTACAAATCTTCTTTCATAATCTTTCAATTCATAATGCAAGAGAAGGAGCACTCGCACGGCTATTTTTCAAGAACTACTCTCCGAATCAATCATGATCTAATTGGCCGTGAATTGGTTTTGCTTGCATCGTCACGAATCTTCTATTCAGGTTCGCATGAGCCACGACATCAGGATTCTGAAGGAGCAGGTGGAGGATCTCAAGAAGGAACTAGATCGAAAGGATACGCAACTATCGCAATTGCAGACGGATAAAAGGCGGCTTGGCGATGATGGGGACCGCAAGAGAGATGGACTCCTAAAATTCATTGAAGCTAAGCTTGGCGAGAAATTGAGTACCGCACAAATCGAAGCTGTCGAGAGTGGGGATGTTGACGCGAAGAACATTCCAAATACGAAGGGCTTGGGGAATAAACAGTTCTTCGTACATGGAAGAACATTTTTCTAGGATAAGCATAGCAATGTTCATCTGAATCATTCGTAGCTACACGGAACTGACTGTTACCGGACTATTTTTGAGTATCCTCGACAACATTTTGTTAAGGCGACAACTTCGCGGCCCAGCACTGAAACATTTGAAAACTTTCACAACAGGCAAGTAGTCCTGGAGACGAGAGTCGTAGTTCTATTGAAGCCCCTTTGAAACGGGAGGTGAAAAAGCTGCAGGAGGAGGTAGAAACGCAGAAACGGAAGCTAGAAGAGGCGACGCTCAAAGCGGAGCGCTTGGAGACGGACTGCGCACAAAAAGAGTCCGACAAGGAGTACCTGAACCATTTGCTGGACGAAAGTTACAGACTGTGGAAAGTGGACAACTCAGAGCGCGGAAAGTGGGGTAATATTCAGAATATTTTCGCAATTCAGCGCCTGCTTGTTTTATTTGAATAGATATAGATTGAAACTGATTGTGGCCGTGTCTGATTAATTTGATGTTCTCCATTGGCGTAAAAACAAATAAACCATGAGCATGACTGAAAATATACGACTAGACCATTTTTCAGTGAAAGAATCTAGTATCTGATACTGATTCCTGTTCTTCCTCTTTCATCATGGTCACGACCACCCTAGTTCAAAAGTATTACGACCGCTACATCGAATTGGAGGGCATGCTGATCAACAGTGACACGGAGGAAGGCGTTCGGAGAATAAACGCAATCCGGCCGTTGCTGTTGGAAAAGCGCGAGAAAAGGGCAGCGGCGAAAGAAAAGAAGAAGAATTCGACGTCGACGAGTATCTACTTCGAGTTTACGCTTGAAGATTTTGTCCCATCCTCGATATTGATGTCTTCATGATTACTGAATTAGAATTTTCTTCGAAAAAGAGTCGGGATTTGATTGCTACTTCTCCGTAGAAAATTGTTGACTTCGTCCCTCTCTTAGGTGGTCCCGACAAGATGCAGAGTTTACATTCTTCAATCGGTCTTGGAAGTACTACTTCAACGCGGCCCAGGCGATCGGATATCGTCGCAAGTATGCCAGAGCCTCCGATATCCGCACGTGGCGGGCAACCTCCACTAAGTGCCACACGATCTGTGCCTGCTAAGACCACAGGCAATAACTCGCAAAGCCATCATCAGCTATCCGCTTCGTTATCCGCGAGTCGCAGCAATGGCGTCCATCGGTCCATTTCGACCTCGAGTAATTGTATGACGCCGCAGCCGGCGCCGTCACGTAGCGCACGCACACCTGCTAGCGCAATGCAGAACAAGAATCGGGCGCCAGTCGCGCTGACGATCAATCTGTCTGGCATACAACATGGAGGTGGAGATTCGGGACCTTCTAGTAGCGGGACCTCGGGGGTTGGCGGCAGTCTGCTAATTGTTCCTTCAGCTACGGACGGCACTTCAGCAGGAGACGGCAACTCTACAAGTGGAGCAGGAGTTGCACCACTGTCAGCGCGGGGGCCGGTACCAGATTCCGCCCGCTGGGGCGACACGCCGGCCGCCCGCAGGAAGAGGCGGGAAGAGCTGCTAGAGCGATCTTCGCAGATGCTAGAGGGAGCAAGCAAGCAGACTCCTCGTCCGTCGGTTGACCTCTCCTCGAGTCGCCGCGTCATTTCGGGACTCCACCGCGAACTCTCCTGCACCTCGAACTCAGGAGCAACCGCCGGATCAGGCGTGTTAACGCATACATCGAGCATCGCGTCTTCAGGAGCTGCTTCCACGACTTCGCGACGCTTATCCGGAGGTCCAACTACAAAGGGCCTGGGGGCCGAGTGGACTCCGTCGACCAGACCCGCCCCAGTGCGGAAGCCAACAGGTGTGATGCTGCCAGGTGCAGGCATACTTGGAGGCACGACTGGTGGAGCCGACTCCACTCAACAGCAGGAGTTTGAGCCGACTTTTGTCTCGTCCCCAACTATCAATGATCTAACCTCAAACAAGAACGAACGACGAAGCAGTATCAAAGATCGGATGCAGGCATTCGAACGATAACAGTCCTTGATCATGCGAAATAGAAAGTTGGACGAAACTTACTTTTTAGATCATATTAATCATGTCGTAGCTTCTATCGAGGGAGAGGACAATGAAAAATCGTGAATCCATGATTGAGAATATATGTAAGAATTAGATTGTACGGATAATCATATTGATCCTCATGGTTATTAAAGTAGGAATAGAAGGAATGTGAAATTCAAATGTTTGTCCTTTAATAGCAGCACGATTGAAGATTCATCGATTCAAGACTATAATAGATACAGCTTAGCTCCACTTCTGTCTCGTCGCCTATTTCACTAGGAAAAAGTTCATTTTCGTCCGCCTTTGAATACTGCATGTTCTTCCTCTTCAGCCTAAGCTTCCTTGCAGTCACTGCTCTGACGTGATGAGCATGCAGATGAACTCGCTTTCATTCCAGGATCTCATCCTCCGAAAATATCTCCCCTCCTGCGCAGCAGTTACTGAGTGGCCAAACTACTACATGCATCAGCGTCCTGCTCGCCCAATATACGTGTTAATATTAGCACTCACCTGGTCTGATCATGAAGTTGTCGATCGTTTTTGCGTGGTAATGGGTAATATTTTTATGACGCAAGAATTCCAATTATTTAAACAACAACCGGTTCACCTTATAGAAAAATTCATCATATCATTGACTACATGTCATTCATTATCATCAAGCTATGAAATTCAACATTTCAACATCACAACCATCGGGGACAATTCATTTGACTTTCTTTTTTACAACAATAACCTGAACTACGATCAAGCCTCTGGGTCTTCTGTGCAAGAACCGTCTTTTCTTTGTCTTACTTACAAACAGCACTACCTTTCTCATTATACTGCCACAAACAACCGCAAAAGTTGTTACCGTTACGCCAATTAGAAGTAGAAGATAGCTCCGACTCACACTTAATATGCCGCAGCCGCAGCCGCCACAATAAAGACAACCACTCTGGTGCATCATTTTTCACTCACAGTGTATTCCTTCGGTATCGGTATCGTTGTCGTTCATGGATAGAATGTGATAGAATGACTTCAATATGAATTCGTTGCAATTGTACAGACCACTACTGGCTAGATCAACTACTACTACATGACATCAAGCGTCTCCTCACTCTTCAAGCGTGACGAAATCAAATATAGAAAGAGGAACGGCTAGCAAGAAGTATCATGGTGTTTGATGTGCAAGCTCAACCTGTACCTGTTTCAAAATTTTTCTTGTGCATAGCAACCCAAGAAGCAGTAACTACGACATAAACAGATTATTATCACGCGCGAATGATGCATCAAAATTAGCATAGTCCTAGTAGTCGATTGATCAAAGATAAAGCAACCACTCTCCTATGAATCAACTACATTGATTATTTTTATCGCATCGTCATGGTAATTCTTTGTGACTGGTCGACAATGAGTTTTGAAAACCAAAACGAACTGCAAGCATGTAAAACAAATACATCAACGATTCATCAACCATAGAAACATCTCCTCTGACAAGATACGCTCGTCTTCAAAGAGAAGCGGGTGAATCTTTGACAAGCAAAGCTCAAACCCCTGTATGCTGAACCTGAAGCTTATGCATTTTCTCCTTGCCTATTCGACATCAGGCACAATCTTCTTCAATGAGAAGATCGTGATGTCATCAAGCCAGAGAGTGAGAGTCTTGTCTCTGACCTGAGCGTGTAGTCGCATTTATGGCCATTTATGGCATGATTTGATGGTATGTTGGACAGCTCCAGCTGCAAACAAGAGTGTCGTGAGGCGGGGTGACCCAGAAAGAAACGAAGATGACTTCGTTTACCTGTGGTTGTTCTGCTGCAATGCTGCGAATAGTAGCCTTCTTGTTGCCGCTTGCTGCTTCTGCATGGCCCGATTATAGCGCTGAAAGATCCACCGCACCTGGCCTATCGCGGGTCATGTCTTCCCCGTCTGAAGGCCTTCTTCAACAGCCTGCTCATCACGGTAGCCCGCTTTCGACAAGATCGAACCGCAACACAGAACATCAAAAGAGTGCGAAGAGACAGTCGTCCCCTAGACCTGTGTTGGAAAGCAGGAGTGCCGAACGTGCCTCCTCGTCTCATCGTAGCGCAGTTTCATCTCACTTTCGTCTGAAGTCTACTGCATACTCCCGAAGTCCAGCAGCTGTTGTCCAACATGAAGATGCAGTAACAGGAAGCTCCTTTGTCGACATACCGCTGCGCGAAAGTGCACAGAAAAATGGAAAGTACCTCATAGATGCGGCCGTCGGAACTGGTGAGGGCCATGCGTCCCAGGTGATGATGTTGTCCATGAACGCGCCTTTCACCTGGGTTGCCGGCGCAGAGTGTGAAAATTGTGAGCCGCTACCCCCTGCCACGGCAAAGTTTGACTCGTCGAAGAGCAGCAGCTGGAGTAACGGGAAAACTCCATTCAACGATACAATGAGCTTCGAGTATGGCAGTAACTAACTGATATTATGACAACGATGATGATCTTCAAGTGGAATGAAGGCCTTCATGTCTGATCATGAAGGTGCAGGGTTTTTCGAGTACCTACTTGTAGCTCCAGCACGACCACTTCTCAAAGTATAATAAAGTCCTATGTATTGTAATATTTTTCGGGCTTATCTCACACTACAAGAAAGTAACTTCATCTTATCACTGCGGCTTTTTTCATTCGTTTTGAGTTCTTTTCGTTTCTCCTCTTCTCACCCCATCTTAATTTGACATACGACGCTGCGAAGGGCGTGCTTGGACAGGACATGGTGCACATCAGAGGCACAAAAGCGACACCACCGTCACCAATCGCCAAGCACATAGCGGCTCGCTTGAGCGAGCTCGAGCCCCTACCACTGCCCTTCGGTGTAGTCCAGCACACACGACGCGAAGGCATGCTATTCGGAAACGGGTTTTCTGGCATATTAGGACTCGCTCCGGACTCTAGTAACTCTCTAGTCACAGGGCTCCGGTCCAAGGGCCTCATTTCAGCGTCATTAGCGGCTTTAGATCTCGATGTAGTTGTGGGAGATGAAGACGATGAACATCAAAGGACCGAATGTGTGAGAGAGAACAACTTCGATGATAGAAGGAGCACAGCCTTGAGAAGTCGCAAATCTGGAGTTTTACGAATAGGTGCTGTCGATTCGGAGAAGTTCGATCTTATGCACTGGTTCCCAGTAATGCGAGGCGCGGGAGGAAAGAGTGACAATTGGCGCGTCGCGTCTCCCGGAAATTTTAGTGCCAATGGGCACACTTTCGACTCCTCGACCAGTCGCGAACATGGCGTACTTCTGACGACAAGTCTCGATGGCATCGCGGTTCCTGACGACGAGCTTCACTCTTTCGTGGAAAAATATCTCAAAAAATTCGTCCGGAAAAGCACGAATGGTATTGATATCATTTGCTCACGAACGGCATTCCCAAATCTTTGTTCTCAATGTGTGGCATCATACACTTCGTTGAATCATGACGTAACTGACAAAGACAATGAGACTTGTCATAAGCCGAGCAGGATGTTGTTGTTTATCCTTTCTTGTACTACTTGAACAATTACAATGGATAACTAAGTCACTGTTCTATCAGTTCTGCACATGACCATGCTGCTGCTCAGGTGTCTACCTTCTTTCCGCGGATGCCGAGCTGGCCTTGGATGTGTGTTTCACAAGTGACAGCAAAGAAGCGAAATGCTTTGTCCTACGATCCGAGGACCTGTTCGCTGAGACCTATCTTGCCGGTTTGAAAATGTTGATGATGCTACCACACTCTCTGATGCGTCCAGGGTTTCCTCTCGGACTCAGCGGCTGGATCATGGGCACCAGATTCTTACGCAGGTAATAACCACCACATAGATCATACAGACGATTTTCATAGTGGTACAAATGCAAGCATTACGGTTATTACTTGCAGTAGTTCACAAACGCGCACGCGGGGCCTGTGCAGATGAAATACTAGAAATACGTAAAGGAGATGTAGGCCCTGGCCTTTTTGGACTCGCTTTCGTGTCAGTGATACAACATGATTAACCCTGTGTATGATCTTCGTATTCTATGCCCAAGGTATTACTCGGTCTTCGATTGGGGATCGACGTTGCCACTGCTAGCGCCGCGCGTTGGCCTTGGTCTTAAGAACCGACCAGCATCAAGACCTGCGCAAAGCGACAGGCAATCTGGAAGATCTCCGTTGCCTGCGCATGAGAGGGCTCGCATTTGGACATAGAATATACTTTCCTCTTGCGCGGGGAAAGGCCAAAAAATATGTGTTGAAAAGGATGCAAGCATAAAAACGACAATTAAGCAAAGACGTTATACTTATAAGTACTAGTACTTGTAGTTGTTACGGTATCATTATAGGGAGGCGGGATCATGCAAAGGCTTAGGCTTTTCTTGTTCTTGGCAACAATCTCAATTCCGACAAGAATTTTCCAGGGCCAACACACGTACACGTGTAGTAGATTCGATCGATTCACCGCTCGACGTTCCGTGGTGTTCACACATCTACGGAACGTCTCGCGTTGTTCTCAAGCCTCTCCATCATCAATACTCGTTCGCCGCCGTCTCCTCCAAAATGCGAATCGGAAGAATGTCGTTCTTGTGGTCCATTCATTATCACTCGGACCACCCCACCGAGGACTGAGGTCGGCGCGATAGTGCCAGCTGTTGAACAAGGCCGTTCTCTCAAAGTGCACCAAAGTGATCATGAAACAGATTCAGATCATATCTGGTACTAAAGCCTTTGTTCCGTGGCCGATTGTGATCAATCGATCTGGTGCTTTCTGATGTCGGTCAAGATGCAATTATCCGCTGGTCCTGAATGACATTTTTAAGACTGCTCTTTGTTGCCAGAGGAACAAGTTTTCTCTTTCTTCTTACTTTATGATAGATTATGATTTATCAGGTAGAGTATGGGACCTTGTTCGCATACATTCCACATCCATTCACACAGTTTCCTCATCCTGATCAGGAGGAGGAGGGGTGTCGTATTAATGTTATTGTATTACTGCTCACTGGCGCTAACGGTGCACCCGCCTTGTGTGCTGCACCTGTTCCTTTATTAGCTGGTGTTATACTAGAAACATGAATACTAGTAGATATTCCATTTCTAGAGATCGCGGCAACTACTTACAACCATGTTTATTGGTAGAAGGTCAAACACTCTGAAGATGCGTCTTGGTAAAGTTAGAGTGCTTTGACGACGTGATCTGGTGCCTATAAAAAGTCGTGGTTACTCTGTTGCTGGTCTTGGCCAGCTTGTTCATCATAACTAAGCAACGCGCCAAGACAAACAGAAGGAGAAGAGGGGCTACATGAGATTACCTAGTGCTTTATTGGATTGTAGTCGTACCCTCTCTACCTCCTTGTTCTTCTATCTGCATTTTGATGCGGAACTCATCAACAACGTCAACACGTTTGAGCGCTGGGAATTTCCGACGGCATGGGAGCCCTAAAGAACAATGTCGGGGATCATGAACGGTCCATGCGATCTGGTGGAGATCGTGGTCTTGATGGTGGTGGATCCACTTCAAGTAGCAAATCAAGGAGCAGAACGGAATCCTCCAGTCCTTTGTCTTGTCTATGCTTCTGTCCTCATGCGTTTCGAAACTGCTGTAAGAGGGCGACGAAGATGTCATCGACCTACGACCGGGTCGCTTGGCGCATCGGCCATGCCGAAGAAGGAGTGTTTTTGGGTATCCCGTACCCCAGGCAGAAGACAGCGTTCACGGCGTACGTGACCTACCGTTTGTACCGCTCTTGGTTTCGGTGGTTTTTTGGAGTATTATTGCTGGAATCGCTATTGGAAGTGCCGAGCTGGTGCATGTTCCTGCAGCATGAAACGAAAGCGCGGATGGTCTGGGATGATTTTCAGACAGGACCGTTTGTCCAAGAGGAACGGATCTGCTCTGACGATGCGGCGACGGCCGAAACGAATTTCTTGCTGTCGGGAGTGTTTCTCGTGAATCCGATTTGGGCAGCGTTGTACGAAATCTTTGTCGTCCTCTTCATCATCCGAAAGGCCTACTGGCGACGACGCTATTTGAGATTCTTCTTGAACAATCAGACCGGTGCGACTAGTGTCAATGTTAGAGATCGCAAAGAAATCCAATGTGCAACACATGCAGCATCCAAAGCGGCAGGGGAGAAATCTGATGGAGTGACTAGCGCAAATGATGGCTCTTTTCCCTCTGGTGCCGAAGATTGTGATCATGAAGAGGTTAGACTCATCCGCAGAGCCCCTGGCCGGAGAAGATCGCAGCGCGGAGGAGCTGAAAAAGGGGCATCCCCAAGACGGAGTGGCTTGCGCAGGGAGCTGACGTGGCCCTCTCCTGCTGATCATGTTGCGCGGCGAAACTCGCACGCCTCAATCTCAAAAGACAACGACGACGAGGACGACAGTGCTCAAAAACTTGTTTCACGTCAAAAATACACAAAGCGCCACAACTTCCTCGTGAAACACCCACTACGATACGCAGGTGGGTCACGAGCGCAGGATCATAATGACAGCCATCCCGCACCAGGATCACATAATCAAGCTGCAACAGGAGGACCAGGAGCAGACCATCAGTCAAACACAGCAGGACTGACGTACCCGAGAAGCCGGAACAGCTACATCCACACACCTTCTCAGCGGTCGTCTATGCGTTCCTCGCGAAGACTCGTCGATCCGGGAGCGACCGAACGGGTTGCTGTCAGCCAAGCAATACCCTCGAAGTTTATAACAAACGACGAAATCTACCAAACCTTGCTGCACCATGAGTGTCAGATGCATACTTTGGAGTTCATCTGCACCCTGTACCTGCTAATCGAAGCCTGCTTCTTCCTCATCGAGATCGTAACAACACTTAAGATTGGTTTATTTTCCTCGTATCGATTTTACTAGTCATAGATTTGTAGCACTCATGCAACCAATCGTGTTTGCTTTGCCACAGCGATTCATTTGCAGGTCGCATGATTCAACTTTAATAGTATAGAGCATGATTCAACTTTAATAAGATTTTTCGGTGATCTTCGACGACGTTTACTCTGCGTCCGTATCTAAGAATCAAACGATCCTCCCGTATCGCCGCATCCATCTCCTCGCTAGAGCAGGCATAATGCTTTCTAGTCCTACCCTAGCGCGTCTTCTGCCTGCTGTTTGGCGCAGCATCAAGGCGAATCTTCGGACTATGATTGTGATGGTAACCTTCTGCTTCGTCTTTTCCTGGGTGCATCTAGTGCTGGTAACAGCAACGAACAGCTCGCAGATCGGTGACGATAACAGGGTGCTGTTCGGTCAATATGAGGACAACATTTTCAGCGGAGCTTCAGCGTATTGGAGTGCAGGAACAACAGGAAATTATCCTGGAGAAATTCTACGTGAATTCACAAAATATCGATGGACAGGCTTTCTTCATACGTCGGCACAGGTATAGATACATATAGACACATTTTTTTATTGGAAAATTCTAGGTTATGATCATTTCAGTTAATTTATGACTTTTTTTGGAATTTATTCGATTCTTATGAATTTCTGTTATCAACGAACTGCTGAGCAATGGACCCACCGTTTTTCCATTTGAATGGCAGTACGATTCTCATAAGAAAATCCATATAGAACATATTTTCAATAATATTTCAAGATATAAATCTTGATTCCAGATAGTTTTTGAAACGGCTTCACTGAAAACGAATTCAATGAAAATTGAATAAAATCAAAATTTCTGTGAAATTTAGAATTTGAAAATTTGGATTTCACCTCGCCCGTTTCATGAATACTACCCGAGTGACCACATGAGAACTGAAGTTGCTGGTCAACCAAAATAAATTCAAAATGAAGTTTCAATCAATGAATTTCGATTGCATTTTTTTTTCATGATTGTCAGATTTTTCTGTCCACGATCATCATGCAACTTATGCTGGCAACGGTGATGAACGAGTATTCAGACACGATGAAGAAGCAGCACGAGGAGTATACTGCTGGACGTCGAAAGGCATTGGAAGCAGCATTCTGGGAACTTATAAACGACGGTCCGTCATTGTTAGAGAAAGCACAACGAAATCACGACGAAGCTACAGCTTTGGTGCCGCCTAGAGAAACAGAAGAGAACATGCATGAGGCAAATACGCAGCTTGTTGCGTCGCCGTTTTTGTCGCTCACAATGGGCGAGTGCCGTGGACTTTTCGTTACTGATTGCGCAGGCATGTATGGTACAACCCACGGCAGACGAAGCCGGCAACTGGAACTGGTGAGTGCGGTAGGTCGGGATGGCACAGGAGCTGGCGCGGTGGGTCAGGCGGATCACGACCAGGATGGCTTCGCGACTGATGACACATCGGGCGCGCCGTCCAGTATTCATCACTCACGAAACAGCGCGACTCTATCAGATCAGCGCAGCAGCGACATCCCTCCTCTAGCAGCATCACAAAGCACACCTGCACGCCTCACACTACGCCCTGCTGCGGCAAAACTTCAGCGAGCTGTCCAAGCCCGAAAGTCGGATTCTCGTCGCAATTCAACACGCGGCGCCTCACCGGCGTTCAGCTCCTCTTCCGAGGACCAGGGTGGTTGCGGGAAAGGTAGGAGAAGTACCAGACGTTCTGTCAGAAGATCTACCAGACGTTCGATCAGAAGATCCACGACCAGTGGAGCCCCATACTCAGTAGACCACGAAGATGAGGGAAATGATGACGCAGATTCAACTTCATCTTCCTGCACGTACGGGATCGACCTGGAGACTCTGCAGCGTCTTGTTTGTAGCATCAACCGCTTGCCTCACTTTGGCAGCGTCAAACACGAGTACATCGAGCTACTCTTTGCCGTTCTAGACCAGGATGATAGTGGCCTCATCGACGTTGAGGAGTGGTTTCAAATTTGTGAAATTCTGCAAAACAATTTTTGGGTAGCGAAGCGCGATAGCTCCTGTATTCAATGTCTACAGCGCAAAGTGAAGCAAGACCGCGCTTCTGCGCGCTATAGTTCCAGACCAATCAGTACTGGATTAGTTGCAGAAAAAGACGTCAGCGGTGTGGTTATTCCTGAGATGAAGTCTCAAATGCCGCCGTTGGGAGTCAGTGGCCACGGGTTGGTCAATGCCTCAAATATGACGTCATCTCCTCCAGATTTTGCACCGCGAGAGGAGTCCGGAGAGTCCGTTATTCCGCCCATAGGCGACAAGGTTGTTGTAGGAGCGCGACGGGATTTCCCAACAACGCCAGAGTTTGCCTCTACAAACGATGAGAAGGCGCCTCTGCTTCCCGGTGATGCTGCAGCAACGAGTGGAGCAGCTCTTTCATATCATCCAGAGCAGGACGAAGAAGAACAGAAGCCTGGTAATATGAGAAATAACAGGAACTCAAGCGGAGCCATTTTGTCGGTCGGCCGCCCTGTCGATATAGGTGCTCGCAATTCTAGCGGGACATCAGGAGATAGTGGAGCGTTGGGTCTTCCTGCGGAGAAGAGATACGCTCCAAGAAAGACTTGCTGCTACCGATTGTACCAGTTTCTCCGGTATTTGCAGAAGAACTGGGTCCTGAACGGCCGTCTTAGTCGATTTATGTACTTTGTGCTCTTTATTAATGTCTTCATTCTGTTCGTAGAGTTCGTATACGAAAGTCGGATGGCACACTTGGGCACTACGCCGCGCGGTGACCGAGATGCTTCTACTGAAAGAGACGGACAGCAGAACACCGGTGTCCTTATATCGAGCGGCGACGCAGCTGCCGCAAGTGGACCCACAATCACGACGGGTACACCTAGAGTGACGGTAGTAGCCCCTGAGAGGGAGGCCGCTGGAGAAAATCTCGGCGAAGCAGCAGCTCCAGCATCAGCCCAACCACAAGTAGACGGCAACGTTACAACAACAGAGGAAGCAGGTGCCATGGTGCGTACGGTCTCAGCAGGATCGACATCGACCGCCCAGGAGGACGATGACGAAGACTTGATCCGAAGCTCGATTTCGCAACGAGTAGACCTTGTTGAAGGCGCTGTTGGAGTAGGCACTAGCAACACCTCTAGGGATATGTACAGTGCGAGCGGCGCTCGTGAGCGGCACCTCGCTTTCTCCGTAGGGGAACTGTTTTTTTCCTCCGTTTTTCTGCTCGAAGTCGTCATTCGTGTCAGCACAGTGTCGTGGGTTGAATACTGGTACGGAGCGGCAGCAAGCCGGTTTGATTTCGTCACCGCAATCATTCTTTTCGCAAGCTCTCTGACCGATGTGATCTTCTGCTGCATAGCTGCGCCAGATGCTGCTCCGATAGTGAATAATAATCGTGCTGGGCGGGCGGGTGAGCCGGCGGACCCCTCGCATTCGCGACAGCAAGGTGGCGCGACACGTGCTCGAGCGGTTGTTCCTCCGATTGCGATATCATCACTATCCCCTCCACTGGTATCAGGAGAGGGAGCGCCATTGAATACGACACGCACTGCCGCAGAAGTGACTGCCAGAAGCTCCTTGGAAGACCCTGCAGCGCTGCCGCAGCAGACTTTTTTGTCAAGATCCAGGTCTGCCATGCCATGCGATGACACTAATGCATCGCGAGGGAGTATTAATCAGGCTCAGGAAGTTCAACGCGCCTCCGAGGAAGGAGTTGCAGTAGCGTTCGAGGTGGGCACGCTTCGAGCAACACCCGGCGGTGCTAGTGCCCTCAATGTCCGTAGACTTTTTCACCGCAGCGGCAGCGCGGTAAGCAGCATCCTAGCAGCTGTGGAGAATCCCTCCTACTGGCGTTCTTTTGCGCGCTATCTCAATCTGCTGCGATTGCTCAAGCTAGTGCAACTCTTGAAGAAGAGTAGTTCATTCAAAGTGGTTTTCACCGCGGTTGAAGATTTGTATGCAGCCTGCGAGGACGTTGCTGCCCTCATGTTCGTGGCCTTGTACACTTTTGCCGCCGTTGGCGTCTGGGTCTGGGGAGGCACGGAGCTTGGCATGAAAGAGCCCAAGATTCCGGGGTGGAGAAAAACTGTATTTATGTAAGCCTAGCTTGTGTCAGTATCTTGTATTTTTTTCATTTATCGTCCCTTTCCGTTTACTATCTCTTTCCCCCATTTCCCTCGAACGTTGACTATATTGGAGAAAATTCAACTAAGGACTGCAAAAATCCGGACAAAATTCAATCTTCTCGGGCATGATACGAATCCGCAGAACACTCGCCGCCTACTGCGCTCCCTTCTGGAAAACCCTCACCCAATTGCGAGCCAAGAACCTCGGGCGCCCTCCAAATCCCCGCGCCCCTCCAGAATCCCCCAGCATACATTTGCAGGCTGGTGCGGTGGACTCTGGAGGGGCGCGGGGAATCACATGAAACGAAACCAAAAGACAGAAAAACCAAGAGGAAGCAAGTAGCAAAAGCCGCTAAGCGGAGCACTTCCAGGACGAGGAGGCGACAATAGTGACCGTTTTTGTGCAGTTCTTAGTTGACTTAGCGCCATTCTAATCAGCCATCTGCGGAAGCACGGGAGGCACAGCGAGCACGCCACACCATCGAAACTTAACAAAAAGAGGAGGCGCGAGCCCTTTGGAACTCAAGCGGCAACCGGTCCAGCCCTTCTTGAGAAATGCCACGAAATTGAATAAGCCTCTCTATTGTTTGCCGCTTTCCTGCTCGCAAGGCCATTCTTGGAAAAAAATCTGAAGACATCTTTTCACTTTTTTCATCAAAAATGGCCTAGCGAGCAGGAAAGCGGCAAACAATAGAGAGGCTTATTCAATTCTGGCGAAACCCCCGCAAACTTCCCCGCTGAAATACTTCAAAAGAGTGCGAACAACGCCAGCAAACCCCCCCGACAATCTGCGCACAAACGGCGGCGCGCGTGAGTGGTCTGACCATTTGAAGGCGGCAGCGCGTCGCTTCTCTTTGTAACTAATCCCACCCGGCGCGAGAGCCTCGGGGCGCCGGGTGGTCAAAAGTCCAACACTTAACAACATGAAAAGACCCAAGAACGAAGAACCTCGGGCGGAGTGTCTCAAACCTCTCCGATTATGGCGAAAAATTCGACCACAGACAAGTGGAGTTAGAATGGAGAAAATTCAACTAAGGACTGCAAAAATCCGGACAAAATTCAATCTTCTCGGGCATGATACGAATCCGCAGAACACTCGCCGCCTACTGCGCTCCCTTCTGGAAAACCCTCACCCAATTGCGAGCCAAGAACCTCGGGCGCCCTCCAAATCCCCGCGCCCCTCCAGAATCCCCCAGCATACATTTGCAGGCTGGTGCGGTGGACTCTGGAGGGGCGCGGGGAATCACATGAAACGAAACCAAAAGACAGAAAAACCAAGAGGAAGCAAGTAGCAAAAGCCGCTAAGCGGAGCACTTCCAGGACGAGGAGGCGACAATAGTGACCGTTTTTGTGCAGTTCTTAGTTGACTTAGCGCCATTATATGAAGAGTCCTGCTTCACGCGTTGGGCGCTAGTTTGGTGAACCGGTACCCTGGAACGAATTAGTGGGCGCACATAGCGCGAGAGCCGAGCACTTCTGAGAGGCACGCACAGGCTTCGGCCGCCTTTGAAGCGAAGACCTCCAGCGTAGTTGGAGGAACAAGCGGCGCCTAGAATAGACGGATCCTAGCTAAACGTGGCCATTAAATAACTTTTTATTCAGACTATTGCTATTCTCTTGCTTTTTTGTGTTTTTGTTTCCCAGTTAGGCTTGCTTCGCCGTTATATGAGAACTCTGTCCATTTCTCAATCAACACAATTGTCGTGACTACTCATCTAGGTTGCCGACGATGACGAGATGAATAAACGACTTCAGAGCTTTATCCAGTCTGATTATGCTACAGGTGGAATGGCCGTTCTGAATTTCAACGATTTGTTGCTGGCTTCACATAACTGCTATCAAATATGGGTGAACACTCACGATGCTGCCTTAGTCCAAGCGATGGACCTAACATACCCTGGCCCACGTCCGTTGTGCGCCTTCTTGACTTGGTTGAAGCAGCAGCGCGATGAGTGGGTCAAGATCGATGGCTTACAATGGCTGCCAAAAGTGCCGGTAACCAGCATCGGCTACGGGCTTTTGTATCAAGCGATATTCTTCTTCTTATGGCACGTAGGTGTGGATTGAAAAAATCAAGTCGATCTCCAAAAAGAGTAAGTACGTAGTTGCTGATAGATCATGAAGATGAACGATGATGTTGATGCAAGGATAGTTTATTTCGAAGAACATCACTTGACACCTGGGTACTGGTATTTTGTTGTTTCACCAATAAGCAAAACTATATTTTTAACCAAGGCCAGCAATGGCAATGTAGATGTACATTTCTGGAATACGAACACCGCTCACCTTCTTTTCATCTTAAATAGACTCTGTGCTCTTCGTAGATTCTACCAGGCTTTGCGCTCTTCCTAGATTCTAGGCCTAGCGCTCTTCCTTCTAACCTGTGTTTTCACAACGGTTGTCGGCAATATCTTTGTTGTGTGGTTGATTCAGGTGGTTGGCTGCGTTGAGGCGGAACAGGCTGAAAATGAGAAGGAAGAATTGCAGAACAGCATGAATCATTTGAACGTAGTTGGCGGGCCTTCTTCTTCCTCAGTAGCTGATGAGAGTGACCTTGAACGCGATTTTTTCGAAGAGGAGGATGACGAGGTTGGCGGCGACGCTGAATGCGGTGAGGATGGAGAACATGGCCTACCCCTCCACCAAAAGCGAGAAAGCAATGTGAGCCGAAATGGTCTTGGTTACAATCAGGGTGAATCCGGTCACGGTGATTGGCTCGGATTCCGAGATGCTGGTGGACGAGATGAGGGCAATGGCCACAGACCTGCAGGCAACGAAACAGCGGAAACAGATAGTACAACAACCCGGACAGCAGTGTCCTTGTTGCAGGCTATTAAAGCCAAAACTGCAGCAACCGTGATTCGGAGGCGGGAGACCTCTTCCAGCGCAACTCCTACAGCAGCTGCGCAAGAAGATGTAAACACTGGGACGCCCGCAGACGTTGACGATGTACTCCTTAAAGTTACTCCAGAGATGTTGGAAGAGCAGAATATTGCGGCGGATGTCGACTGGGATCTAAACACAACAACGAACGACCAAGAGGACGATGTAGACCGCGAGCAGAATGAAAACGACGGCGCAGCAGGCGCGCCCGAAAACACAACTTCTAACCTGATGTTGATACCGCCAGCTGGTGCGACCGCGATCTCAGGTGCTGCTGCAACTGTTATTGAGTCTGCGTCTTCCGAAGCTCCTCCACAAGCAGCAACGACGACCTCAAACAGAAGGCCGAATATGCAAAGGTCGCCAGGCACTGGAGCTATTGACATACAGCCTTTAGCAAGTGAAATCCAACAGCAAAATACCAGGGGACAGGGTGGAGAAGAACAGAGTAGAAATTCCAAGAAAATGAACAAGCTTCGCTCTGCGGCGCGTCGTGTAGGCGCTATGTCTTCAATCACAAATACGAAATCAACTGCGAGCCTCATTCGATCTTCTCGCTATGGCGACCGCAATTCTTCGAAAAAGAGTAATAGCTTCCCAATGCGGCCGTCGACAACAGCAAAAGCGCTACACGGAGCATCCGATCGGGACCTTTTGTCGGGTACTAACGGTAATAAAGAGCAGCTGACGTCCTCCCTCCAGAACACGCCATCCTCGAGTGCAGCTCTGCGAGGACCACCAGCAAAAGCAATATCGAAAGCTCACGTTTTTCGGCCCTCAGGAAATGCGACACAGCATGAGGGCTTGCGAAGTTTGGGCGAGCGACTGGAACGCGAAGGCCTAATCCTCCGCGCCCGCGAGGGAAATAGAAGCTTGCAGGACAGGTTGCGACGGAAATGCTTGGGGTCTGGGTAATTCCAGAAATGAAGATCAAGATGTAAATAGAAAAGGGCAGAAGAACAAGCACTACAATTAGCGACATCCCGATTTCTTTCAACATCCCGGTGCCCTTTATTAACCCCGGACGTCACAACATATATAACGACCTGATTTATTACCACCACTCCAGTTCAACAGAAGTTCATGGTAAGAACAAGAAGAAATCAAATGTTTGTTTTCCCCGCAATATGTTTTTTTCCCTCTCGGTATCGGTTGCGGAAGTCTGCTTCAGACCGGAGGCATCCTTGCAGGGGGCGCTTATGAGGATGTCCCGGGCCCCCTTCCGCTCGGTAAGTGAGGATCTTTCTTCCTCTTCCTTTTTTTATCTCTCTGTTTTTTTGAGTGACCCCGTGTGAACCCTTACCCATGCGACTGTGTCTGCTGAATGTTAAGGTCGTAGTGATTTGACTAGCAGAGTAGGTACTATCGTACAGTTGAAACTGTACAAAGGATAGTGCAATGTGATCATACATTTAGTAAGTGTCAGGTACTTCTTTCTATATTTCTCGGCTCTTATCTCACGCTTACCAGTTATTACCACCACTATATTTCTATTACATCCATTTCGATTTCGTAATCTGGTCATGAATCAAAACCTCTAAGATAAGACAATACATAGCGGTAAGATAGCCATACTCGTCAATATCATGCGTGTGTAGAATCTAAATGAAAATACATCTCCCCATATTATAAAATATATTATAGCATAGCCATAAAGTTCTTGATATTTTTCATACTTTCTCGAGAAGGTGGTCATCCTCTTGTATTCTTCAGAAAGGTGCCTGACCCGTGCTCGGAGCACGCTCCTGTACCTGATGGTATTCGTATTATTGCCGCTTGGAAGACGTCCTCGTGAACAAATATTAATGAGAAATAGCAGTAACTGTCGTCAGAATTCGAATCAATACATGAAGTCACTGTTTTTGAAGCTTCATCACAATTGAAATCGTGGCCCGATCGATTGAATGAACAAAGCGTGTTTGAGCAGGGGTGGTAGATGTAGAATCCTCTCGACGGTCCTGAATGTTAAGGTTCGCTAGGACAGGGTCTTGGACTATCCTGACGACGAAAAAGAGAAAATGATCGCTTTAAAGAAAATGGGACAGCGTAGTTGATGCTGATGTACCATGTAAGTATCCGGGTAATGAAATCTAGTTGCTGGTGGTGCGACTGACGACTGGTCTGCCTCCAGATTGATGGAGCTGTACACTCATGATCATGAAATGAAATATCTTGTTCAACATCAACAAGTATAGAAGATACGGATTTAGCTTCGTACAACTGGTTCTCGGCCGGTAGACACAGCAGCCCACGAAAAGCTTGCTCCGTGTTTGAGTTTCTTTACAGAAACTGAATCCAAAATGCAAAGGTTCCTCCTTCTTCGCTGCGGAGGGTGAGCCCATTATCCTTGTTCTTGACATGGCGACGTTCTTAGTACTCATGAATGCTGCGTCTTCGAGCTTCAGCTTTTCGAAATATTCAAGCGGAATCAACCATGAATGGCGCGTCATTCCAACACTCAACAGACACATCATTCGTTGATGTTGCAAAACTACTATTTGCATTTTATTGTGGTTTGAGTTTACGTGCTTCCACGACTACCAGCTGTACTTATGCAACATGGATTTTTGGTGAAGCCTATGCCTATGCATGCAGTTGCTAAACACATCAAGAGTGTAGCTCTCGGAATAAGAGTGTCCTGAAACAATTCTTTGACTTCTTTGTCTACATTATACTTATTTTCTTCTTGTTTTAAGCCCCTGCCCAAGATGATGGACAGTTACGTGAATCGCGTAGCCACAGTGTTTTACACTTGGCTCACTGCATTTGGCTTAGCCGCTTGCTTTTGCCACTGCTCTTCCTACGTCTTCAGTCCGGTGGTTGACGTGCAAATCGCGAATGTTTGGGTCCAGGATTTCACCTACAACAACTACCTAGGCCAGGAACAGGCTTCACTCGCCTTTGATATGGATGCAGATTTGACGAACGAGTTCAACTGGAATTTATGGTGGCACTGATTTTCGAGAACCACGAAGGAAAGGGAATGTCCTCGTGCCACCACCTAAGAGTTGTAAGAAGGGCTTTATAGATGAGGGAAATAACGACAAGAACATTCCTTTGTTGACATGATTGTCATAATTCTCACTCAGTGGCCTCACTCATGAAACTTGAAGCAGCTCTTCGTGTACCTCGTTGTCACCTACGAGAGCGAATCAAACCAGATGAACGAGGTGATCATTTGGGACGATATCATTCGCGACAAGGACAGCGCGACGCTCTTATGATGGTAGCCTGTAGTAGAAGTAGCTTGTGAAGTAGAAGAAGTAGGTCTTCGTTGTGATGAATGTGATTACAGTTACAAGTAGTACAAGTCCGCCTTCGCTGAAAGATCATAGGATCATTGATAGCGAATAATACTAATATTTTTGTTGAATCTCAACTACCTATCGTGATCATCGTCATGTGTATAGGTCCATTGATTCCCGACCTTAGTTTTTCATTGAGGCATCCCTTTTCATATCCCAAGTTTCGCAAGGAGTCTGCGAAATATCCCTTGCGTGACCAGCACCGCGACTTGAAGGGCACGAAAGCGTCTCTGGTTTTGCGATACCGCAGAATGCCGATTATCGGAGTCATGGGCGAGGTAGAAAACGAGCAATCACGCAGGGCATTCAAGATGCCCGAGCGTTACTTCAGAAGTCAGAAACCGGTGAAAAGTCATCACGAGAAGCCCGACGCCTACAGGATGGAATATGTGTCGTAGATCGATTTCATCCTTGAAGAACAAGATTCCCTTCGACGTTTTTTCCTAGAAGATGTTGAAATTAGAAAACCATCAGACACAAAAACATGAAATTCTCTAGCATCTTTATCATGCACATGCAGGAAGGAAATATTGAAGTTTCGTCGTAATGCTTGATCTTCATAGGGCCACAACATCGTGTATGACCATGATACCAGCAGGAACGATGGCAACACTTTCTTCCATGCAACCCCCTCCTCCTCCTTTTGAACACTGACTCACCCGATTCATAACCCTAAACACTATTTGTTTGCGATCATACCTTCTCCCACATATCTATGTCGACATTGCAGTGGAGCTAAATAAGCGGCAAAATTTGTTGTGCTGAGGGTTGAGAGGGTCGAACTCGAAGTGTAGCTACCAATCCTGCCTATTTGATGTGTTTTAAATTGGCACTGACGAGGGCTAACAAGAAGGACAAAGCTTGATGTTGGCTGAGAGAGTTTACGTGGGTTGCAAGGCGACCGGAGGCACGGATCTACTAGAGGACGGAGAGAGTTCATTATCGAATCGGTGCCAGTTTTCTTTACAGGCACCTCCTGTGAACAAAGTCGGTCAAAAGAAATGGCTACAGTATTCGAAAGAATTATACTGCCAACTCGGCATGCGCGGCCGGCGTGTGGTCGGAGGCGCTCTCGGAAAGATGACGGAGACGAGCTTGCTGCACGCCAATCAGCGATCGCTTCCCCTGCTGTTCGTTCGTGTTGTGTGGTACACCCTGTTCGGTCTGTTGTTGGGCGTGGCGGGCGCGGCTGCTGCTCAGACGCAACTGCCGAGTCACCTGGAATGGATTCCGCTTCTCGAGACGACTCGCGATCGCGACTTCGCCGCTCTTGCACGCGGAAAAGGCAGCGACATCGTCTTCTCAGATCCGGTTGTCGGGCCGCTTTTTCAAGTGAATAAAGGACAAAGAGACCCAGCAGCATCCATGACAAGAAGGAAGAAACAACGCGTGGTCTTGACGCTGACGACGATTGCAGCTCGATTGCCTAGGATTCATCCCGTTATCCGAAGCCTCTTTGCACAGAGTGTTGAATGCGATGTCATGTATCTCGTCGTGCCCAAACGGTACTACATGAGGAAGAAAAAGAAGGATATAGCAGCAAGAGCAGGTCTCAAAGATGAAAAAGACGAGATGGACGTCGATTTTGTGGCCCTGCCGAAAAGTATCAACGACTTGGTGGAAGAATTTGCTCCTCGGTTACAGATCGTGCGGCCAGAGGCCGACCATGTTGGTCCTCTGATGAATTTGTGGCCGCTTCTTCCTCTCGAAACGGATCCAGGCACATTCATCATTACTGCCAATGACGATCATCTTCAACCAGTGAATTTCATTCGCGACTTACTCCTGTCAGCGATAGCCAACCCTGGTCGCGCAGTATGCTATCATGGATGGATGTCTGTCGTCGATAGAGAGAAGATTTCTAGTGCGGCGTCCTCGAGTGGAGGTGTATCGGAGATTATGGCGGGAGCAGCTGCAGGAGAAGACAACCAGAAGGAGGGGGAACGGCCAGATTATCTGCAGCAACGCATAGGCAACACCTTTGGCGTTGCTCAGTCCTTGAACTACAATTTGTCGGCAACCGATGCAAGCACACTTTCACAATACGTCCTAGGCGACCCAACGTTGAATCTCACCGCCGGCACCCGTTGGCGCACAGCCGGTGCAGCGGAGAAATGGAATCCTGTGCGGGATACGCCGGCGTACTTGCAAAGCGAATGGACGCCTTTGATACATAGAGAAGTGCAAGATGCTACGAAAATGAATAACGAGCAGGAAAAGCAAAAGGAAACTGGTGGACGACCTAGACCTCCTAGCGGTGGCCATTTCTACGAAACAGGTCCTGTTGGTGCCAATTACCTTGGATGCGTCTGGCAACGTGGTTTTTTTGACCATGAAAGTTTCTACCGCTTGTTAGACCGACACGACAAAGTCAGCCTCAAAGAGGGCGCTGTTGTTCCGAAGCCTGGTGACATTTCCTACGATTACAAACAGTCTCCTAACGGAAACGATGAGTCTGATCTAAAATATTCAGATTGCCGTTTTGTTGATGATGTATGGCGTGCTGCGCTTTTGGCTTTACGCGGAATCCGGTTCCTGTTTTTGAACCGTCTGCCATCTGGCGGATTGTCGGAAACGGCGTTAGCGAATCCTGCAGATCGCTTGGTTGTTGATCAGAAGACCAACCCACTAGCAGAAGTCGCGGCTTTAGGCAAGGAGAATGGTAAACATTCAAGCGCCAACATGCGCGCTGGCTGTAATCGGCAGCTTCTGGATTCTGATTTCTTCGGCTCCGATCTTTGGAAGCTGCGCCGGCGGAGGGTGTTGGTAGTGGCCGTGAGTCCTCAAGGTGCGATACCCACTACCAAAAATTCGGCGGAAGTAACAACTAGAACTAGAAGTGCCTCGTCGATGGACCATGATAACCTTACTTTAGAAATTCGCTCAGTAGATTCGGAAGATGATACAGGCTTGCCTGATTGTAGCGCATCCCTCATCCAAACCGTTGCTTCTTCTGTGGCGGAAAATAAAGGAGCAGGTCACGATGAGGATGATATGAGAAGTTCTGTTGTGGGGTATGATCGAGTGTACTACGTGGGCTGCAGCACCATCAGTGACGCAAGAATGCTACAGGATCAAGCACCTCTGGAACCAGGGGAATCCGAAAGCTTAGTCGACATGTCTACATCTTCGGTCTCTAGCGGACCTCCAACTTTTCCTTACACTTTGCGTAGGTACGAAGACGTCGCACTGTGGGAGGGAGAAGCGGACACAGAAGTCTGCGTTTACAACGTTCAGGAGGGGAAGAGCACTCGGGATATTGAAGTAGAGCAACCCCTGCAGCTTCAAGATGGAGATGCTCTCCCGCTCGGCATCAATCATGCCAAGTGCCATCACAAACTTCTTGTTGGTGACATGTGGGCGCAGCGAGAAGCTGCAGAAGCTAGGAGAATGCTTGAGAACAGCGGAAAAGCGAAGTCGATAAAGGCTCGAACTTGGCGCCTACTGCGTCTGACCAGTTTGCTACGACGCCTTCCGGGTCTGTACAGGCTAGTGCCAGCCTTGATGAACTCAAAAGATTTAGCGTACTAGAATTCTCAGGACGCAGCTGCACCTGTGTTTACCTCGCAACGACCAACTCCAGCGCAAAGAGAATTGACATTGCTATAAAGCCAAAAGATCTTCCAGCTCTGCAGCAATGTGTGTTTTCGCACGCTTTGAAAGACGAAAGAGTTTCTCTGCGCGTACATGCTTATTCTGTACTTGAGTCAGTCATTCTGCTTTCGAGAGAAATCCGACTCTGTTTCCCTTCCAGTGCTTCCGAGAGATGTACGTAGACAGACGAACGAAAATTAGATCTTGTGTGAACGTGCTCGGTTATGTGATAGACGAATGCCATGTGGTCGCTGTATCTGTGAGAAAGCAGTATCTGTCGAGCGGCATGAAAAAATCAAAATGTGTGGTCTCAGGCTGAGAAAAAAGAGTTACCTGTCTAGAGGATATGGATCTGTCTCAGTGACATTGATGTTGATCTGTCAGCGAGCAGAGGTCTATATTGAACAGAGGCGCGATCTGTGTTGCTCGAGCGAATATTATCAGATGTTAAAACTGATTGTCTTTCGCTCCTTGCCACGCACTTTCAGCAGGATGATTTTCCTAAATAATTGATGATATCGATGACATCCCATTCCCTATTTGTCACTCTCAATTTGTAACTTTTTTCTGTTTGACTCTTGTAACTACCATAGTGATAGTTGTCGAGTAGCAACCACCTCTTTCTCTACTACTTATTCCTTTTTATAACCCTACAGTGCCTTATTTCCGTCCAAAACCAATTCCACGGATTATCCAATAATCTTTTTATCTGCATCAACTACGCGATCCTACGCAATCCTTCAACGTGATATCTTACATACTCACTGTTTCGACGCAATGCGTGCTGCTTTAGGTGGTGGAGCCGCGCGACCTGGCTCTTCCGGAGATGGTTCTGCGACAGGTTCACAGTCTCTTCCCAGACTGAAGATGAGCCTCTCAAAAAATACGGATTCCTCTGCAGGTGGAGGTGGATCGGCAGGAAAAGTCGGTGGAGGAAAGGGATTCGCAACAGGACCCGCAATGAGCACTAAGCCCAATAAGCCTTCATATATTGTTTCGGGTACCCTAAAAGATTCGAAGCCGACGGATGACTTCCAGAATCAGGATATTGGCTCTAGCTATCGCGGCAGTGTCCAGTTCCGAAGCGACCTGTTCGCCAAACAGTGGAACAAAACCCAGGCCTTGTCTCAGCGACCAGCTGACAAGTACCACTCAACTCTGTCTGTCGACAACATGGATACCGTCTCGAACGCCATCGTGTACGAAAAGGATCGGGCACTGTGGAAGGAGAAAGTTCTACGAGATGAGCTACCAGTGAATCCAGCTGAAGCAACTGATGCTAAGTACTCATAATTGTTCGAAAAATGTTGATTGCTTGAGTAAGGAAATTAGATCTAATCCATCTATATAGTTCAACCAACACTTCCCAGTCTACCCGGTAGGTCCGATGACGATGCAACATCTTCTACCTCGTCCATGATCAGGTACAAGCAAGACTTGGACGTCCGACTAGAGGCAGAAGCTGCTAGAAAAAGCATGATGGCCCGTGCAAAATGGAATCAATCAAAGAAGATCAGGGAGATGATGGGCATGTTTGGAATGATGGCTGACCTAGGAGGCCTGGATAAAAGCGAGTTTTGTTATGAATTAATTCAAAGTCTTCGTCTTGTTTCTAGTATGTGTATGCACTACTATTTTGTAGAAGTAGCCATTATAGGAGGATAAAGAAAAGCTTCTCAAAAGCTCCATATTGGAATGCGAAACGAAGAAAATGCTTTTGGGTGTTGCAATGTACTAGGTGTAGCAGCATCATTTCTAATGCTTGCGAGCTCCACCACCGAAGGGCGCAAAGAACGATAAGAAGGGCAACAAGCGATCCATGTTTCCAACGGGAGGTGACACTGGCGAAAAAGAGGACGAGGAAGAGGAGAAAACCAAGTGGCATGAGCGCTCACCTTATGCCCGTAAGGGTGACGTCTTCCCGATGGCGCAGGATGTCCCGCCTCTCATGTGTCCGGAAGGAAGTGCGCCCAGACCGGACGACATCATCTACAATAAGAACGCGAAGCTGCACAAAGAAAAGACCTGTGTGGTGCCGAAACTGATGGGTACCATGCTTGTAATCCTGTTGCATGAGGCCATACGCATGTAGGTCTGCGCCAATCTACACCTACATCAGTTTTTCTTTCTTTTTCACCACTCAAGCTACCCTATGACAAACATATCCGTACCCGACGTTCCTTACCTTCTTTCAACATCACTCCTTCAGAACCGTATGATCAACACATTCGTCCGGGAACGCGAGAGCAGAGTCAGGCTGGCCACTCATTTTTGGTACGACACCCATTAAAGCGCCCTCCTGCACTGAGTGCAAAAGAAGCATGCGAACTGCTAGAGGAAATGGGGGCCGCCAGGCAGATCGTTTGTCATTTTGATTATGGCTCTCGGGATTTTAGCATATTCGCTATCCTCTTCGGTTGCTTTTTGGTGGATGAGGAATTGCTACAGAAGAAAGAAGTACTAAACTTTTAGGTGTACCTAGAGCTGATTAGGGCATGGCCTTCTATTGCTACAAAAACTCGTACTCGAATATGTAAGACACAATAACAAGATGGAAAAAGCAAAAGAATTTTCCGAAAATGTAGATGCAATTCCTCGACGTCTGCTTTATGGGCGTTTTAATATTGCGTTTCACGTCGACGTCGTTCTTGGTAATCTTCGTACAACTTCTAATCTCGGGATGCGCATTTACAAGACGTTCTCGCTGCTTTGGAGCAGATGCATGCCGACCAGCGTACGCAGCAGCAGGGATGCGATGCTATGGACCGTCTGTTGAAGATGATCATGACTGACCGACCTGAATGGCGACAGAAGATGGCGGTGTTGACGAAGAGCCAAATGCTGCGACGAAAAATCTTGGACGTGCTGCCGCCAGGTGGGAGACAGGTTGGATCTGCTATGCTGGGAGCCACGCATCCGTGGCGCAGCGCGATCAAGAAGCGCGATGGAAAGATTTGGCGTGCGAATGACGAAAACACTTGGCCGCACTACGCGTTGGCGCAGGGACTGTAATATTCTATTTTCAACCTTTTACTTAAACTTAATCAAGTCATGATCTTACATTCTTAATCTTATCTATGTCTTTGATTTTCATCCTGATACTAGAAGTGCGTAGTCTGCTCGGGTCTATCACAGATTTTTTTAGTCTCCTCAACATGAACATCGTTCCTGCTTCCCTATGTTCCTCATGACTTCTTCTACCACCACCTCGCTTCTCCACCAGGCTTGCGTCGGACCACAACTGGCCCAAGGTTGACCCCGTGACCGGCACTTTGTCTCGCAAATTCGATGATGATAAGACGAGACTGCCAGCACCAGTGGAAATGATGAAGCAACATCCGAAGCTGGATAATTGCCCAAGCTACTCCTTCGGAAAGGAGAAGAGACGTGTCATTGCTGATCCAATCCACGACATTTGGACCGAAGTTTACTGCCCACAAACCAAGAACTCAACACCAGGACCCGGAGACTACAGCGAGGCAAAGGGCATTTGCAAGGTCAGGAAAATAATATTGATACTACAATTAGAAAGCAGAATTTTGCTGAGTGTTGTTCGAGAGATCTTTTAGGATGCTTTGGCTGTTATTTCTCTACGAAAATCACTATCACCATCACGTCTACTTGATGGTGTCTACTCCATCTTTATGATGAATTCTTCTATGCGTATGCAACCAATACAGGTTCCGTGGATGCTGAACGAGCGCGTTGTGCTTGGAAGCAACGAGAAGTATGGCTGCCAGGGCATGCTGAGCGACGACATTACGCGTTTGGGCCAGCACGCTTGTAGTCCTGTCTACTCCTTCCCGCAGAAGTCGCAGTACCGCAGCGTCGCACAAGGTGTGCACATGGTCCAGAGCGCCGCTAAGAGCGATGGCGGCAACCTGTCTCCGGGATTGGCCTACGAGGCCTACGGTTCGTTCCGCGTGAAGGAAAGCGCGCGCGAGGACAACCGACCGGCGCGCTGTCAGTCCTTCAATATCGTTGATAAGGCCATTGGAAAGGGCAAGAAATACGAAGTCGGAGGCAGACCGTATAGATAGTTTTTTCAGTAGTACTTGTGCTAGAGATAACTACACAATTTCGTCGACTCCGTGAAGATCGTGGCTCAGCCTACGGCAGTTGGTACAAGCAAAAACATTCACCATCTTTTTGGTTTGATAAACATTGGTGTATGTAGGTGTAGGTTCTAAACATCAGCATAATATTGAAATAACAACGAGCAGTCGCAGAGAAAAACAGAACGATAATTCATGATACACAACATTCTTAGCTAACTATTCCTTCAGATGAAATGTCTTCAAATCTATATTGGACCACGGGAGTGTGGTGCGTAAACATTTCACGGGGTAGCATATTGACGACTTATTATTTCAGCATATTCATACCATTTTTATTGATAATTTGCAAGATATACAATAATCAAAATGAATTTGAAGATAACAAAAGCATACAAAGAACAAGACATAGTGATCAGTGGGTGTTTTCGTAGAAAAAATAGCACTAGAGTTTGAATTAGAATTACGTAGCTGTGATAACAGGGTGGTTTTCGTTATGTCATAAACCTACAGTTATAGCAATAGCATAAACATGACAACGTGAGATTCCAGAAAATCGAACCGATAGATACTACAGATGTGACATTTAAGCGAGATCCGGTAACGGGACGTTGTTGAGAACGTGGAATGTCAAACAGGTTTGTTCATCATCGAGCTGTAAAATGATTTGGAAAGCTGAAGTTATAATCTGGGATCGCGGTGGCGGTGGTCTGTCAACATCTGTCTACACAACTTCTTCAAAAGGAATACTGGCCGGTTCTTCGGTGCTTGTGACATCAATTATGAATTCGGTATGGCCAAGCAACGAGACGTTCTATCACGGGCCAAGTCGGTCTTTGGATCTGTCAAAGTAAAAAAAACTCGGCTCTTAAGATGCACGTTTCATCTAAGTACGTACCCCTACTCACGCAGACTAGTAACCTAGTACTAGTAGTTCTTGTTCTAGTACAAGGACCTGGCTAGTAGTTTTGGTGTCTTTCCCGCAATCGCCGCTATTTGTCAATGTTTCGAGTTAATGTCGTCCAACTGCACATCAAAGTAGTCGACGGTGTTGATTTAATAGCATGAACTCACTTATCGCTCCGGCCTTAATTCATTTTTAAAATTGGCTGTCTCTATATCTCCATAGAGACGGTTTAGGTCCAGTGACGCTCAAGGCCTCGACAGGGGGAGGCTGGGTGGCTCCCCTCCCCGCGCCGGCTTCTTACTGTTTACTTAGTTACTAACAAGGAGCTTGTTTCCAGGTCTTGCTCTTGGCTCGGGTTCTCAGCCTTACGCTCCCTCCCCTTTCCTTTTTTAAGTCTTTTCTTTTTCTTAGTTAATTGACTTACGGCAAAGACTCCACTCCCCTCTTGTTTGTCATCTCGTCCTTAAGATGCCTCGTCCATCGATTCTTCATTCTTACTAATACACTTGCTAATAGCCCATTGTGGTTTCTTTTACGACTAGACGTAGACCGGCGAAGGACTTATACAAAATTATCCGCCGATCAAGAACAAAACCTTTGGACGACAACGATTCTCCAAGTGCGTCCATCATGTCTAAGCCGAAAATGCGGAAAAGCGCTTGCACAGCGGCACGAGCGAATGTGCCTGGTGTGTTGCTTCATCTTGCCGTTGGCGATTTTACCGTGGCTTTCGGCGTCAGGAAGTCCTCATCTGCGTCGACTGCAGAGGAATACCGCGACCATGCGCAGGGCGGAGAAACGGCGCCGGAGCAGACACAAGAAACGACTCTGGATCTGGCGCGTGGTCTTGATGGTGATGCTGATTTTTCAAATGAAAACGCTAAAATGACTGCCTTTGACATTATTACTACTAGCAATGACTCTGCTGACAACGGTCGCGACGACGTAGCCGCTGGTGCCTCGACAAGTTGGTGGCAAGAACTGTGGACCACCCAAGTGATGTCAATGCTGGATCTTGGTTTGTCCGCGAGTGCAGTACTAGAAGGAGAAGCTGTAACAAGTACTACGACAAGTTCAACGATAAGGACAGAAGATGCAGATGCAAAGAGAACATCAATGCCTGACAACTTCGATTTGCTGCAGCGTCGTAATACCCCAGGCGTTTCTTTTCTAGCACCAAAAGGAAGAGGAGCAGCAGAAGACGAGGATGTTAAAGATAACCGCGTCCAACGGGGGGAGATGAATTACTTGCCCGACGACGACGTGGCCGAGAAGACTTCAGGACCCAATGTAACCTCATTTTTGGGACGAAAATCATCTGCTGCACTTTACATCAAAGGTAATCGTCTCAAGGTTGCACAACCAGAAGCAGAAGCTGAGAATAATGAAATTTTTGATGAACATGAAGATCATCAAGAATATATCTTCAGCATATCCGATTCCGACCCCGACGCAGACCAGCAGGAGAGTACTTTTGTTGAGGTCCTCTCTTCTGTGTCCTCACTCGGGGAAACGTGGCGAAGCGAAGATGGGCTGGCAATGAAGCTGCCAAGTGTTTGCCAGGGGTCGCTGCACAATCGATTCAGACAAGACTTGCTGGAAAAGGGAGCATACGGTAAGGATACATCGAAGAAGTTATGGACGAAGAATCCAATCATCAAAATTAATAAATTCGTTAATGTTCGTTCATCTTCTACTTCTAGAACAGAATTAATGTGGTGGTTGTACAACTTTCATTGCGTATCCTTATGCGATCTACTTCTACTTGGTCTTCTTGTTTTTTTTTGTTTCTAATTTCCGGCCGCACTGGGATAGTTCAGGCACTGCGGTCCAAGATTGAGGTGCGCAAGCTCAGCGATTACGTCACTCCTCAAGCAAAACAAGACGAAGACCAAGCACCCACGGCGAGAAAAAGGAGGGGGATGAACTATTTTTACGGCTACGCTTTTTTTTTGTTTAGTAAGAATTTCAGTTTACCCTACAACTGTATCTGTAGATGTAGTTATTATTATTGATGTGACTACCTAGGACTAGTATCGCATGTTTTTCACAACTCCTAGTGCACGTCCAACTGGAGCTGTCCCTCCTCTTTGCTCTTCTAACGTGATGATCTATTGCACGACGCGTGTTTGGATGCCGCCATCGATCGAGAGCATTATTTCCCTATCAGTTTGTCTGAACAGGTGTCCGACATGGGTCTCTTTCTCGATGATCCGGACTACAGGGCGAAAGGCGGTCTGGGTGTGAAGAGCCACAAGATTGACACACCTCACGCCGCTGATGCCTGGGTGTGGATCAAAGCCTGGCTATATGCTAGCGCGCGTTGCAGATTTCCGACGTTCGCTTTTCGCCAGGACAAACATGGAAAAAAACAGCTCAGCGCGATGGAAAAAGCCAGGCGGCCGTTGGAGGCAACTTATCTTTAAGGCTAGGGTGCTTGTTCAACGACTAACTATGAAACATGAGCACTACTTATGTTGTGCTGGAACTTGTCACGATTCATCAAGACCTTCGGACCCACACTGACTCACTTCTTCTGATTCCAAGGTCCTCAGCACAAGAACGATTATCATAATCATGGCAGAAAAAATGTTGTCTGCAACAACTGTTGTATCTTCCTTGTCTAATTCCTTATTGACCGCTATCTGCTTCGTAAAGGAGTGCTTGTGGCGATGACAGCTTTGAATGACGTGGGAATCTTCGTGGAGCTTGTGAATACTGCCGCAGCTGATGCGATCTCTATACACCGTCCAGCTTATGCAGTTTCTGCTGCTTCAGGAACAGATACGGAAGGTAGATCAGTTCTGGATCCTCCAGCACCACCGCCTACTGCAGCTGATCCGGGATATGGAAGTGATTCTTCAGGATCATCACGGATTCAAGCAAAGACAAGTGGAAGAATTTCAGAGGAGGGGTCAAGAAGTGATCCTGCTCATGCAGCTGGAGGTGCAGCTGATGGTGAACAGGATGGACCTGATGGCACAGCTGCGAGTGGGAAAGCTGGGCAACACGTCGAAGCACAGATACAAGAACAAAGAGGAGAAAAAGCTCGCGGGGGTGCATGTGGAGGAGGCGCGTGCTCATTCGTGGAAGAATCATCGTCTTCTTCAGCTGCAAACCTTGCAGCGGAATTCGAAGTTGAGAATGCAGGAGGTCTCGTTTTTTTCTCGGACGAAGAAGCTTCTACCGCTGCGAAGAAAGTGGACGATATCGAGAGTAGGACTTTTCCCCACCGGACGTCTTCTTTCGCGCAACAACGAAATAGCCCTGGTAAGCAGAGCCTTGACGCGGAGATACTTGTTGCCGAATCCGAGTTCGCCAGCTTTATGCTCTGGACTAGCTTTTTTCTCTTTTCATCTCTCCCTTTCCGATGGAACTCTCTGTGGTAAGGTTTCCCCGGCTAGGAAACAGCGACAACGTGGTCGTGTGCAAAGTTGATGTTAGAAATGTTTATTGGACGAGGCAGGATGATGATTTTGTTATTATTTATTTAAAACGACAACGTGCAACCCCAACCGCAAAGTGACAAAGATGAACACTCTAATAGTTATCCATCGCTTTCACGTTTGGAGCCGCACGCTACGGATGTGCCAAACGCACTACGCAACGTTTTTCGTCTACACGCAAAAAGTGATCTCGAGGATGATGACGGCAGCACCACGTCGGCTTTGGCTACACAAGGGGCCGCGAAAATCGACCAGCAGGAAGATGAAGACTTAAGCAAACACGCCAAACGCGAAGGCGACACATTGTTGTCAGCCTCTCTGCTTATGCAGCATTGCAGCAGAGGTGAAAGTATGATTGGTTTTTTCCTGCACGATCCGCATCATAGCCAACAGGAGACACAAGGCAGCACGAATGTCAATCCCGAAAATGCGAATCAGCGTGTGGCTGAGTTTGTTGGGAATGTGGTGAAACTGGTAACTGACGCGGTCCCAGATACTAGCGGCGCAGCATTAAGGCTCCTCGTTTGCGTATCATCATCTTGATGTTGAGTGTTTTCATTCCCGCACGCGCACTTTAAATTACCATCATTTCATGGTGATTGTGTCTGCAACACTAGTCATGGATAGTTTCATATCAGCAAAAACTTATTTTTGACCTTTCATGATCTACAATTGCGGAACAAGAAGACGAAGAGCGCCAGCAAGGAGATGAACAATCCGGCGCAGTGTTAGTGAAGTCGCTCGTCGATCTCTGGAAGCCGTTTCAAGCCGAACTCAAAGACGCTCGTGAACTGAGATTGACACTTATCGGGCCCGATGATGGACGTACGTTCTACTCTAGGCTTAGTTTACTTGTTCAATTTCATAGATGGGAACTCACTTTCATCGGACAAAATTCGATTCAGACAAAGCAACGAGGACTGGTTCTATGTGCAATATGACACAAGTAAACTATCACAAACTGAAATTACCACTTCTTGAGCTGTAGATATATCGCATTTCAAGTTTCTATTTCCTTGTTAGGTGGAAAGCGCCAGACTACGGGAATGGACGTCCCGGAGCACAAATATCTCGCAAAAGTTGCATATTTGTCGCGCGCTTTCGGAGTACCATTTGGAATGTTAGCTCCTGCTGGGGGTGCGAGCAATTTGCGGGATGCAGAATACCGCCGAAGAGCAGTGGAGGACACCGTGACTAGAATAGAGCAAGACCGCTTTGACCTGAGGACCAGCGGGATGCCGTTGAATCTTAAGCAGGGTAGTAGATGGATCATTGATGCGTTGTACATGTACTAGGTCAGTGTATCTATAGATCGAAATCGATTTAGATCATAGGAAGAGGTTGGGTAGTGCTGTAGTGGGTGGCATCATGATAGTGCGTGGCAAAAAGATAATTTTTACCTCACTGAAGTGTGCGTGTCTGATCAGACACGACATGTGTCTTTCTTACAACCGCTAACAGGAAGATACCGAGAGAAGATATGAAGCGACCCGGAAATTTTTACCCGACTTTATTGTGGCATTCGATTCAAGAGCTCAAGCGCCTCGACAAGCACCCGACTCTTGTTGATTAAGACTTCTTGAGGAAATCCATGCAGCTCCTCATAAGTGTTTATTTCGATGAAGCCTCTGCCTTTCCCGAGGCCTAAGAGGAAAAGCATCATCATGAACAGGCGCATTATTGAGTTTGAGAACAAGATGACTTAGATATCAATCATTATAAGTAGTACTCATACTTGTTCTTGTTGCGTATAGATAATCCCCTTCTAATGCGCGAAAAAACAGTGGAAGGAGAGCAAGCAGATCGGTTTGGAGAAGTATGTTGACTCAAGGCCGATCTCAGATGTCCAGTTGCGCATCGTGCCGCCGCCGGCTTTTCCAGGCGCGGTAGAAGCCCAGCAATACTCGTTTTAAGGCTACAACCTGTGCCTAAGATTAAACATGACTTGGCTTCTTGTACCGTCGCAGGAAATGTTTCGTCTCACTGATGATCCTGTATGATCATCCGAGATGCAATGATGATGCTATCGAAGAATTACGATAGCAAGTTAGTACGACTAGTCCCTGCTCTAATGGCTGCGTCTCGCGAGCGAACCAGGTGCCATGCTAAAAACGCTCAAGGCGACTCGAGCGAAGGTTGACGCAGCTTTCGCAAGGTACTTCGCCGAAGACGAAGCGATGGAGAGCGGGTCTGCGTAGAAGGACGGCATTGAGATTGATCTGCAGTTTTGAAAATGTTGTTGATGGTCATGCACATGCACGACGATTCATATTTCTTATCGCGAGAGTATTAAGAAAATGAATACTTGTATTTCAATTTCATCTATACGCAGAGAGTAAGAAAAACACCGTCGCAGATCTACTGTTCAGAACACTAAGCTGCTAAGATGAGAGAGAGAGAAAAGAGAGGCGAAGACATCAAAGCAATTTGGACAGACGGTTGATTACGAGTGCTGTGGATGCGCTGGTATCTGTTTGACACGAGCGGAAACAGCGACTTCGGTGAATCGATCCCCAAGCGATTCCGCGATCTCGATACAAGGGTCTTTGTTTGATAGAGAGGATCAAGGAACTTGCGAAGATCTCTTGTATTTGAAGTACGTAGAGCCGCATCCACAATATGATCTTTATCCTCGTTCCTCAGCCAACTACTGAAGGTCCCGAGCTAGATCATTCACGAGAAAGAGGTCCTCGGGAGATGATAAGCTTCGCACTTTGACTTTTTCAGTCCCAATGATGATAGATTCTCCTTCTCGAGCCCGAAAAGTGAACGTAGTCTAGCTTAAGATCATTGTTTAAAACTTACGCTTTGCAGCTGTAGTTCGCTTGTAATAGTCTTCTTAGATGATAAGATAAAGATTATGAGTTATTAGGGTATCATAAGTACACCCTTTGTTTTGCTTTTGCTTTGTTTGCACATTGATCCTGATCGATAATAGTCATCCACTACATCTACATCAGAGGACCTTCCGGTTGGATTAAATTTATGATGGCTTTACATAAGACTAAGTACTAAGTAGAAACCTCCTCCTCGTCGTAATTTTCGACTCCCATCGCGAACATGTATGAAAAACCAGCTTGATTCTAGGTAATGTGATTCGCTCTTTTGAACTCCAATTGTAAGTCAGTAATTGCAACCTTCGGTTGAGTCCTACGATACAGTGGTCAATCTATCACTTACATTTTGATTATCACCTTCACCTGTAATTTTTTCATATCTCTGTCTGTGTCGCATCTCTGTGTTGCTTGCGCCTGCGCGTTTCCTATGTTGAGGCGCCACGCTTTGGATTGAGTGAAAAAGATTGAGTGTCGCCTTCTGTCCTGCAAACTCTGCTGAGGTAAACGCTCAACTTCAATAATGAGGAAAGACAGTCCGTGATGAGTCTTCTAAGTCGCTTAAATTTACTAACAACTAAAAGCAAACACTTCCATGTGCCAGCAATTCAGTAGTCTCCTCCTATAGCAGGCTTTGTAAACGATATTTTCCCCGGTCTCTCTGAGGTGTGCTGCAAATCTAGACTGGCTTCTTCCTTTCCATAAGGTTGAGGCTTAGGCCCAGCGGCGCTCAAAGCACTAATTAAAACAGCCGGTTACTTTTTCCCTCTAGAGATCTAGCCCTTCCAGCAGTATATCTTTGGTTCTTTCACCACGTTCGCGGTTGCATTGATCTGATTTGGCGGACGAAACACAATCAACATGGCTGCATATGCATTCACCGCAAAGCATCGGCGGCTGTCCGCCTCGGAGGATGCTCCTCATGTACCTGACGGCTCTCACTTTAGAGGTTGCGGCATGGCGGAGATTGAGATGGTGTCTCCTGCTGGGGGACAGCTTGAAAAAACGCGCGGAAAGGTTGCAATCGTGAAAACCTTTCGCAGGGCTTACGTACGTTTGGTGCTGCTGGACGGAGAAAAAACGCATGCGTTGGACAGCAATGACGGGGAGATCTACGAGTCTCCGGGAGGTCTTCATATAACTTTGACACCCAAACGAAAAGGCTTTTATCTGTTCGGCCATGGCATGCTGCAGAGCCGCAGAATTCGCCTGCGTTGCGAAGCTTCTCGCTATTCGGAAACCGATCCTATGGAATGTTCTCGCGAACGTTTCGAAGAGTTTCGCACGTCGCTCAAGAGTTGGGTCGGTCTTGGAATCACTGGAAGCTTGGCCACGTCGTGCGAGCTGGAGGAAATTGAGAACGAGGTCTGCCGGTTTAAGAGGCAGGAGGACGCAACGGTGAAGCCGGACAACATTGTCGCAATTATTGGAAAGACCGGCGTAGGCAAGTCGGCTTTCTGTAATGCAGTGACGGGCTACCGGGTCTCACCTAGTGGGTCGAGTGGCGACGCTGTGACGATGGTGCCGGCAGAGTATTCTTATTTGAGCGCGTCGGAGCTGGAGCAGCTTCCTGTGGAAGATGCGCTTCTTGAGGGGGGTGGCGACGTTCTGGGTGTCTTGCTGCGAAAAGAGCTTGGAGAGATTCCCAAGTTCAGGGCGTCTTTGCATTTTGTCGACGCTGTGACCATCAAGAACACTCTCAGAGATGCCGTGCGGGAGCTCCTGGCAAACCCGGAAGATTCAATGGGTCGAAATTACTTAGAAAAGTAAGGATGCGCTGCCTTTGTTGCGATTGGTTTTTGACAGGAACGCTGCAGCTACTGAAGCGATTGGCTGGGCAGTGGCCAACGTCGTACCAGCTAGTACCAGAAAGAAAAAAGGCTCCCCAGGCGCGGCCCAACCTGCAGCGGCAGAAATCGACAAGCGACGCAAGTTATTGTGGGGGGCTATCGAGGATATAAAAGACGGGTCGACCAAGGAGCGCAGCCTCTTGCAGTTGTTCAAAGAGGAGCAAAACAGATTCGACGATCCTAGAAACCTCTTCGGCTTGGTAACCACAAGCTCTGTCTTTACGCTCAATACGCTTCGCCATCTGGAAGAGAAGTATTGGCGTATGTTGGAGAAAGTCTCCGTCGGCGGCGATTTCCCGCTACTGCAGACTCCGGGCCGGAGTTGTAAGATTGTGGATGTTCCGGGTTATGGCGATCTGAGTGATGTGCGGAAGAGGTTCGCCGATGATGCTCTGAAAAAAGCAAGTCGGGTTGTCATTCTGGTTGACTCCGTTAGAGCTGGCAATGACGCCGAGGTGCGGAGATATCTCGAAAGCGGTGATGTGAAGAGACTGCTCATGGAGCGCACCGGCCAGACAACGAACTCAGGCGACAAGGTGTTGATGTTCGTGGCTACAAAGTCAGATGTGAAATCACACAAGGATCTGCAAGATCAAGATTTTTTCGAGAGTGATTTAAACGTATTGCGCAAGCAAAACAGCAACACAGTGCGCAAAAACGTGAGAAAGATGCTACAGGAGATTGAGCACTGCAGAGATGCGCCGATATATGTCGTTTCTGCAGAAAAGTATCAAGCACTTCCGAGCGTCGGTCTGTCGCCGGACGACCCAGACGATTACACTGCTGAAGTAACGGAAATCCCGAGAGTAATGGTTGATCTTCATGAATCCCTTTGGAGGGATGAACTCGCTGCGGCCAAGCGGTTTCTGGAAACGGTGGAGGCGAAAAGCAAAGACGGGGCCGACCTCATCGAGCTTCGCAGCATCAAACAGCCTGAGGCAATGGCCGATCTCATGAAGAAGGCTGCGCAACATATGGCGAAAGAGGTTTCGGGAATGCAGTGTCTCGCGGATTTCGGTGAAGAGATCAATACTTTGCAGCGGATGATCAAAGAGGTGGCAGAGGATGCCGACAAGACCTGCCCCGATGTAGTCCGTGATTGGCGCGGCCGCAGTGGCCATCATTTATCCTACAGGGCGGCCTTGATAAAGGGAGGCCGTCACTGCGGAGTCAATGGAAGCGTCGATTTCCACGAGGATCTATATAAGCTTTTTCGCGAGGGCGTGGCCGAAGCTGGTTGGTCTTCTTTCTTCGACAAGAAGGATGACGAGCTCGGCAAAATGGAAGCGGAAGCGCAGCGCAAATGGGAAGAGATCTGCGACGGAATTGCGAACATCGCGCAGCAGGGCGCAAGTGCTGTCCTAGATCTGGAATGCATCAATACCGAACTAGTAAAATACATCGACAAGAAACGACGCGACTTTAACTCGCAAAGGGCCTTCGCAGAGGCGCGCGATGCGCTGATGAAAAAGCTAAATGCTGTCCAGCTGGAACTCGGCAACCCCAAAACGCAACTAGAGGCGCATCATGCCCCAGAGTATCAAAGCATCGGTGATAGCTGCTCTGGACTGGGTTCCACTGACCGACGCGAATCCCTGGTCGGACGATTGCATCAGAATGGGTGCCGAATGGCCTCGCATAACATCCAGTCTCTTGATCAGCTAGCACAATTTGCAGTGGACGAGTGTAAGTCTGCTGACAGCATTGTGGTGAAGCGCCTCCAAGATCATACGATGGAAGTCTTCGGGAACATTGACTTCGATCGGAAAACCAGCTTAGAGGAAGCGCGCGAGGCTGTTGCAATTCTTAGGGATATGGAGGCGAAATGCCGTGAGTATCTGGATCGCCTCCACTGAAGTAGGACAATAGTAGCTGTGCCGTAGACGAGGCTTTGGGTTCGATATACTTATAAATCGTTTGAAGCAGACAAAAGATGTGAAATAAGCTCTATCATGATTCTCGAATCTTATTAGGAGTTCCCCACAAGAACTTGTAGCTGTATCTAAGATTCTCCTCCTCGTGATATGATTCTTCTATAAGAACATGATTGGTAGATCTAGGTGAGTATGGAAGTCGTACTACCGTAAGCGCCAACATACCTCGTAATATATTGAAACTTTTATTACACTGTAAAGATGAAATTGAAACTGAAAAACAAGATTTTTTTGTGGAACAGATACAGATACAGATGGAGACTGCGATGCAAAAGCAATAGTGCAGCTTTCCGCTCCGTTCATGTTTTACTATCGAAGATTCAAGATTGTAGATGTAGCTTTAAGAATGGAATGAATAAGTTGTAGAATCATGAAAAACGAAAATGGTACTACAGGATAATCGACCACCGACGTGTGCTAACACATTTGCTGCTCATTTTTACCGCTATTTATCAAGCTAGTATCGTTGGGAAGAGCGATTCTGTATGATTCACTTATGCCTATGTAGCAATATCACGTCCATCCGCATTCTATCTTGAGAAGTGAGTAAAACCAAATTTAGTGTGAAACCTGTACTTGTTCCTTGAAAATGAAAAGGTGAAGAAGCAATATATTGGAAACTACTCGAACCTAGTCCGATTGATCGAATAAATGAACAATGACCCTGATGATGTTTAAAAAACTGTTTTAGCTCCCAAAATATTTTCGAGTAGATGAACTCCACTCAGAAGTGGTTGTGGTTGAGGTCCTTGTTCATGTTGGTGTTCCGAGTTCATAAGACAAAGGTCATTGGCATCGTTTCATCTTGCCGACAGAAAGTGCAATATGCATCTTGTAGTTTCGCCACCAGAATGGACTAAGGAAAAGATAGAGGCTCATCTGTCTCCCGTGATTTGATTTTCCTTCGATTACATTTTGTGGTCGAATACGTCCTTTTTCGCAAGATGCGTGCAAGTGCAGCAGCAGACGCAGTCTCCCGCGACGTGGACGACGACGACGACGAGTTAGATTGGGGTCCTCTCAAACGCATCACGCATGATATCCAACATGCCAACGCAACGAATGTTCCAGTCCAAAAAGAAGTGCTTAATGGTCAATCGCGGAATGGTGCCACTACTGACGTAGTCCCGCAAGTGTCGTGGCGAAATGTGTATTTGTTTCTCGATGTAGACGGCGTCTTGCACCCTGACGACGCTAGCAAGGCGCCCAGCCGCGACTCAGTTCTACGTGTGCCGCAGTTGACGTGCTTTCGCGCCATCGTTGAAGAAATTTATCGGCGGACAGGGACAAGGAAGAACTTTAAGTGCCGCAATTGAGGGTTTATTTGATAGGTGGCCTTTGTGAGGTCGTGGCCCGTATCCATCATGAAGATACTCGGTTTCTTTTTGTTATTTTTGCAAATATCACCCAGACGTGCACCTTCTCAGCTACTTATTACTTCTACTAGTTTTTTGATCTATAGCTTTAAAACCTCCATCGGTGCCACCGTGGGCAAAATTTTCCTTGTGCTGAGCTCGACCTGGCGTGAACATCCACCGCGAACGCAGAGACTATTGCGAGAGCTTCGCAAGTGGGGATTGCAGTTACTTGCCCAGGAAGAGGACTCGCAGAATGATGGAAGTGCGACGAGCTTCGTGATTCCTGTCGTGGTATCTAGCACACCAGTTTTGAGCGACTTTTTCGCATCCATAGAGCAGAGAAGAGAAAGGGAGATACGAGCGTGGATTCGGAAGTTTGCGACGGACTTTGAGGTACTAGAAAATGAAAATGATCGTCCGGCGTTGGACGACCAGGAGAACAGCGTCTTCCTCGTATTAGACGATTTGGCTTTGACCGAAGCCGGTTTCGGACCACGACAAAACACTTTCCTGCACGTAGATCGCACTACGGGACTTGTGACAGAAAAGGACGTTGCAAGAGCAGTGGATTTGATGGAAAAGCAAGTGCCATTGGGTTTGGGCCCTGGCAGAGCTGGAACCATTGAAAAACAGGACCTGATGGGTGGATAACAATAATGAATATATAGTGATTCCGATTCGGTTTGCTTCAAGCCAATTCGCGACTTTTTTGTCTGTCATTGTGGTTCATCAGAAACAAATGACTTGCGGTGTGGCTTTGCGGTAGTGAGATCTTCGAAGTTCAACCGAAAGCACCTCCAGATCCACATCAGAACTGGATACCTGTTTTGTTGTGTAGGCATTTTGTCTGCAAAAAGGTCGAAATCTATCTGTTTTCTCTGCTGCTCCAACAAGAATGAATGATCACCCATATTCCCACCTTATGCTTGTTTGGGATACACTCGGACTCGGACTAGGTATTCTCGAAGACTGCGTCTGTCAACACCTACAACTTCCTGTACTAGAATAATTACTAAGAAGTGAACACTACCTGGATTATGATGTAGATGGTGAAAATGCCGGTATTGCTTTCATCAGACTCACCGTCAGCCTCGCTCCGTGGTAAATCAGGCAAAACCTCCTCCAACGGCAGGACTGCTTCACTTGCTCCGCAAGTAAACGAGGTCGTTTCGGAGGCGCTTTCGAACACCATGCTTGTGCCTGTGCCGCCAGCTTGCAATGACGGGGTCCTGCAGCCGCTCTTCCTGCTCTTCCTCGTTCGCACATTTGTGGCCTGGAGAGCGCCGATGGATGACTGCGACGAGGTCTTCAATTTCTGGGAGCCGATTCACTACCACGTGGTTGGCCACGGTTTTAAGACTTGGGAATATGCAAGTTATGCATGATGTGGTTATCTTTGAATTATAACTTTGTTTGCTTACGTTGCTTCCTCCTGGTTCATCAGATAATTTGATTTTAAGGCTAGTTTATACTTGAGCGTTCTTCATATTTCCGAATACGGGATCCGCACTTGGGCATTCGTATTGCTGTACTCGCTTCCGTGCAAAATACTCTGGATAATTGGGCTGAATTTGCACGACGCCTTTTCCGACTACAGCATCTACTTCAGCCTTGACAAAACGTCTCTGTTCTACCTCACGCGATTCTTTGCCGTCGTTATGCCGTGTTTCTTCAGCGAAATGGTGCTCGTCCGCTCTGTCGCAAAACTTGAGGGTGCACGACGAGGGAAATTCACGATCGCGCGGTACTTCTGCTACGCACTTGCTTTGGCGCCGGGAATGTTCGCCGCGTCCGGCGCATTGCTGCCGAGTAGCTTCTATATGGTGTGTGCAAATTTTGTGTGGGCACTCTGGATACGAAGCTACTGCGATCGAGGGCGATTTGCACTTACTGGCACAAAGAGTAAATCAGGGAGCGACTTCAAAACTCTCGCTGCAACCGCGCTGGCCGTGGTGATCACACTCATATCGGGATGGCCCTTTGCAGCGTTGGTCTTCGTGTTTTTCTTCCTCGGAGTTCTCCTCTCTTTATGACTTGGGCTCCAGAAGCCATCAGATTGATGAATCCAGGGTTTATTCTTATCGTTCAAGAAAGAAAAATATCCTCGCTTGAACTTGATATTGGAATTTGGGCTTCTTCAAGAGTAGAGTTAGACTTTCATATTTCTTTCGTGCCTGGAGTGCCGTTCCCGTTGGTTTGATGACTGTGGGTGTGACACTAGGTTTCATGGCAATTGTCGATTACGAGTTTTACGGGACGTGGGTGTACCCAGTGTGGAATGCCGTCTTATACAATACACCGGCAGCTGCGAAGACGAAAATCCTAATACCTGTTGTTGGATTACTTGCTCGCGTCTTTACGAATCACGTGGTGCCGATGATGGAGCAAGCGAGTGTTCCACAGGCGAGCGATATGGCGCAATCCTTTGTGGCGGCTCTTGCAAAAGCTGAAGCAGATTTGTTAGAGGAACAACCGGGGAGCGAACTGTATGGCGTGGCGCCGCTGTCTTACTATCCGAAAAACCTGGCTTTGAACTTCAATTTCATTTTCCTCTTCGCTTGTCTCGGAATTGCAGTATCGTGGTCACCAGCATTCTTGTGGCGACGCATAATGAATCCTAAGGACCACGATCACCAGAGCACGCAAGCCGATTCTGTGGTTCTCTTTGTCACCGAGACGAGTATGTTCAGATGGCTCACGGGGCCCTTTTTCACGTGGGTGCTGCTCCTCTGCTACCTTCCCCATAAAGAAGAACGCTTTCTCTTTCCAGTCTATCCGCTAGTGTGCTTGTTCGGAGTGGTACATGGTTTTTCTATCTTGCTTCACTGTATTAGTATTTACGCAGTAGATAATGATCGTGTGTCCGAATTCCAATTCTTCATGATGTCCTTCATGTTGACGAGCCATCGCGCCGTTTCTTCCAAACTCTCTTTCCTACCTCTTTGTGCTCGCACTCGTATTCAGGTCGGTCTCGCAGTCGCTACACCAAGTGTCCGACTGTTTTGGCTCCTGTCTGTTCCGCTTTCCATCGTACGGATATTTGCGCAGGTGTACTATTACAGTGAGCCGGTCTACACTGTTTGGGAGAAGGCGCGGACTATCTCATTACAAATCAGCATAGAGAATGAATCAAAGAGCGCAAGTTTTGCATCGAGCGGCGCTCCATCAGAACAGACGCAGACCACATCAAGCACGTGGTGCCTAGGCAACGACTGGTACCGCTTTCCAGGTCACTTCTTTTTACATGAGTCGGCACGCGCACAGTTCATCAAGACAAAATTCGATGGAATTTTGCCAGCACACTTTCCGGAAGCCAGGACTGGGATTCGACTGGTTGGCCAACAATCAGGAGTTGGGTCGAAGAATATCAGCGGCGGGCAAAACGCTGCTTCAGCGAGGGATCAACAGGGACAAAGCTCCCTTCGTGATGACCGTGACCTGTGGGTGCAGGTAAGTTCTATGTGGAGGAAGCCGGAGGCTTTGCGGCCGCGACTCGACGCCAAAGTACCTCCACGATGGAACAACCAGAATCGGGAGGAGCACGATCGCTACGTCCCAGAATCACAGTGCGACTTCCTTGTGGATGGCTTTTCGAAGGTCGAGTTAGAAAAAGTACAAGATAGAGCAGAATACTGTCGTACGATGATTGATAATTCGGCCAGTCGATTTCCATTCCGCTCCTTCTACTTACTCCCTTTGGAGATGGGCGCAAGTGTCGTCCCGTGGCTTCGACAGACTATCCGAAAGTACCTGGAATTTAGATATTTTTGCATCATTCGAGGAGAAGGTAATAAATCGCCACGACCAGCAACTCCTCGTCCTCCGCGAGTCGCTGCCGACGCGCTAGCGACAGAGAAAACGGGAACCGGAGATGAACTTTAAAAGCATCTTCTTTCTGGATCAATCTCCGCAAATGAGAAAGCAGTAACCTAAGCGCTAGAGACACCGAACCGCGCCACAAATAAGTAAGTTGTGTTCCTCTGGAAAAAAGAAGATAAAAGGAGAGCTTAAACAAAAAGTAAGCACCAAAAGCTTGATCCGATCACGTTTGGAGTCCGATCTAGGGGAGCGAAAACGTCCAATGAGTAGGCTTTTTTGAAGCATCAATGAATAGTTTGATGCATCTGACATATGACGCGTCTCCACAGCTGAGATTTAAGCTACCGTTTGGCCGAAGAAACATGTGTTCGCCTTTGTCTTTTTGGAGTCATTCCCCATCGGCAGAAAGAACGCTGGTTATAACAAGCTTTTCGTGACGAGAAGTGCTGTGATCTCACCTCACTTCTACTAAGGTTGGAAGAGGCTGTAGTCCTACACCTACTCTTGGGTAGGATTGATTTGATAGGACTGGGCTTCAGTTGTACGTGTTACATGATCAAACCAGTTACCTGAACAAATAAAAGGACGATTATGTTGTGATACTATCACGAAAGACGGTGAACGTGAAGTAGGTGCAATTCAGTCGTTGACCAATTCTGTACTATTTTCGTGCGTGCTTGGGGTTCGGCCTGACTGATTAGGATAAATCAAAAGTGATCCTGACTTGGTCTCAGGAGGAAACAACTCGTAGAGTCCGTAAGAAAAACTACACCTACAAAATCAAGCATACATCAAAGAGAATTAAAAGAGCTATAATGGTCAAAAGATTTCGGTGAGGTTTTTCGAGGGATTATCGGGGGGAGAAGGGGGGGTCCTAGGGGGG
>CAJINU010000016.1:355358-539219 GCA_905178165.1 Amoebophrya sp. A25
GGCAAGCTGAGCGGGACCAGCGAACAAGACGAGCAGGGCGCGCGGGCTTGGGAGGGCTCACCGACGTCGGGCGCACCTTACGGCATTGGCAACACCTCCAGCCCGCCCCCGCGCACGCATGAATGTCCGCCGGGCCTGTCTCATTGGCGTGGCGTGCCTAATTGATTCCGCGCGCCAGGGTTCTGGGTTCCGTGAGTTGCTTCGGTCTTTGTTCTTCTCCATCATCTCGACGGCAGCCGCCAAGGCCAAGGGGCGGGCGCTCCGTGCCTCAGTCGCTTTTTTTTTGCTTTCTCTTATGTGTCTACTCTGTGCCTGTGACTGTGCTGCTATCAAGGAGGGGTCGCCCAAGGGGCGACCCCGGTTTCTTGTATACATAAACATGGAAGGTCCTATGCAGGTCGAAGAGGCGAGTGGTACTGGTGTTGATCGACCCATTGCTTCTGGAATGAGCGGGGACATCAAGGACGTCCCTTCGGCTGACGACCAGCAGCCTAACGTGCCGGACACTACAGGAGGTGCGCGCGCCACATCGTCTTCATCGGGTACTGCGAAAGCGCCTGCTTCGAAAAAATCCGCAGCCAAAGCAAAGAGCGGCGCGGCAGCTGCGATGAAGAAGAAGCAGGCTCCGAAGAATGCTGGAGGCCCAAAAAAGGCGGCTTCTGCGGATGGTGTTGCGTCGTCCGACAAAGTCCCGGTGAGAAAACGTGATCAGAAGCAAAAAGAAGTAGTAGATACGACCTCAAATGCAACGGCTTCTGAAGGCGTTACTGTTGCTGAGAAAACGATAAGTATCCATGTAGAAGAGCACGGAGAAGACGAGGAACCACAAAAGAGCAACGTCGCGCTTACGGCGAACAAAGGACCAAATGAACCCTCGGCAACATCATCATCAGCTGCTCGGGAGGACCACAGGGCCGCTGCAGAAATATCAAGCAAGAAGAAATCCAAGATAAAGGAACTTGCGCACCGACCTCCTCCAGTATTTGACGCTCGCGCTTTGCCGGTGTTGCGCTTAGACAAGCAAAATCTGACACTTAGTCCGAATCATGTCAATCTAGCGACGTCAAATCCCAGCAGTTCATCTTCTTCATTTGCGCAACAACAGGCGCAGGTCACCATGTATGGACAGCTCCCTAGTTTTCCTGACGAGGATATCATTCTTGGGATTGACGAAGCAGGAAGAGGTCCCGTGCTTGGCCCCATGGTGTACGGCCTCGCCTATGCGCCAGAGACGGCAGATCTTCAATCTCTGATTGCCAGTGAGCTCGACGACTCGAAGAAACTCACAATCACACAAAGGGCCGATATGTTCGAGGCTGTGCGGGCAAAAGTAGGCTGGATAGCACACATCTCATCAGCGGATCGTCTCAGCAGGGATATGACAGGTACTCGTACTCAAGAGAATTTAGGCGGAAGCTTGAGATGAATCTTGAGTTTTTTCACGATTATGATGTGTGTGTCTGTAAAAGGTCAAAAACTTTGCGTTTGCCTTATACATATGATGAGAATCGAAGTCATCAAGAATACCTTCGACAAAAAGGATTGCTGGCGATTACCCTAAGACGGATTTTTGATTTGTGCAACATCTACATAATCTACATTTGATGATGATTATGCTCGTTTAACTTTGACCACGCTAGAAATAGAATCTTTTCAGGCGCCACGCGAGTTTCGTTGAATTTGATCGCGCAAAATGCTACTACGGCGATGATCCGAGAAGTTTTAGCTGCCCCGAACGTCGCACGAAAAGTTCGGGGTCTCTACGTTGACACCGTCGGAGACCCAGAACGGTACACGCGGGTGCTAAAGGATCTGTTTCCGCAAATACCGACCATTATCGTGGCGAAGAAGGCTGACAGCTTGTACAAAATCGTGTCTGCAGCTAGTGTGGTGGCAAAAGTTGTGCGAGACGGCTTACTAGAGGACTTTCAGTTTCCGGAGAGGAATGTTGAGATTGTGACGCGTGATTTTGGCTGCGGGTATCCCGGTGACAAAGCAACGATACGGTGGATGGAGAAGAATATGCAACACGTTTTTGGATTCCCGAGACTTGTGCGCTTTTCGTGGGAAACAACCGCCAAAATGATGGAAAAAAACTGCGCGAACGTAGACTTTCACGAAGAAGAGGATCCGACCGCGAAAGAAAGTAGCACAGCAAGCGCTAAACAACTGCCGATTACTGCCTACTTCGCGAAAGTGGCGCAACCACCGAGAAAGAGCGCATTTCTCATGCGGGGTCTGAACATCGTTACAACGAACCAGTGGTAGTTGTTAACATAATCGTCCTCGACGATCATGAGGTTAGTCTTACTTTCGAGAACTCTAACTTTTTGTGCTGTTCACCCCTTGGACAAGACGAAACTGCTCACGTTGATAAGAAATACGACGTCCACAGTCTTTCGCGAGATGATGCGGAAGTGGAAGATGCAAAAAGAGCGAGACACTGCTGCCTTTTCCTCCTGTGTTCTTACGACTGCTTACATATGTCCTCTGATGCTGTTACTTAGTGCCATGTAGTCTAAATACAAGATTTTATTCATCCTGATCGATCAAATTACATCGGATCAGAGCGACTGATCATTGTGTGCCTGTTGATCTTCATGGATTGGAACTATGCCGTTTAACTACTTCACGGTAGGGAGCAAAGGCTCACTACAGTATCCATCTACTCCTTTACAATATTAAGGTAGACAAAATCAAGTAGAAAGGGGGGCAAACGAGTGTCCAGGATAGTAAGTCGAAGAAGAAGAAAAGAGAAGATGATGACGCTCAATTGTGCTAGTAAAACGATCAGTACGGGCGATATGACGCAGGTTCAGCTACCAAAAGCTAGCCGTAATAGAGGAACGGGATGTGCAAGTAGCGCATCTTGGGCATGCGCAAAAAGGAGCTCTGCTGCGACAACCACTTCAAGAACAGCGTCCATGTGTCGAAAAGAACATCAATCCTCGTCTTTTCATCAAGGCGGTCTACTTGTACTAGCGCCTCATCATGCTGGTCTAGAAGAAGGGTCGCATGTTCATGAACTTCAGAAAAAGCGCTCCTCTTCGTCGTGTCTTCATCGTTTAGTGGCAACTTCTGGCTCTTGGAAACAGCTTCCGTCGGCGGGTGTTTTGTCGAAGAGCAACAAGGCGATGTTGTGGTCTTCGCACATCTTCCACGTTGTCGTGACAGTTATTTGCTTCTTTTGCGTGGGGCCTGCTCCAGGTGGGGCCTTAGGCATGAACATCTTGCTGCAGGGTGGAAGCGTGCGCGACGCTTCCTGTGCGCCGCTGATCAGCGGACAAAACTCTGTCGAGCTATCCGGATACGCACCTATGCTTCCGGCTTTTCAACGCGCGTTCACAGGATCGGGTCCGACCTTGCTACCCAGTTCTCGCCGACGGAGTCGCCGTGCCGCTTCTGCTGATGCATTCAACCTTCAGGATATGGTCAAGTTTTCGCAGAAAAGGCCCCGCAGCTTGGTGTACTTTTCTAACCCGATGATGCCATCGATAACGCCACTGGTCAAGGGCGGCCAAATTTTGACGGAGAATATCTCCATGCATAAATTTACGCGCCCCCTCGGAACGGTGATGCCGCCCGGCCAACCGACTAACCAGATGAACCTCCAGGTCTTTTCGCAAACAGAATACATGATCCAAGCATCCACATACTGCATCAGCGAGGAAGAGGCAGCAAAAAACTTGTCCCTATTGAGGGAAAACCTTGGTATTCTGATAGATACTGATTCATATTCTATCTACGAAATTTGAATTTCTAGTAGACGGTTGACTACTAGTTGTACCCTCTATGTATAGTTGTAGTAGTTACCAATGTAAAAGTTCTACTCGTGCTTATGACCTGATACTTCCACTACCACTGCCACTTCCTCTCACACGACGACCAGGCCTAATGCATTTTGTGAAGTACAATCTTGCTGGTGATTGTATCTTGGGCCTCACGCGTGCTCACCATGGTTCGGTCTTCTTTGACTTTCCCGCAGTAGAATTTCCGACAAATGAGGACAAAATATTGAGATTTGAATTAGCACGAGGAGGAAACTTCATCTACAGTAACGGGGTTCCGGGACAAGACCGAGCACATGGGTCGATGGTCTCATACTTATGATCTTTGGGTTGTTTGATAACACCGAAGAAACTAAAATCTGTTAAATTTTTGATGATGAGTGTGAGGTTGAGTTCAGTTCCACTTCGACGATTGACAATTGATGAAGGCTCATCGTATTTATCCTTAAGAAAACTACTTCTTACACTATACTTAAGAAGAATAACTGCAGCAGGCATTACAACTTCAGGCTGAAGTAAAAATACCTGGCGCATTTATTCGCACTCTCACTCTTCTACTTGTCAGCACTGCTTTAAAACGAGAAAGAGGATGGATATGAAGCACCGTCTGCATACGACTTAGCGGACATGAACGTGTTCTCTCAAAAATCCTTAACGTTGTGTGGAAGAACATCTTCAATAAATGAAGCGCGCCAGCACCGGTTGCATATCCTCACAATTATCTTCTAATTGCCGAGCGATTGGGGTACCTGCTTTCCGATAAGTCACCACTGGATGCGTTCGGGTTGGCGTCGGAGACGATATCGGCTACGACTACTTACGACCTCTTGGCGAGCAATTGCCTGAATTACGTCTCGCTACTTGCTGCCAGTGCATTGAGCGCGAATACGCTGAATCTACAACAGCTCCCGGAAGACAAAGAGAAACACTGCATCAAAAAGTACTACTTTATTTTTGACCTACTTTGAATATCTTCTTGAGACAGTCATGCTGCTTTCCCGGTGAAGTATAACTACAGAGAGTCTCTTTTATCTTTTAACAATGTGAATGTGTTGCTGATGAAAGACCAGAGGAGCCGATAAATGAAGAGAGTCAACTAGTACTTACAACGAACTTCAACAGTATTGAAACATTATGGTTCTTGGGTCGATGACACTGGACAACCTCTTCTCAGTCACTAGCATGAAAAATTGTGATAAAGTTGATGAAACGGAAACACAAATTTCTTGTTCTAATATAATGTATTGCCTATTCTATTTTTCTTTTCACAGTTCTAGTTTCATTGCCACGTAGTTGATGTTGAGCCTCAAAATCACTATAATCCTTGACAATACGACAGTTCCAATTGCCTTGCGCGGACTGGAAATATGCTCCGCAATGCGTGGAGTTGCTGCGCTGGTGGCTGCGCACAAGTCCAGGACAGTGAGCCGTTTGATGACCTTTCGCGAACTCATTTGAAGCTGAATCAATGGTCGCAGCCCAGCAGCAGAAAAAAAAAACGTGCGCTTTTCTGGTGCTGTTAAGCGAGTTATTGGACGAGTGCTTGACGTTGACAGAAACTTAGAAGCTTTTTCTCTACGTTACGTAGTGGTAGCCTCAGAAGCCTTTCTAGCTCAAGATGTACATGCAGATGCAGCTGCAGTAGCTGGTCCCAGCGTCGAATTTAGAAGACCGACTACGTCCTCGTGAGGCGATTACTTACATTTTGGAAGAAAGAAAACTCTGGGTAGAATTATTATTAACTGGATCAGAATCTTGATTCAATTTCAACACCAAGAATACAACCGGTTCCAATCATGTTGCGGGAAATGTACAGTCACCTTTGAAAATAGAACACTTGCAGCCAGCACTCGTGTACAGGAGCCCCATGTTGCATACACGCTTCTTTACATACTCGCACTAGTATCTGGTCGCGGCCTAGCACAATCGGAATCTGATGAGGCTATCGTATCAGGTGTACGAGCCCCAGCCCCTTCTTTTGTCGTGTATACGTAAGAACCGTGGTAAGACGAGAAAAAATACTAGTATCATGTGTAGTAATACTACTATCATCAGTAGAAAAACGACTTCCGCTCTTGTCCGCATGAAGATGAAGCACGCGCCCCAGACTCAGACAAGGACTTAAACAATCGGCGAACGAGCGGAAGTTCTTGGTCCACCAGCACTGGATTATATTTTGTGTGTAGTTCATCTTCTAATGATAAAAAATCGAGCATAATCCACTAACAAAACCTGGTGGAGCTCTCTTGGTGTTTGCTAAAACGTTCAGGCTCACTCATATAGATCATATTATCAACTATGCTCATAGCCAATATAGATACCTGTTGATGTTGTCGTGGTAATACACGTACTTACATCAAAGTTCTGCATCTGTTGTCTGCGAAATGCAAATACTTACTAAGATCAATTGTAGTAAATCTGTAGTTAGCAAAAAGTCTAACCTACGCAGTGTTGTCTATCTGTCATATTATTAAGAACAAGACCGAACTTCTTACAACAAGTACATGAGATGATGGTGAATTTATTTAAGATTGTTCTTATAGATCGCGAACATAAAGAGATAGTACAAGTATTGTGACCGTCATCCTCAGAGGAACAATCAATATATGATCACTTAGGAGGACGGTGTGGCATGCTCCTTAAAGTACAGTCGTGAACTTCATCCATTTTGAATATTTCGACATCCTCGTAAGATTTCCGTATCCGATTTGCTTTCTTCAAGCAAAAGGCGGTGAAATTGAGTGATGGCAATTTTGCACTGGATGAAGCATGTACTTGACTGAAGCATACTAGCACCATTTCGATGTTGGCATTTAATACATCATGTACTTGCAAACACGAAGACGAACAACTGTCATGATAAACCCACGTTTTGGCAGACTTATCTTAGACATGATGATCAGCTGCAGCTCCCTGAGCACTAATATCTTGGGGACAAGATCGTCACAGACATCGCGGAATACGGGAACAAAAATAGCAGGGTTCTCGACGAGGTGAACGTGGAGGTAAGCTTCCTTGAACACAGGCAAAAACTCGATGTGGTTGTTGTGTTTAAAACAGAGCCAGAAGCGGATCCTTTCGATACTTTGCTCGTGCTCCTGCTATGGAGGAACACAGAGAAAAGGCTGAGGACAAATCTGAAGGGCCTGTCCAGCTCTTCAACTAGAAGGGATGGACTCCATAGCAGCATGTAGTCAGTCTTGGTCTGTAGATGTAAGTTCTTTAGAGGGAAATATGGACCACTAGTTGACAGCTCTGAACGACCTGTAATATGTTCGATGGACGAAGGCGTCATCTTTATATTTCAAAGTAGTCATGGATTGGGCAATCAACTTTTCTACAAAAATCTTGAGGAGTAGTGACCACATGAGGAGACCAGAGCACCTCTTTTGATTGGGTTTGGAGTGAAGGACTTTTTTCCTAGAAAGCACATACTTATTTATAAGCAGGAGCGATAAACAACATGGTGCTTATGTAATCGTAAGGGTTCTTGCTACAACCTCTCCAGTAGTAGACTCTCTTCGGCACGATATCCTGAGACGTTCATCTTCAAGCCAACGAAGCGACCCTACCTTTTCTCGCGCAATCGAAAAGAGAGCTCCTTCAGAGGACTCGTTTACAACCGTCCAGATTCGAAGAGAAATCTGTCAGCTGAAGCTAAGTCAGAGGAATCGCGTGTCGGACATCTCTTCCCTACTTCGACGACTGCTCTACCTGAGGACGCTGGCATAGGCCACGCCTCAAATACTCGTTCGTTGGCAAGATGATAACCCGAAACTTAACTTCGACGTACATGAAGTACAGGGCCGACCACAAACAGAAGAAAAACAGATTCGCTGGCTCATTCCTCACCGAAAATACGAGTGCGCGGTTACTCTCGAACCAAGCGGGACAATCCGGCGGATCATCTTTATGATACGAAGCCTCGTAGACGTAAAGATGCTAGTAATTCTAGAAGATAGTTGTTAGTGGATACTCATTTCCCTTTCCCTAGAAGAGTTCTTGTTCTGGTACTCCTGCTACAAGCTCGGATAGTCATTGTCATAGTCCTTTTTCATACAAGAGTTCCTCTTCTCGGTCACCTGGACGCGGCGCCGATGATGACATCGAGATGGATGTCCTTCCGCCTCAATGGATGGACGTAGTTGGCGAAACGCAGGACAACCTCACTAAAATTCGTGAGAAGCTCACCAAATTGCAGCAGGCACAGCAGAAACGACTGCGACAGGTGCATCAATGTCTTTCTCCTTCTCTTTCTCTTTGTTTCTCTTTCTCTTTCTCTTTCTCTAGTTGGAGCTCCACTGGACTTGTTGCATGGTTGGTTTTTCTCCACACGATCGTCGTGCTGCTGTTCTTGCTTATTCAGATATTGAAGAAGAAGATCAAGATGGTTGTAAGAACTACTTTTACGAAATCAACAAAATTCACAACCCCGTTGTTAACCCAGGTATTTGCGCCAGATAGCGATACGCCGGATCGTGAAATCGAGGTGATTTCAACACAGATAAGTGCTTTGTTCCGAACATGCGAGGCGCAAGTGCGTCTTATCCAGACGAAGGGAGCTGATCTCGGTATCAAACCACTTCCTATTTCTTGCACTTCCTGATCGCTTAGTACGGATGTCGTGGGTATGCGTAAGTATGATGTAGGTACATGTAGTTTACAACATCAAGTGCGAGATATCGTAGTTCAAGTTCATCTTCAGTAACATCATCAAGCGCGAGGACCCATCTTCACCGGTGAAAGAAAGACACTAATAGTTCTCTTTCTACTCACGATGCTAGGTATAACTAATAAGGAATACGTATTGCGGCAGAACGCGCAGCGGAATCTAGCGACGCAATTGCAGAACTTGTCCGGAGAATTCCGTATGTGCCAGAAGAGCTACCTTGCAGGCCTCAAAGGGCGATCCAACAACCCAGATATGCTCTGGGACGATCCTAAGTATCTTTCACTCTTTGATCCGGTCGTCTTATGGGTGTGGGAGATGCAGATACAGATGATATTACTTCTAATCTAAATAATAAATCTTCCGCGCCTTGTTCGCCTTGACATATTTGTCATTGTCCACGTCTATCGTTGTACTTCTACTTCAGTATTTTTAGTTCGACTTCTTCGACCTTCGCCTTCCCCAAAGCCATTGTGGTGTCCAACTCGATCTCGACTGGTGCACCAACTTCCCACCTCCTCCAGCGACCGCGGCAGCAGTCTACAGCAGCACGCTGGCCAGCTCACAGACGGACAGCTTTTACAGCTGGAGGACGTGGAATTCAATGTGACGCATAGGAACGAGGAGATCAAGAAGATTGCGCAGAGTGTTACGGAACTCCACACGCTTTTCAAAGAAATGGCGGCCTTGGTTATAGATCAAGGAACCATGCTCGACCGGATTGACTACATTAAGAACTGTAGCACTTCTTGCACTTCCTCATCGAGTCGTGTCGTTGCCGTATGATGCAGCTGAGTCGTAGATCATTACTCTCTGTGAGCAGTTCGACAATCCATCATCCCTCAGATAAGGGACGACACACTCAGGATGATGAAGCGTTTTGGGGTCTAACTAAAACGTAGAACAGGTAGTTTCGCAATCTCGGGAAGCGAATTTGCAGTTGCATAAAGCGAAGAAGGCTGCTGATAACAGCCGTGCCACGAAATGCATCATCTTCTTTGTGGTTGGAATATTGATCGAAATATTCCTCTTGATGCTCAAGTGGGGATAGCACAACTGGTAGCCTGGCCGTTGGTTTCAGACGAGTTTCTAGAAGGCATAAAACTTGGCTGATTATAGCGCTCATTTACATTTGACATCATGGAACAGATGTTGCTGACGAAAGTTCCTGTTCACCTCCTTGCTGACGACAGAAGGCGAACAGGAAAAGACAACCACCCTCAACAACACCTCCCACACTCTCTCATGCGGCAAGAAAACTCTCCTTTCAGCGACACGCTCTTCCATTCATCATATCAGAGGAACCACCCGAGGACCATTGCATTTCCGTGTCTTCAAATTTCTAAAATAACCCGCAAAAATTGATATAGACGTTGATAGATGTGATTTTTGTCTAAGACAGTTGGGAGTCGGACAAGTAAGAGGGAAAAAAATGCACGCATGGATCTTTGAACTGCATGGACCCAGGGATCTTAGAGGTGAACGGATCTAAACAACGTTGTTGATAAACATCCAAAAGCAAAAATGTCAACAAGGATCGTAGTTATCCGCACGCTGCCTACGTACCTAAGGGAGTGGTAATACTCGTTGACTTTAACTTCTATGATGCGCGCCGCGAGCATTATTCTACATTGACATTTTTGGTGTTATCTACTTCCTCTTGATAACCCCTGATTCCCCGTGATCGATGTTACTTTTTCATTTGTGCGCCCGCGCAGTATTAGCCGTTAGTTAATAGGTTGAGGTACGTGAAGGTGGAGACATGATTGCACCAGGAAGCTTTACGTTGTTCTTTTCCCCAGCAACAGGCTCGGTTACTTGATTTGACCTTTTGTCCATCTTGTGATGTAGCATCAGCTTGTGACAGAACAATTGTTTTTTCCTCCGTGGAGGTTGTTTGTGTTTTATCGTTGGTTGATGATTAAGCTTGGGTTGATGGGTAGTTGCCTAAAACATATTGCTCAGTTTCAATTCATTTGCTGCGTGCTGTCGTGATCACTTTGAAGGATGACCTCACGAGAGCACGAAGATGGCAGAACAAAAACGACAAAGTGACAGGAAAACATCAAGAGATACGATAAACGGCACCACGAACAAGAAGGAGGAAGAGCGCGCTGGCCCGGCAGTCGGAACTCAAAGCTGGTCCTCCTCGACGCCTGCGCACCAACCACGCGCAAAAAATGTGCGTGATGTACGAGCAAAATGCTACTGCAAGCGGACCGATTGCGAACTGTGTTTTCCTGCTTTCACGCCGCGGGTCCGCCAACAGCGTGCGCCGTGGGGACGGAAGGGCCGTGCAAATCCGGGCAGGCTCGATATCGAGGAGAGTCCCGATGTGATCCTGAGAGAGCACCTGATTGTCGGGCAGACGAGTCATGAGCCGGATTATTCACTCATGGACGAGAGTCGTGGAGCTGATGGCGCTATCGCATCGGACCACGTGCATCAAGTTCCAGTGTCATCTTGCTTGCCCACCCCGATGGCACGAGGAGATGAAACCGAAAATAGCTCAGCATGTGCTAACAATGCGTTAGCCCTAGGCGGTGCGACTCAAAGGCATGGCCATGGCGATCCAACACCGGCTTTGCCCGGTGGGACTCCGTCAAGTCGCGGGGCTTCTGAATCGATCTGGAACTCTGCTTGGAGCCGGGGAAACCCGCTGACACCGAACGATCCGCAAAGCCTGCACAATGCGCACATTGTTGCTGATTTTGAGGTGTTCGTGGAACGGTCGTACTGGACGTTTGAGGACAAAACTTTGCTCGAGCGTTTCAGCGCAAAAGAGCGTGTCGGCGTCGTTTGCGGACTACCCTTGAATTTTACGTTGGCGCAGGTGCGGGAACGTTTATCAGAGCAATTTGGGCCTGCGAGAATGGGTCCACGTCGAGGCCTGCACCTGGGAGAAAATGTCGTTTTCGTGCATCCACAGCTTGGGCCGCTCGAAGACATAGTCGCGAACGAGAAAGGTACAGCGTATGATGCTCCTCTTGCTCCATCCGAAACAGGAGCAGGACTTGGAAAGCCGGACAAAAATGGGAAAGGGAAAGGATTGAGCGCTGGCGGGAAAACATCGACTCGAGCTGTAGTTCTGTCACAAAGTGCAAATGGAAATGCTGCCTCTGCCAATTCCAAAACAAAGGGCAAGACGTCCGCTCTGTCAACAGGTCCGGTTGTGGTTACCGATGGCCCTCAGCCTGGGCGAGGAAGACAGCAACGCACCACGCCCTTTCGTGTGAAGGATTTTTTGGTAGCAGATCAAGCTGCAGCGTTTGGTAGATTGCCGTCTTCATCTGTGTCCTCGTCCAGTGCAGGAGGTGACCCAGCTTCACAAGATCCTGTAAAGACCCGCGTGCCACCAGGTGGAATTATTCAGCACGACTTGCCCGTTCTGACGTTGCGCATACATGGGTATACTGAAGGCGAGATCCTCCATTTAGGGGAATCGAAAACACGCGAGTACAAATCGTGGGCTGAACCTGTACGTACAGCAAAGTGCCTTCTTCAGTCCTCATCCAATGGTACGACAGGCGCAGACTCCTCGTCTACAGGAGCAAAAAAACCTTCTATTGATGAGATGTTTTGCAATCACCAAGAGTGTCTGGCGAGACACGCACTGGAAGCAGTTCACAGGTACCTGAAGAAGGGCCACGTTAACGCGCTCTTGAATACCGAAGGAGGCATGCTAGCGATCGGCATTGAAGATAAAGATTGCTCTGTGCGAAGCTTTCTAGACGCGAAACGAGGCCATCTGCTGTTGTCGGACAAAGACTTGGACAAGATTGCGCTTTTGTTGGACAGTCGTCTGAGTCAAATGATGGACCCTCCGGTGCCGGCCGGCAGTGTGCAAGCTCGTTTTGTGAAGATTTACCGACCGTTTCAACGGACGTATGTGAACTCTACCCCACTCATGGACAACAAGCACACGAAGCAACTGCAAACGTCTGGAATGCAAAGGTCAGAGTCCGCTCCATCGGAAGATGGGTCTTTTGGTTCTTACGTGATGGAGATCCATGTGCGTAAATCGGAAAGACTGCATTTTGTCGACCGCCTTAGCACTGTAGCTTATTGTCGAGGCGAGTCGTCGAAACAGATGATGCCAGCGTCACAGGCATTAGCGCGTATGAGACAGAATGTGATAGCAGGAGCTGGCGGAATTGAGGGTCGTGGGACGATGTTTACGGAAACCACTCCTGGGGCTGACCTAGTGACCTGGCGAGAACTTTGTGCTGACACCGACGTCTTCGTCAGTCAAATCCGCGGCACGAGAGCGGCTTGGACGCAGTATTACTCGATCAAGGAGGAGGTCGAGAAAATGAAAAAAGAGCGTGAAGGTGAAGAAACATCATCCCTTCAGGCATCCATGATCCCGATTCCGCCCCTAGTTGGCCGCGAGTGGCTGTTCCGTCGGATACGTGAGGCGTTTTTATTGGAGCACAAAAGAGCTGTTGTACTTAAAGGCAGTGAAAGCACGGGGAAGTCATCTCTGATACGAGAAATCGTGTGTCGGACACAGCCAAGTGACCTTCTGTTTGAAAGCGATTCCAGTTCGATTCGACGCCACGTCCTGCGAATCCTTGGGTACCATTTCTTTGACCGTACTAGGGAAGAGACTATGGATCCTGCGTTCTTCGTTTCCAACATGATTGGGCATGCATTGGCTCATGAAAGGGCCGTACGCGAAGCATTGTCCACCACGGCACAGGAATTAGAGGTGATGATGTCTCCGAAAAGTGTAACAACTTCGACAACTAGTACGACGAAACAGACAACCTCCGTTACGTCGATGATGTGTGGTTCTGCTTTGTGTCGGGAACTTAGTCCACCCGCGGTGGTGCAAGATCCAGTGAGGGTGTGGCGGGACGTTTTCTTGTCAAAAGTCGTTCAAGGGGTGCTCGGTGAAGGTGCGGGTCAAGCGCGCAGCAAGTCTGGTGGTACGCCATCAACAGAAGTCGTTGCTGTACTTGATACCCTTGAAAAATTGCAAAGCAGAGCAGGTCTAGGTCAACAGAGAGTTGTTCGCTCTAGCGTTAGCGCGCCCAATGTCATAGGTGATGGAAATCCAGCAAAGGACACTACGGGAACATCTTCAAGCAATGGCTCTGCTTTGCCGGAAAAGCAGGGACAACCTACTTCGCAGCCGTCAGGCGGTTGCAAAAGCAAAAGTTCTGCGGTTAGAGTACCGCCAGCGTCTCGAACTGTTTCACAACGCTATCTGCTTGTGATCGACGGGTATGACGAGCTAGTATTCGAGCAAAATGGGAATGCAGATGCCTTTCGGGAAATGCTCTTTGGTCCGAATCATTGGCCTGAAAATTTGCACATTCTTGTCTCCACAAAGCAGGGTCCGCCGAGGATGATTGGAAGAACTTTAACAACTGGAAGTGGAACGAGTACTGCTGCTGCAAACTACACGGCCACCAATGAGAGGCAGAGCAAAAACGCGGTGAGCGGGGCATCTGCTGCTTCAGATTCGTCACAAGAGAGCCAGACTCAGAGTGTTGAAGTCGTAGACCTCAATAACAGAAACGGCACGTTCTTGGAAATAGACGAAGATTTATACCAATACTCGAAGCTGTACTTGGAGCACGAAAGCCACAACCTCAACGGCATGGGTACGAAGACCGGAACCTCCGATACCACTCACAGAATATCTCCAACGGGTACCACTACCACATCGACTGCACTCGTGCCAGCCTTTGCGAGTGCATTACACACGTTGTGTAAGCATGCTCGCGGAAGCTACATGTACATTCGCGCGGCCTTAAATCTCTACCTAGCCGGGGCGCTTCCGATTGAACAGTTTTCCCTGATGCCGGCAGGCTTGGGGCCAGAGTATCTTCACGCGGTCTTCGAGCGGAATTTTACCCGAGTTGTGTCCAGTGAAGACCTTCCCCTAGCTACTATAACTTCATCTGTGCCAGCAGCGTTCGTTTTCGAAGATGATACGTCAGGAACCAAAAGGAACCTTCCTGCGCCTAACTCCCTGTCTGCGTGCTTTGACGATGTACGGCCTGTGTTAGGACTCCTGTGCGTCGCACCGGTGACAGGACTCACGACCGACACGCTAGCCAAGATGCTGTGGAGTCTGTCGCCATTTGCCTCAGTCCCGCCTATATTACGGCATCGCATGGAGACGCTTTTGCTTTCAGCCGGTAGCGTGCTAGTAAAAGAGCGACAACTGGAAGAGGCTGGCTCTACATACAACGTTGGCACAACCACTAGGCGCTTTGCTTGTCCTTCTCAAGGACGGAGAATGAAAGAAGAAGTAGGTGGTATAAAGGGCGTCCAGGTCGTTACAAATAAAGAGATCCCGTGCGGCTGGAAAATCGTTACCTCCAACAGCGATTCTCTTTCTCAAGAATTGCAGCCTGAAAAAGGTAAAGAAGGGCTTACGCTCACGTCGTCCAACGACGTATCTTCGAAAATGTTGAAGAAGAAAATTGCGCCCCGACCTGGGTCGTTTGGACTATCGTCGAGTCTTCTTCCAGCTAAGATTGCGGATAATGCATTCGAAGGTGTCGACCGCAGTGATGCAAGCGGGTCTAGCTACAGTGGTTCAACAAGTATCGAAGAGTGGTTGCGTCAGCATTGCGAAGAGTGGCCTTTTTCAGACTCTGACTCGGAACCTGAATTGGAAGCTCCAGCGCAAGGGAAGAAGCAAATAGATGCTGGGCAAGAACAGGGAGCAGGTGAAAGCCAACATATCGCCAGAAGTACATCTTCTAACCATGAGCCTCTGCCAACGAGGGGTAGAGCAAAAGACTCATCTTATGGAGGTTCGCGATGGTGTATTGCGAATGAAGACACGCGACAGTGGCTCCTTTCTGCGGCCGCGGGGCGCTTTCGCGTTGATGCGTCTGCGGCACGTGGTAGTATAGTCACGTTTCTGATCCGTAAAGCGAACTTCGTTGAGGCGCTGTTTCACCAAGGGAATGCGCTAGGAGTTGGTGGAAATTCTATCTCAACACAGTTCGAGAGTGAAGATAGGAATGGTGATTGTCATCGAGTAGACTTTCCTACTGACGTCGTGAACGGAAAAAGCTTTGATATTGTTGCTAACGACACAAAGGCTTCGTCGAAGGGCCAGCATATCAACGCTGGACGAGGACGATTTGCGCAGCCACAATACGAACCTGTCCCCAATGAAAGCAACAGCTCTGCTACTTTTCTTGGTTCGGGTGCGACAAGAAACGCCGGCCACCAACAAAATGGCATTTTTAGCTCAGCAGGCTCATCTAGTTCGCCACCTGGAGTGGCCCCTCTGCTCGCGCGTGTGCTGTCTGAACGTGGTGAAGATTCAGTCTATCGTGAAGCTGCCAACCACATCCATCAAGCACATACAACAGCAATTGCGCCTCTGCTCCTCTCCAGACACAAACTAAGCTGGGACCCACCCCGGGATGACGAAGAAAATGGAAATGCATCCTCAATAGCAGGAAATGGAACTACATCACAGCTGAATCCAAACAGTAGCATGATCGCTGCGACAAGTGGTTCTCCAGCTGCTCATCTGATGGCGGGGAGCATGACCGCACAAACAGGTAGCACAGCCACAGCCTTGTTGTGCAAAGAGGTTCGACAATCTCTACTGTCATCCGAGGAAGTCTATCTTCTTGCGGCGTTTCTGGCTGAAATGGACGAGGAAAATCGCGAAAGAACGGGGCTGGAGCAGAGGGGGCATCGAGACAGTTCAGGAAGTTCTAGATTTGCTGAATCTCCTATTCCCGCTCGCGTGTTTAGGAAAAGTGAGAGCAGCAGCGCTAGTGCGAGCGGAGTGCACAGTTTGTTGATATTGCAACAAGTGCTACAGCAGATTGAGCTACCTTCGTGGCAGCGTCCTCCTCAAGTGCACGCAGCTAGGAAAAGGAACAGTGCCGCTTTGAGCCTACTGATCGCCGCCGGGTGTGATTCGCCTACTGAGTCTGTTCCCCTACTCACAGGATGCGAAGGTGGCTCATTGCCGTTCTTGCTACAGTAGTTCAGCCTTTACTGATGAGATTGGCGTGAGCCCCAACTCAGAGTGCCAGGGCAGTACAGGCCAAAATATAGAAAATCAAAATTGATCTTTGAGAAGACAATGGCACATCAACGTCATCATGCTTATGAGCCCAACATGAAGCTAAGTATGCCTATATCGGGTCCCATTGTCATCCTGGTGCCATTGATGGTTTGTCACAGTGGAGTTGAACCCGCTTGCGACCGTCGACATTGCAACCTGAGTTGTAGTTCGACGTTGAGGGGACAAAGTATTCGAATTGATTTCGTAAACAGGGTGGATCCGGGTTGTCGGACTAGCCGCGAAAAATGGTGTTCAGGAAATCCCACTTGCCTTCTCTTGGTATCTCCCGTGTCGGTCGAAACTTCTCTAGGTATCTCACGAGTCGGTAAATACACGCATCATCATCTGTCTGACTCTCAGCCAAATTCTATCTGGTTGTATACCATCTGCATCGGCTGATCACCAGCAGTACCATCAACGGCAACTCGAATCCTTTTGTCATGCCTAACTAATTCTAATGTCGGGATCATAACTAAAGATGACTAAAATAAATAGACAGGTAGACGTGAAAGCCACAGCCAGAGCCTAGTAATCGGTGGACGTCATCTACGGAGCACGGCAATCGAATCGGAAAGTTCTCGTCTTCGCTTCTTGTTCTTGTAACCTACCCTCCCCTACTGTTGCCTAGCTGGATGTCCCGCGGTCCCCGAGTGGTCAAAATCACAAAAAGCAAGCTTCTATTTTCTTCGAGATGTTAGTTGCACATTGACTCGCCACAATTATTCGTTCGTCTTGTTGGAGTACATGTACAAAACTTCTATCCTGAAACAAAATATTGCAATTGCCGCAATTGCGTATTTCAATTTCATTATGATCAGCATCATTATATCAATAACAATATCATTTAGTTAGAGGAAAAAAATCTAATAGAAGGAGAATGATGCCACGGCGATCGAAGTCTTTACGTAGGTGCGCCTGCGCGGTGGGAGCCGCGACCAATTCCGTGTATGCGTTGAAGCCTGAAAACGGAGAAGGAACCTTTCATCTTCGGGGTGGCTGTGAGGCCGACGCCGTCAGGCGGCTTACGTCTGGCGCCGGCCCGTCGTCCGATGGCCATGACATCGCACGCGCCGGTCTGTCTGTCGCCCGACGTTTTTCGTCTGGTGTCCTTTGCCGGACGTCTTTCGTCGAATGTCTGTCGCCGGCCGTCGACCTGTCGGCAGGCGTCTGTCTTCTGGCCCTGACGTCTTTCGCCAGATTGATGTCTTGCTTTCGTGAAGCGTCAAATGTCTTTCACCCGCTCAGCGTCTCTCGGTGTCGTCGGGCGTCTTTTGTCTGGCTCTGGCGTCTTACTTTCGTCAGACGTCAAAGACGTCTTTCGTCAGACGTCTTTCGTCAGACGTCTTTCGTCAGACGTCTTTCGTCAGACGTCTTTCGTCAGACGTCTTTTCTGTCGGGTGTGTCTTGGCAGACGTCTTTCGCTGGGTGGCTTTCGTCGAGCGCTTTCCGTCGGAGTTCTTCTGCCAGCTTGCGCTCCTACCCCCTTCGGGCATTTTTCTGGCCTCTTTTCTGATTGTCTACCGGGGGGCTGGAGTAACGTAAGTTGCCACAGGAAAACGGTCGGAGACTATCGGCGTTTGAGCTGCAGGAGGGGAAGGGGCCGGGCGCTGTAGGCAGTAGCCTCGAGGACGAGGAAGGGGCGGACTAGTGGGGTAGGCGGGGAGTTTTGTGGCGGTGATCAGTGGGGTGATCAATATAGGGGAGAGTATATCTTCTGGAGTGTTTTGATAGGCCTACGCCTATTAGTTATACTAGTTTTTAGGCACGTAGTTAAATTGAAGGGCTGAGGTCCACTCCGGCGGCTGCGGTTGGCGTGGAGGGCTGCAGCTTTGGTTGCTTGGTTGCCATCAAGGCTCAGGGTGGATCTCCTCTTGAGATGGTGTCCAAGGGTCTCCACAGTCCCAAAGTATGGGTCTCACTCTTGAGTCCTGTAGAAGTGGATCCAGGTGCTGGATCCACAGGAAAACCAAAGACCACAACTTGAGAGTTGCGAGATCCTCAGGGAACCCCATCCAGAGCCTTTCAGCAACCTCTGCAAAGCTGCAGCCGCCATCGCCTTTCGTAGCAAGCCAATGCAATCCCAGCCCTTCAGATTAACTAGTTGAATTAGCTATGTATTTTGAATTTTATGTTAGGTTTTATCTAAAATTTTTTTCCAGGACAAACATCGAATTTTGAGGATAATGAGTTTTTTCCTATATGAGGCTAATGAGGTGCATCATCTTCAACAAGTACTGAATTGCATCAATTTCAACCTACTGAGTTGCATCATCCTCTTTCTCAAAGTTCACATCACCTACGAAAGGTCTATGAGCAATTGCCAGGTGCCACAGTCGCAAGCACAGTCGTAGTATTAATCGTCAGGCATTCACACCTGGACCTGACACGACACACAGGAGCAGACGGCATTCCTAGAAATAATGGCACATTGTGACTCAGTGACATTGGCAAGGCTGTGGCGCTAAGTGAAAAAATACACTGAGCAAATCGTACATTGTACCTTGTACTGGAGGAAACGGAAATTATTAGGTGATGACTGTTGATCTTGATGTTGAAATGCAAGAAAAATACTGGCCAAAATAAAGTCCGCTCGATTTCCATCCTGTTCGATTGATCGATCTTCTACCTCACGTGTTATTGCTCTTCTGTTTCTGTCGTAAAAAAATACTTTCTGGCGTCTGCTATCTCGGTGCATAGCTGTGTATCGGACTACATCTGGTTGTGCTTGATGAAGCTGATGATCATTTGGGATCTACTTAAAAACGGACAAGGAACAGGTATGATCATTGTTTGACGATGTCATGCGGGTCTGCCTGGGCAAGTCCGGGCGTAGAAAAAGGGATCTTTCCTATTCGTAACCATTGGACGGGGAATTTTCGTTGTATTTTGCTTAGGTGATGTCTGTTGTAGTCGACGATCTAAAAGTTGAAGTATTGTGTGTTTTAGTTTTAGAGAATTTTTCGGTCAAAACAAGCAAATTGAGACGCTACAGCGTACAGCCTCACCAGCTTCCTCGCCCAAGATTTGGACGAAGATAGAAACTACGAATCAATGAAGGTCGATGGCCCTTCTGTCTTTTTCGAGTATTCTCGAAACGAGGAGTCGCGAGTCAACCGGTGGCTTCAGCACCTGAGCGATGACGACAAGAGCGCTCTGAACTTCAGCATCGACGAGCATCTTGAGGAACTGGCGGTATGCAATACTCAGAACGATACTTTATGGCTAGAATTAGAGGCTTTACCTGTTCTATTTTTACCTTACCAGATACTAGGACTAGTGAGGACATCAGTCGTGACAAAAATAATCAAAGAGACGATTATCTTCTAGGTCTACAACTAGGCTACATTATGATTATGACTACCTAAACCCAATCCCAAAGCTGTAGCGGTGGAAACATTTTGTAGTATTCTTAATATCCGCGTGTCATTTATAGGAATAAGCCTAGAAACTTTTTAGCTTGTTAGTACACACCGAATACAACATACAACTACTGTAGTACACACATCGGACTTAATGTTAATAATATAACCGTGCTTACTAAAAAGTATGAATTATAGGTCCGGTGAAAAGAGTTCAGGCTGGCTACTGCTCTAGTTCGTTTTTACACCTCCGGTTCTTTCACTTTTTCGTGTTTCTTTTTCTATGTATGTGTGTCGTTAAAATTTTCGGACCATCTTCATAGCTTGCGCTCGCCGATTTATTGGGTCTTCGCAAGGTGGGGATGCAGGAGTTCGACGTTCAGTTAAGGCTAGGTTTTCCTCCTCCAGGCAGCGTAAGGAAGATGGCTTGGTTCGAAGTGTCGGCCATCGATCTTTCCTTGATCTCAAGTACGATGGTGGAGAAGGAGAACTGGTATGGTCAATCTTTCTAATATCAGCCTTCCTGAATCTGGATGTGCAAAATCTTGGAGGTGTGAAGGGCGAAGCCATACTTCGAAATTTGGCGAGCTTTTGGTCTTCCGAAGGCAAACAGTTTCGGACTCCATCACTCGATGCGATACACGCAAATTTGCGTAGAGTAGCAGAAACACTTTCATGTTCTCCAAAGGAACAGGTAGGTGAATCTCGACTAGAAGCAGAACAGAAATTTATTGGCGGAACTGCGCAGGTTGATGTCGAAGCAACAACAGAAACAGGCGTGGTGGACGAGGATCAGATGGACGTCGAGGCTCCATCTTCGGCACTGAAAGCCCTCCGAACAGATGCGGGAAGCTTTAGGTTGAAGTCTGCGAACAATTCAGTAACCACAGATTTGCCTGGCAGAAGTTTGTCTAGCTCTTCTCCGTCATCACGAAGGCGAGTACGCGGCTCGTCGAGAGGACAGTCGAAAGCTTTCGAAAGCGGTCCGCGCATACCGCTATCCTCGCACTCAACATCGGGAATATCCACTAGGCCGCATCTCGTACTTGACGGATGCTGGACAGGTCGCTTGCTAGCAGAACTTCTACGCCTAGGGTATTACCATAGATACTTACAGCTACCTGTGAAGATTTGACTGTATATATCAAAATGAAGAAAGAGGAGCTTGTAGTTAATATAGAGGAAACTGTGTCGCGGTGTGCTTGGCTAAACTAGTTTGATGCAACTGATGATCTTGATCATCATGACGGACAGAAGTGGTCTTCTTTTAGAGCAGCATCAAAAAACGGAATGAATGTGAATATGAAAAAATACCTTGTTTTTCGACTACATAATCCCGAGCATGCATAAAATTTTGCAAGCTTAGGTACCACGATGACTACCGCGTATCTGCCTTAGTGCAGGATCCAGTGGAGGCCGTTCTTGCGAAAACAATGCTCGTCTCTCCGCTTCACTCGCATGTCGTGCACCCCTACGCAAGTATGTCGGTATTAACTACTTCAACTGCGACTACTGCTCTTATTTTGTGAAATCATGAAGCTAGCAAAGGCTTCATGATTGTGGACAACATATCTGTATGTGACTCACCAAAGTAGATGATCAATTCTCGAGAATTGGGCAAAGGCAAAAAATGATGCTTGATCTGGTAGTAAACTACTGAACATCTTCTTCCTTTTGTAGTCATTTGTGTGTGACAGAACGAGCGTGATGTTGTTGATCGTTTGTCAATGCAGATCAATCGCACGACGCGCAGGGAGCAGTTTCGATTAGCCGAAATTCCGGACTTAGTGGTATCTTCAGAGATACTACCCCTAGTACCCGAGGACTCTGTATCGCCTAAACGAACACGCACAGCGACGCCCGCGGAAGTCCGTAACTCCGAGAAAGAAGCGGCTTCGGCTGTCGGTTCATCCGCTTACCAGCTGTGCTCTAGTTGGAACGATGTGGTCACCTTGCAGGATCGAGCAGAGCAAGTTCTTCAGCAGCAGGAAAGAACAGATTGCACACGGGGACCAGCAGCTACCTCTGCAAATACATCTTCCTGCTCTTCTTCTACTTCAGTAAACGGTGGTAGCAGTAGGATGCATGTTTCCTCACCAATGGTGTACCTAACTTCCTTCGGTATGAGTGACGAGGCAGCGTCTTTGTCCTTTTTGACGAAGATTCTCCAGGTGAAACGACGTTTGAAAGCCGGTGACTTCTGGCTCCATCATTTTCCGCAGAAAACACCCCGTTCACTGGAATATCGCATGCATCCGCTACGCGACCCGGTTGCTGTTTTGGATGAGAACCAGCAACAACACACAACAAGGCACCATGGCTACCGCCTGGACCTACCCTTTGACGACCTGAGACGCGCTGTTGCCGTTCATTTTGACATCTTGCACGACACTCTTCTGCCATCGAGGCTCGGAGAAAACGCGAAGAGCATGCTACACCATGAATATCTCATTTGGAGCTTTCTAGCGGTGCGCAAGACCGAATCATGACGGGTGAAACCACGTCTCCTTGATGAAGATGAACCTCATAAAAAATAACGATCCTAATTTTCATTCATGTTCATGATACATAGAAGAAGTAAAAGAAAAACGCGTCACAGACAGAGTCTAGACTTTAAGTCTGTCGTGCTCTTGCTCTATTCCTAGCAGATTTCATACCCCTGCTGTTTGTTCATCAGCTGGGTCTGCTGATTCAGCGCACCGATATTTGGCAAGTTGCACCGAGCGAGCTTTTTGTACTAGATTGTCGAGCGAGATAATGATGACGCCAAAAGCACTGACTAGCAGTAGCAGGTAGTGGTAGGAGGTACTCATTAATAAATGAGTGATCGGTCTTCGTGAGCATCAGCGTCATCTAAGGTAGAATCTGCAACTTGCGGATAGCGAGTGAAAAGTGTGGTTTGATTCTGACTCAATCTTGTACTTGAGCTTGAACTTTGAGAAAAAATAGAATATAGTCAAGATGCTTTCTGATTCTGGGTCTTCCCCTCTGTTTCGCGGCGCAAGTAATAATATCGAGGATTCCTCAGCCTCAGCGACCTGTAATGGTTATCTTGCGAAGCTCCGACTAGCAGAGAAAAATTTGATCGAGGGCGATCCTGAATTTCTTGTGCGCGACGTGTCTATCAGCTTGCGGGTGCCTCGCTGGCTGCAGAAAGGTCGCTCGTCTTGGTGTGCAGACGACGATCGAGACAATTGCACCGATGAAAACGAAGTTCTGATTTCACAAACTAGAACACCCGCCGACAACATAGACAAGACGAAGGACGATGATGATCGTATGGATTTTGAAATATGTAGAACAAAGGAGGACGATGAAGGTGCGTGGAGTAAAGCCGCTTTTGTTGTACACAACGAGACGATTCATAGCATTGAGCTAGCACCCGTTCGTGGGCGTGGTCGAGAAGAAGAGGAAGCCTCGCGCTCACCTTCCTCGAAAAATGTTGTTCTCTGGCATGGTTTTGGTCTCGGCGCAGGCGGTTGCTCGGGAGCTCTTCGGGCTCTGTCTGAGCAGTTTCCCGACCACGCCGTTTTCGCTTGCGACTGGTTAGGCTACGGCCTGAGTTCCCGCCCATCTTGGTTGCAAAAACTGCTTCAGAATGTTTCAGCCGAACCGTCAGAGCGAGTTATTTGCGCTGTGGAGAGGCTTTTCATTGATGCCTTTGACGGATGGCGTAGCGGCGTAGGGATTGATCACGTGGATGTGCTGGTTGGTCATTCGCTTGGCGGATATTTCGCATTTTGCTACTGCGAACGTTTCCCGCAACGAGTGTCGCACTTGATCCTTGCCTCGCCCGCAGGCGTGGGAGGTATACGGACGCCCGCTCCTTCATCACAAGAACAAAGTGGAAATCCGGAAAGAAGCAATGCTGGTGCAGACACGACTAACATGATACACCATGGAGGAGCCCGAGCCTCCGATCCAAAAAATGGTCGTGATAAAGATGGTGATGGTGTACTTGTTGAACCTAGCGAGAAGATGAATATTCTCCAGGAAACTAAAGACTCAAATCGAATGAGCCAAAGCCTTGACAAGGAGGCGTTGCACAATTTGTTTCTTCGCACCCTTGCTGAACTTCAATACAACTTTTTTCCATCGTTTTCATCCACCTCGACTTCCTCCACCTCTATCTCCTCTTCCACAACGTCGCCGCCGAAGAGTATGGCAGAGCTATCCTTTCCCTTGCGTGGCTTTTTCTACGTCGTTGAGCGAACCCTTGGGCGTGCCTGGAATGAGCGATGGGCGTGGCCAGCCGTTCTTTTTCGTCGCTTGCCAGAATCTATAGGGCGTTGGCTTCTGCGGCATTTCGTTGGACGAAGGTTCCGAGATAATGGACAATGGCTTATTTTAGAGAGTGCTGATACCATTGGTGGAGCTGCCACTGCCCCGAGCAGCACTTCCAAAGAGGTAAAAACGATTACGACCGGTTCGTCGGCCAAAATAATGAGCGAACAGATTGATGTCTACCCTGCTACTCCTTGTCCTTCGTCGTCGTCGTCCAAATGTGTAGTCACGACGACCTCCTTGGCGACTTTTCAAGCCGACGACGAAACAAGCATCTGCAGAGGCCGTGGCTTTTCACGGGATAACTTCGCCGACTATATGTTCGAAAATTTTTGTGCACCTCCAAGCGCCGAACTTTGTTTATTTACCCTCCTCGAACTGGGTCCTTGGGGACGCCGCCCACTTGCGCCAAGGATCGAAGGGCTTATCCGGTCACTAGAAGATCCGCGCAACAAGTCGCAAAGACCTGCTCCATTCGCTTCTGGTTTCGAAGTAAATCAAGTAGGGCCAGCTGCTTCATCGTCTTCTACAAGTGGTGTACTCTCGGATCAAATTATGTCTAGAAGAAGTACTTCTCTCCGCCGTATCGAGTTCGTCTACGGTGATTTGGACTGGATGGATCGTGAAAGTACACTGCGGCTGCTCGACCAGTACCCTGATATATTACGATACCATCTTTGTCCTTGCGCAGGCCACCAAATACCGATCGACAATCCGGTAGAATTTGCTCGAATTGTGAAAGAGAATACTTACCCATACAGTTCTACTTCATCTACCTGAGGTTGAAAACGACGAGGAAGCAGATTATAGAAGTACAACATGCTCCAGTTGCTCCTCGTCACGGACGCCACGATATAGGGCGCGTGCTAAGTAGTTGTATATCGTGCGAATAATGCTTTTCACGGCCTCGACGATCTTTTCTTTCGGCAATCGAGATCAAGAGCAAGTTACGTCAAAACAGACCACGAGTATTGTCTACAGACTACATCAAGTTCACGGAGGACACACGAGAAAAGGACATCGATCTTGATGTCCTGGCTGCTCCTCCTGGCAGGATCAGCCATACCAAAAAACTCTCGCGGATGATCTTGTTGTGCACGATTATGCTTGTCCTTACTTCTCTCTTTGATCCGGATTCGCATTCAATCCCTGATCGCAGCAGTATACTTAGTATTCACGACGATTCACGAAGATCATATAGAGGTCAACGTCAATGAGTGTCTTTTGTTCACTCGTCCTTGTGCAGCTCTCTGTATACGCTGCGTAGGCCATAGAGATGATGAAGTAGGAATTTTTCTTTGGCGTATAAGTGCACCTGATTGGCTATCTCGTGTCCTGTACCTGTAGATCTCATTCAAGTTCAACATCTAGAGAGCATTCAAGAAGAAAGCGTTCCGGCGGACGATCCACACTTTCACTTGTCGAGGATCTTCCTTGTTGTCTTTTAACGAGAATGTTGTCCCTATCCGTCTATCTTGTAGTAGAAAGCTAAAATGAAGGCGTCTTCGTTTTTTAAGAACATCATCATCGATGAAGATGATCACTGGAGGCGTACTGGTTCATGGTCTCTTCTGCAACCCTGTGCTGTAACCGGGTTTCCGCTTGGCTAGCGTCATAATATGGATTAGTTCTTAATCTTATTCTTCAGGTGGTTCGTGGTAGAAGAACCGTTTGCTTTTCAAGAGTTCACCCTGTTGTATGATCGTTCAATCAGGTTTCTCCTCCTCTACGACTAGATTATTGTCTTAAACTCCTGCTTGCTGTCCTCGAAATCGGTTCGAAGCAATTCATTCAGATCATATGCAAATTTGATTGAATTCAATGATTTTATGGAAGTGTTGATGTCAGTTTCAGTCAGGTTAAAATACGAGGCTGGTCGTACTGGCATACCCACCGGTGTCGTCCTCGTGACCCATGTGCTGGAGCGAGCCTACATCAACTAAATTCTTCGAATCGTCCACATCCATGAAAGTCAAAACCTGAGTCCAACTCCCGTGCTTGTGGAGGAATGTACTACTTAAAAACAAGCACATAAATTTTTCACATTTTAAAGACACAGGTGAGAAGCAGGTTGAGCGGTTTTCTTTTTTTTGATCGCACATGTTTATGTTTTTCTTGCTGTAACGGAAACATTCCTTCTCATTCTATAGTCCCTTATCTCCTCTTAGATGATTGTGCTCGTGATTGATTATAGTGGCTTTCTTCATTTTTCGAAAAACGAGTACCAGAACGAACCACCACTGACTATGATGAACAACGAGGGCGATCTTCATTTATTTTTCTGCAAGGAGGAGCACTTCATCATAATAGGAGCGGAAACGAGGTGTGGAAGTACACCAAGAGGGCAGGCCAGTTCTGTCCCACCAATGAGGCCGTGGCGGACACTGTCCTCCATGCACAGTGTTGTGTGATCTGTGGTCTCGCCAGACACGTGAGCAGGAGGACGAGGGAAAGAGGAGAGTCACACTACACTACTAGAATCAATACTTACAACACGATCAAGCACTACCTTGGACTAGTTGGATGAAGAGTATAGTACTAGCAGTTGCGTAAATCTCGTTCTCGTCAGTTTTGCTCTTTACGCATTGGTTCTACAACTAAATGCACCTTTTTGTAAGTGTGAAAACAGCAGGATCAATAGTAATTGCATTCTTTGCAAGACGACGACCATCGCTTTACGTATGCTATCTCTGCAACATCAATTCTTGTTATTTTTTTCGTTATCGTCTATCTCTATTGCAGAGTAGTTTACAAGAACTGCAACTGCCGAGGAGTACTAGTAATAGTACTATCGAGTGGTGCGAGATTAGCCAGATGCGACTAACAAGAAGGGAAAGGATATTAGGATTAGCCGAATTATAACATAACACTACATCGACATCGAGATCATACACTACTTCAGGATAATTGATTCTTTCATACTAGCGTGTACTTGATAGATACCAGCAGGAGGAACAACAACAAGAACAAGAAGATGGTGAAGAGGTTTTGCTTGCTTTGATACACTACTAGAGATTGCCAACAAGCAGCAACCACCGCAGGCAGAAGTATTTGCGTTCTCTCCTGGTGATTCTGACGTCTGGAGCAGCTCTTTGCTGGGCGGCTTTGGAAAAAATAAAAGTTGCGTCCTCTCCATCTTCAGTGTGGTGTCATCATCAATTACTAGTGAGACGAAGACAAGGACCACTCAAACAGCAACAGCATCTTGAATTTAGAAAGAAAAGATCGAAAACGAAATACAACGAAAAGAATAAGGTAGTGCTCCGCGTACGTTATTCTCTGGAGCAGGAGACGAACTCATCATCAAGAAGTTCGAGAAGCAGAAGTAGTGGTCGCACTGACTACGTACAGCAGGAAACACTTGATTTGGAGCCAGTAATCATGAACAACAAGCACTGCGCCGCAGATATGCGACAACATCAGCAACACGCATCGTCGGCTGTCCGTGGAGTACAAAAAAAATTAGCTTTAGATTATCGTGCAACGGCACTTAATTTTGATAACTTTTGTTTTTCCTTTTCCAAGATAGGTGGCTGGAAAAACAGTTTCCTAAGATTTCTCATCTCTGCATCTGCCTTAGAGGTAAGTGATTCCCTGAACAAAAACAGTTTCGAGTTACTCCTAAAGGAAGCAACTTCGAATTGCTGAGGAAAACATGTTCTCACTAACATCACTGCAATCAGGGCCAGCAGCACCCGCAACACCATCACTATCATGGAAACAATGCCGGCCCCGTTGGATATCACCCATCTCAACATCCGCAGCACCCTCAGCACGCACAGCATGCGCACCATGCTGCACATGCGCAACATCACCCTGTCGCTACACACGGGCACCATCAGCATTATGTTCAGATGACCTTCTTTAGTTCTCGTGTTCTGAGTGAGTAGTCCTCATCCTCTAGAAATTTGAATATCAATATCGTTTGATAATTAATATAATGATATAATCCGGGGGTTCGGGTTGGATGCGGTTGCGGGTGGGCGTGGACGAGCTCAAGGTTATAATAGTTATTCTACTGCTGGAACTGGAACAACTGTCACCAGACACGCACCTTGCAGGTTTCCGATTCTTGTTACAGGAACTGAGCAAAGAGTAATCGTTGTTTTGTCATTGTCTTTGCATTCTTGAATAATATTCAAAGACCCTTGATTCTTCTTGTTGTGCTTTCATATTGTGCAGCATGCTGGTCCTGGTGTGGTTCCGCACGTAGCGACTGTTCCGCAAGGTGTCCCGCCGCAGCATCACCCGCATCATGCGGGTGCGCATCACACGCAGCAAGCGCACCTGTCTGGGGGCCATCATGCGCAGCAACCTCCGCCTCGCCACTCGGGACACGGGGTGACGCATGCGGCACCTCCGCAAGCGGCTCAGCAGCACATACAGCAGCAACAGCAACAAGTCCAGGCTCATCATCAACAGCAAGTTCAGGGAGGACATCCAGCACAGCAGCAGGTTCAGGGAGGCAATCCCCAGCAGGCCCACCACCAGCAACAGCAACAACAACAACAGCAGCCGCACCAAAATGAAGGCCGCAGAGTTAGAGTGGAAGGCGCAGGAGGCAATGGTGGCGGAAATATGTACAACTCCGAATCAGAGAAGTGGGCAGTGCCACCACGATACAAGCTAGTCAAGGTCATTGGGAGCGGCAGTTATGGTAATTCAACTACTTAGTACATAGTTATTCTTACCAGACTCCGAAGACGAGGCTCTTCTATGTGATGAATTTGCTGTCGAAGACGAGGGTCTGTCCTTGTTTAACAACAGTTAAGAACTCATGCAAAACACAAAACACAAACATCGTCAGGTAAAGTGTGTCATGCGATCGACCAGGAGACCGGGATGAGTGTAGCTATTAAAAAGATCAAGCGGATCTTTGAGGATTTGATTGATTGTAAGCGTCTGCTGCGTGAGATTGCAATCCTTGCCTTTCTGGACGACCCACGAACCGTAAGGCTGATCGATGTGTGCGTGCCTGACGATCCCAAAGGGTTTACCGAGTTATACCTTGTTCTCGAGCTGTGCGACAGTGACCTGAAAAAGCTCTTCAAGTTACCCGAGTACCTGTCCGAGAACCACGTTGTGACGTTACTGTTCAACACTCTCTGTGGCCTCAAGTACATTCATAGCGCAGGAATCTATCATCGCGATCTCAAACCCGCAAATTGCCTCGTGAATCGCGACTGCTCAGTAAAAATATGCGACTTTGGACTTAGCAGGCCCGTGGTGGACCCAGAAAATGAGATGCTGTCGAATATCGATAACAACGGGTAATGAGGATATAAATGCATCTTCCGGTGTGAATATGAATCCTGATGATTGTAGTACTAAACCTAGATGTACAACATGATCGATGAACATTTACAGACCTTCCTTCTTTCTCTTCAAGTTCAGTTATGCGGAAATGTGTCAATAGTATCGCTCCACCTACATCAGGTGGCTTAAGATTACAATAAATGAAGAATCGTCATCAACTAACAAACCCCGCAAGGTACCCCTCAAGTATGGAGGACAGCCAGTCAATCGAGAAGACTCGAAGGCTGACCGGCCATGTCGTTACTAGATGGTACCTATATGGAACTTAGATCAACGACAGTGCTTTTAACCACTGGTGACGTCACTCACACAAACTATACTACAAAGAAGACACTTATTGTGATTAACGATTCTTCCCAGACAGAAGTCAGAACTGATATCATACTTCATCCCTTCTTTTACTTTTCACTTTCTGTACATGCCAGGTATCGAGCCCCAGAGTTGATATTACTGCAGGAAAATTACACGGAGCAGATAGACGTGTGGAGTTTAGGTTGTATATTTGCTGAGCTTCTAGGGATGATCCAAGGCAATTACCCGAATCCAAAAGAGCGATGCCCATTATTCCAGGTACTCAAATTTTATGTCGATAATTTCTTATAAGTACAACGCCGGTAATAATACCATCCGCATCCCACTGTCAAAGATTTGTTACTGGGGATAGATACCGGAAGTCCATCAAAAATTACATTTTGAGCCGGCAAGAATTCTTGAACTTCCAACCATGTGATTATCCGCAAATAAATAGGGCAATACGTGTTACCCGCTGAGCCCTCATAAGGAGCACGATAAGGAGTATCAGTATTACTACAATCGGCAGAGCAGGGACCAATTGAACGTGATATTCAATGTGTTGGGAACACCCAGCGAAGAAGCAGTCGAAAAGCTAGACAAAATCGATGCAAAGAGGTACCATTTGAATTTCTCGAAACACTCTTTGATGAGGCGCTTCCTGCTCGCAGTAGTTGTTATTGTATGCTAGTTCAGCATGAACAAGATGATTATGATATTAGTATCTATTTCATCATAGATATCGATTGATACTTTGACCCTGTAGCTAAATAGTCTTTCAGCTTCTTCTTTTCGCATATTGATTTGTTATTGACGATTAACCACTTTTCAAATTCTTCAATAAGGTACGTACGTTGCTTCCGTGAACGAAGGCGTTTGAACTGGGACGAAATGCCAAGATTTCAAGCCAGTAGCGTCGAAGCGCTAGACCTCCTGGATAAGATGCTGGTACTCGTTCTACAACTCTATGGCTTTGGACTCTCTTAAGAAATGAATATTTCTTGTCCTTCTTGTTTTGTTTTTGTTTTGTGCCCTTGCGCTTGCGCTTGCTTATGGTCTTAGATAGTGATAGGTGTAGCCTTGCGCATATTACTTAAACTGATTGCGCTCGCTCTACTAGTATTACCTCATTGCCAAAAATTTTGCTCACACCAGATCCTGGATGCTTCGGAGAGGATAGATGTGGATAGTGCGTTGGCGCATCCGTTATTCAAGAATTTGTACAGCGCGAGCAAGATCCGCGTTGCGGACAGCAAGATTGTGCTGGAATTCGAAAATATCCCACAACTGAGCGAGTCGCAGCTACGCCTTTACTTCCTTCTTGAAATTCAGAAATTTCACCCAGAACTAGTGATCCCCGATGAACTCCTCTGCTTGCGGCAACCACCCTCTTCGCTTGTTTCCTCAGCTACTTGGGCCAGCAGCCACTAGCCCTGCTTTTCCTCACGACAGTCCTGATGATGATGATTCACGATTTTTGATGACGAAATCAACGTGTTTGACATTCATACTACACCGTAGAAGTTTAGGCTTATAATGATACGACAACCTACTTGATATTGATGAGTTTTAGTCCCCTATTTTGTAACTGCTCAGTCGACGTAGAACACTCCTCCAATCAGCAACATCTTCTTCTGATTTTCACTTCCCCTATCTTCAACCCTCCCCATGCGTTGTTACCCATTTAGTCCTCTTCAAGCATGCTTTTGAGTTAAACCTGATCATATTTTTTCGTTACCGACCATCATTTCTAGTAAGCCACGGGCCACGTGAAGACGAGAAGAATATAGAAGTACTTATCGACAGTTCGATTCAACATACTCCTGTTGATTATAATTAAGTAATAGTTTATAAGTATTGATATTGTAAGCGTAAAAAAATTTAAAACAACGGGTTACTTAATCATTTTCATGTAAAAAACAAGGACGAACAAAAAGGGATAGGAATCATTTTTCTGATTGATAAAAACATCTGATGCCAATGCACTGCAGTTGCAAAGTTACTGTAGTGCAATTTTCATGGTGTTTCTTGAGTGAAGGAAGCCAAAGGCCAAATATAACCTGCCACATATTCTTGAACAAAAAGTTCTAGAGGACTGATGACATAGAGCAGGTGGATTGATCATATTCCTAAGGTTGTTAACGTTTTTGCTTATCGTGTATCAAAGTCTATGTTGTTACAATACCATGACGATGTTGCTTACTGCATCTACTTAACTTAATTCGATTTCCATACCATCGTATTTAACATACTTCCAATAACAAGGAACAACTTAAGAGCCACGTTGTTCATCGTGGTTAATAACGAAATTCTTCATAAGTTGCTGCTCTGAGGAAGCAGGTCGTGCAGGAGGTCGGTGAATGGTGGATAGCTGGTTGGGTGTCTTCTTGTCGTGACGGGAAGACCGACCGCATTGACGCTCTTTGTCGACTCGCAAATTGCACTGACGTCCAGATAGGTATCACTCCACCACATGCACATGCACATCCTGTGTCTAAGAAAAAAACTCCATGATATAGAAAACTTGTTTTCCAAGTATGTAGGCGAGGGCCGCTGTCGCTTTATGCCATTTCGATTTACAACATGCAGATGGTACGTACATCATGATGATGCTGTTGCTGGATATCTCCAAATATAAGGAACGTACTTCGTACACCTACACAGTCAAATCATCTTCGAACACGACACCAGCTCAAGCAGAAGGCCTCTCATCAGACCCAACTAGGAGATGTGCATAGCAGTACTCCAATATGCATTTTCTTCAGTAACCTTATCGACCTCGTCCTCGGCGTGTATGATCAAGCTGACAATCCTCTGCTTGCTGTCTGATGTGGTCGTGTTTATTCTGCTAGTAAAAGCAGCGGTTACTTAAATATATATATATTTCGTCACCCATCGTTTCTTGGGAGGAGTATGAAAAGAAAATGTTTGTGATCTGTTCAACGGAAGAATATGTACGTACCCATTTTTGTCTCGTCCAATGAGCAATCAATTATCTAAAGAAAGATGTAGGCGTGAGAAGCACCAAGAAGTAGAAAAAGCTATGGTTTTGTTTACAAGAAGCAAGCAACTTGGATGATTCATAGAAGTCAAGAGCTATTCGTATTCCAGAATCAGTGAACAAGGAATTATCTCATTTTTGTGATTAGTATGTTGCAATTTTGTGCACCTCTTGGAGTCCTCTCATCTGGTGTTTTCCATTTGTTTAGTCGTCCGACGAGGTTATCATAGCTGTTCTTGAAAAAATCAACGAAACTGCTGTTTTTAGCATGTTCTTGGGATTCTTCATGCGTCTTCATCAATATCGTTATGTCTAAGTATGTCATTTATTCGGTTTTCATCAGAGAATTTCTACTCTGTACAAGGCGCCGTAGGCGTAGTCTAGGTCTGCTAGGAAGCCAGATCACCATCACCATAACCTAGAATTAACACAACAATATTCTGCAGTTTTGTCATTCTTTTTTGAAAATGAGAATGAATACTCGTCATACATTATCAGATGGAGGTGGCAAACCGCGAGCATAACCACCTCACGAAGTAGAAATGTCTTCTGTGTTGCTGATACCTTTGTATTATTGCTGTAGGTATAGTTCTTCTTGATCTTGGTGGTAGCTCGAGCTAATACTTGCTTGTAGTTCGTTTGAATGTAGATTGTCCATGTAGCCTGGTAGATCATTTTCATCCTTTGTAGATTCATCATTCTCATTCATGATGAGGATGATCTATTTTTCCCTTAGAATAGGGTACTAATGGTAATGTCATGATTTGTTCCAGCGAAAAATACGAATACCAGATTAAACAGAAATAAAACGTTATAATAGCCTGCAGCAGGGTCAATTTGATACAAACATCACTAGCTATTGTCAACATACAACTATCACTATCTGAATCGCAATCTCATCGTCATAGCAGCTACAGTTAGCAAGTAGCCGCGGTAGAAAGTGGGATTGGGATGAAGAAATTGATTCACTTGAAGAAGAAATCGAGTGTCGGTGTCCAATCGATGGTGAGCACTATGGGTATCCCCCAGTGTCGTTCTTCTCGTCTTCATGTTGTCCTGGAAAAAGAGGAGACAATTTCAATTCACTCATCTCCTTCGTAGCAAAAAAATTGCTCTATTGGAGAATGCCTGCCAACGAAAATTCTTTATATGGGATTCTTCAACAGCATTGATGATAAGTACATGAACAATGGTCTACTAACTGTGCCGCGTTATGATCTCCATGTTCATGTGGCCAACAGTGCTGGTCCGAGGCTTTTTCACGCTTTGACTTGTGGAAAATTATTCTGAAAGAGAAAATAGAAAATCAAGAAGCACACAAGGGTCGCTCGACATGATTTTCAGGATGCCGCTTGTGTTTTTGTTCTACCTTGCAGTTCTATCGTTTTCGAGGAGATGATCAAAACATGAAGAAGATAACAGTCCTCATATCACCAGAACAACATGATGAACAAAAGCTGACTTCCTGCTTGTTGTCCAAACTCCACAGTCATTTGAGGTGTCGAAGGTTTTCTTTGGAACACTTTCACACGGAGTCAGTACTTCTCCTCTTTTTCCCATGACTTTGCGACCTGTTCGTTGAATTTCGACATGAAAACTCGGTACTTATTCGGTTGAATAAGATGAAAAACCCCGGACGACTTACAACTTTTCCTGCTTTCTTGTTGGCTTTGATGATAATCAAAATCATTGATGGATATGCAGCGTTCGTTCCACGTCAACTTTCGTCTTCTTGGTCTTGTATCTAAGCTCACGTATCCACTACTTCTAAGCTTAGTAAAACTAATGAATCACGGCGATAGAGTGAGATTTATAATCACATATGAATCAATCAGAACCAGAACATGAAGAACAACAACAACAACCACAACTACGAACATACACAACATGGCTGACGCCGTCGTCGATGAAATCGTGAGTCATTGGCCAGACCGCGTGGCGGTCGAGGAGGTGCCAGCCGTGAAGCGGTTTACCTATGCCGAGCTACAGTCGACCTCGCTGCAATTAGCAACAGCTCTCAGATCTCTCCTCCGTGGACTACACAACAAGAGCACAACTCGGGAAGAAGAGGCCTCTGAGAATTACTCACCTTTTGTTGCCGATGAAGATGCAACTGCAAAGGAAGGTCCTGGAGATGACCGCGTTGAAAAGCAGGCCGTTATCGCGTCGCACCTACCGTGCGGATGCGACTGGTATGCGCTCTACGTTGCGTGCAGCCGTATCGGTGCTATCTTCGTTTCTCTAGATCCCTTCGTGCCACTTGCTGGGGATGAACCGTCAGCGGCCTGGAGCTGGAACTGTAAGGTTTGCAAGGTGGCGCAACCATGTTTGGTTGTGAAACTCTGCGAGGATGAGAAGGAACCATCACAAGCACTTGAACACTCCGAGCACGTACATCTTGGCTTGCTTGAGCGAGGACACGGCATTCTTACGCTTTCCATGAAGGAGTTGAAAAAGCTTGGAGAGGACCAGGTGCAAGCGCAGAAGCTTCGGGCTTCTGTAGTCAGGCACGATTCGGAGAGTCGGACACTTCGAACGCCAGGAACGCTGTTGAAAGAGAAGAGTGTGACGGGAACGAGTCATCAAGACCAAATCGCTCATGTCCAGCCAATTGATCACTACAGAACTCTTGTCGACTCTCGCGTAGACGTGGATCAAACCAAGAAAAATAAGATCGTTGCTCTGTGCGCGACCGGAGGCACGACTGGAGGCAAGCAGCTGAAGTTGGCCAAATGTACACGCGAAATGGTCTTGTCTGAGGTGCGGAATTACAGAAAGCTTTTGCTGTCCCTGCTTCAAGGATCATGTGAAAGCAGAGGAGGCGAACGCATATTACAGCCATCGTCTTTGATGTGGGGAGCAGCGGTTCTTGGGCAGGTGGATCTGGCTCTCGCTTTGCGTGGCACGCTTGTAGTATGCGATAAATCAGCTTTGGCAGAACCTGAGATGCTAGAAAAGTACGCAATCACAGTCGCTGGATTTCCGCCAAGCCTGTGGTGTCGCTATTTCATTCCAAAATGCTTACGAGTTGCCATATCGTGGGGTGAAGCTTGTACCCGCGAAGTCGAGCAAAAATTTGCGCAAGCTGCAGCGCAAAGAAAAATAGACATTGGGAGTCAGATGGAAAAGCTGCAGTTTTTTGACCTCTTGATTGCGACCGAGTACTGGTTCTCGTTTTTCCGTTCCCGTCTGGAAGATCCTTTTCTTTGCATCTGCGAAGCTGATGAGCTTAGTTGGCGTGTTTGCCCGACGTCGGGCGGGCTTGAAGTCCGTGGCTCGGCAATATTCGCAGGTTACGTTCAAACAGACGGTGGCTCAAACTTTGGTGTAGACAAAAATGACCAAAAAAGGAGATCCCTTTCTCAGCCTGCACAGCAAGGTACCTGGTTTGCCACTGGCGATGAAGTACAGAGCACAGATGATGTGTCGAGACCCATACAACTACCTGCAAAGGCTCCCGGTGCTGCGGGGGACCAGCCTTCCGTCTCACATGGATTCTTTTACAAAGGTCGGCTTGCCCGTTCACGTGAAGCAAAAATCCGTGGAACTTGGGTGGATTTGGAAAATGCGTTGGAGACAGTCCGCCCCCTGTGCAGTGATGCATGCATTTGTGATGAGCGTCTTTGTGTGGCTGTTGAATATACCCCTACAGATCATGGTGCATGGGCATCTTTATTACGCTCCAATTGCAGGAGACAAACCGAATCTCAAATGATTCTCGCTGTCCGACGCACCGTGCCTGGTGTGCCGCTTACTTTTCTTTCGAAGATTCCTCGGAGTGAGGTGACCAGCAAAATATTGCTTGGCGAACTTCAAAAACAGCTAGAGGAGCTATCGGCGATAAGGTCAATCGATGAAGAAAGATTGCGAGGACAGGAAACGAGAGCTCAACGAGATAATGAGGATCCCGATACATATACCTCATCCACTTCATCTAACGTCAAAATTCTCCACGTTCTCCTCGCAGATTCGTTGGATTTACCGAGTCCTGATGTTTTACAGCTTGAAGAATCGTTTCAAGCCCATGGCGGAACTTCCACTGCCGCTGTGCAGGTTCTCGCACGTTGCTGTAGGTCAGTAAGGGCTCGAATCCGCGTTCCGGATCTGTTGAATCCGGACAAGAGTCTGAGTGATATCTTACGCGATGCAGCTGTCTTAGGGCAGGAGAATGTTGAAGCAGAGGACGAGCAAGATTGTCATGGTGATAAAGCAGATCCAGGAGATGCTGGCCCTTTCGGAACCATACCTGCCGCGCAGACGGTCGACGGGAATGCCCTGACAGGACAGCACCCCAACGAGAAAAAGCGCATTCCGGTATATTCCGTTTCTGCGACCGCGGAGAGGCTTCTGCTGAACCTACTACGCACGTCATTTGGCAAGCTAATTGGTGGCTTGGGGAGGTCACTGCGGCTCTCCTCTCACACTGATGTACTCTGCAACGGTTGCATGAGAAGGCTGGTGCGACCGACAGCGGCCCAGGACGGATTCTTACGTATGGACATCATGGATTTAGAGGAGGGAGTGAAAGGGAAAGCAGTTGCTCCCGCAATAAGCAAAAGCATAGAGGGTTCGTATGGAGAGGCTGATGCGCAGACGCGGACACTCGAACTCCCAAGCTTGCTACAAACCGTCGTGAAACTTGGGAAGCTACAACCTCACGCTGGAGGTGGAGTAACCTCGTCAGATGCTGAGATCACAGCATGGCTAGAGCTTCTTGGCGAGACGATGGAAAGCCATGACATCTTCCATATTCAGCCTGTAAGAGGAAGCGACGGGGAGATTTACTGGGAGCCTCAGGCTGATATGCAAAGGACTGTAATCGTGCAGAAGGCGTCATACAATAAAGTAGTGACAACTCCTGTTACTAAGACTGAGTCCGAGACTAATGCGAAGGACGATCTGCGCACATTTCTGCTGACAGGGACAAGCGATACATTTAAGTCCGTTTCGAGGTCGAAGCACACAGTAAACCCCGTCTCACCACCATTGGAAAACAGCAATTCTAGTACTCCAGTTCACGACAGGAGTCTTCCAAAGTTGTGGCAGTTGCGTCTTGTGTGTGTCGAGCCGGCGCCTGATATCAAAAATGCTGTGGAGCTGTTTCTTGTCGTCTCCATGTCGCATGCCTTAATTGATCAATGGGGCATGACACTGCTGCTTGACAGCATTCAGAGGCGGGCCGCTGAGATGATATTGAGGAAAAACAAGCGAGATTATGAGCATTTTTGTGCTGAGAAAGAAAGCCCGTGTGGTCCCCCTGCCACGGCTGGTGTAATGTTCGGCAGTGATTTCTTGGATTTTTGTGAAGCGGAAGAGGCATGTCGGCACAATAATTTGTTTGACGCCGGACGGTTCTGGATGACCCACTTCAGCCGTAAATCATGTTTCATGCCTGCAACCGCCGACGAGCATGTTGCTCTACAGGAGCATTGCTTTCCACGCAATTTCGCTACCTTGGAGAACCGCAGTGCGCTGCATTTAACAGAAACAGGCCAGCTGCCACGGGAATTCCCCACCTTGAAATCCACGCAAGAGCTGTACACCGAAAGAATCTGCACTAGCGAATGGCACGCCTTTGATTTTGCAAGTCTGCGAACAGCCAGCGCGGGTCTTGGCCTGCAAGGGCCGCAATCGATTCTGCATTTTTTCTGCCAGCTTTTGATGGGCCCACAACGGTCGTTGCTCCATGTTTATGCAACTGCAGCTGTAGTCGGCATGAGTTTGCGCGGCGCGCCGCTGTGGTTTCCGTTTTCGCAGGATTTGGGAACCGACACAAGAGCAGCCAAAGCTGCAGAGGGATCATATAAGCATGCAGAATTTTCAGGTCCATCTCCGACTCCGCCTCCTCCTCCAACGTCATGGCTGCTTATGTTGCGTGAAGTGGACGCACAGCTCATGGCAGCGATGCAGTACGCTTTCATGTCTCCGACAGAACTGCGTGCGGCTGCCTGCCTTCCGGCAAATGAGCCGCTCTATTCCGGCATGGTAATATTTCACAACTTCGATGACCGAATTGACGAGTTGGGAACTTCTGACGCTACTACGAATAGTCGTGGTAAAGATTGCAGTGGTAAAGATGGACTTTTCAGTCTCAGTCATGAGAAAGTGAAAGTAAAGGACCACACGACAACATCAGCATCGCCAGCAACGCTTGTACAAACGATTCCCGGTTTTGAAAGTGAGAATCCGACTGTCGATATCAGTTTTGAATTTCGAGGAGACAAGATGCGCGTCAAGGCCCGGAGCGAGGAGACTATGGCGTCCTTGGTTGTGCGTCTCAAGTGGCTCATTGATACAGTAACGCCAGAGCTGAAAAATGCAGCGGCTGCTAAACCAAAGCGGCCCCTGTCAAATTACCCGGTGAAGTTGTGGGACAAAATTTGTCCGCATCCAGTCGACCCCTCGCTTGGCTCTGTGGGCGATTTGTTGTTCACTTCCAGCATCTGGGGTCGCATGTTTCGCGTGCGAGATGTTGTGTTTGGACTCCGTTTACCCATAGACTTTCAGTCACGATACAACGAGATAGAAGATAGCAGGTCTACAAACAGCGGGATGGGGCATCAGTATGGAGAGTTGTCATTCTTCGGACTTGTAGGCAGCGAAGAGCTGGAGGAAGTTATGTCCTTTTTTTCCACGAATGCTCGTCGTCATGACGGCAGTAGAGATGCTCATGCCAGTCTACAAGAAATGTTGCTGGAAGTTTTTTACGATGCATGCGTTTTTGCTAGCGGGCACCGCGTTGCGGAGGCAAATGGTGCCATCGCGATTGTCTGTCACAATTACGTGGGACCTACAGATATGTCAGCCAAATGCGCAACACGCCTGTCTTTTCCTCGTGAAAAAAAAGCTTTATGGATACCATTCGGAAGTGGAAGGCGAAGGCGAGCAAGGGGATCAGCGACAACGCCGCAGGGCATGGTGAGCAAAAGCAACGACCTGGTGACAAGGGTGCTTCGTCGGGTCATGCAAAAGCAGAAGTATCGAGGCAAAAAGCAGGACAAGGACGGATCAGATGAAGAAGTGCGTGGAAGTTCTACTTCTTGGGAATTGGACCAAACGTCTTTGCAGAGTTTCGCTTTGTGGCACTTGATTAATTGTTCATCAGATGCAGCTGCCATCCCTGCAGTTTCTGACTTCCAATGTGTGTTCTGTCCGGACGATCGCGCATTTGAAGCTTTCGTTCTTTCCGCCGATGAAAAACCACGCATCGTTTTCTGTGCTTCAACGGGTGCGCTCACCTACCCCAAAACAATCTTCGCAGAGAGTAGAATGATCGACCTAGTGAGGTACATGAAACAAGAGCTGCTATGTCGATGCCGCAACTTCATAAGCGCACTTCACGAGTCTGTAGTAAGGCGATCGGCAAACCGTTTCAATTCGAGAGCAAGCCTGCCTTCGCAAGTGGAAGTAGGAACGGCTGATCGTTTTCATGAGACGCAAAAGACATCAGAGATCGAAGATGAACGGGAAAGCATCAAAAACGTGGCAAATAACGATTATATCGGTGGACGTCATAGCGCTTCCTCACCAGCAGAAGACATGGAACAACACATAGTGGATGCGAGCCGCACAACTCCTGTCCGAATACCTGATGGCGTGGAGCCGATCGATTTGATTGTGCGACAGGCGTTGCAGACTCCGCACAGCACGGCAATCATTGTCGACATGCCTTCTGGGAGAGGAAATGGTTCGGAGTATTCCGTAAGTTATCGCGAACTTTTGTACCTCCTGGAAATTCCGGTTTGCGCAAGGAAAAAACTGGTCCCCGCTAGCCTGGAGCACAAGCGTCGGAAGAGACCCTGCCAGCAGGTTAGAGCAGGTGGAACTGTGGTTCCCGACGCGTGCTTGGAAGCCTTGCGCGACCAAGTTAATGCAGCTTCTTCAGATCTTCCGTGCATTGGACTTGGAGGGCGCGCACTTAATGTTGAGAATGATGGGATCGTGTCCTTCAATTCTCGCGCAGTGGAGATTTTTGTGATTCTCCGAGCGCTCAAGTATTTCGGATATTATATTCCCCTCCCAGGATCCGACGCTCCGGCAGATCGCGTAGCGGCCGTGCGGGAAATCAAAAATTACCCGTTTCATGAGCCTGGAGTCGTTCTGCACACGTCAGGATCCACAGGGCGGCCCAAGCCTGTGCTGGTAACGAACCACAGCATCATGTCCCACCTGCTCTATCTGCAGAATGACTTTCCTTTGCAGCCGTCTGACAATGTCCTGGCGTGTATCAACTGGCAGTGGGTAGCATCGATACCTGAAATCCTCAATCCCCTTATCGTCGGGGCAAGCTTGCGCGTAGCTACGTTTGCTGACGTCGGAACAGGGCTTTTAACCGGTGAAGAAGCAGCAGAGCTAGACAGAGTAAGGTCGGACGATGGCACCAAAGAGGATCGACTTCGTCATGGAGGTAGCATAAATGGACACGGCGCAGTAGTAGAAGAGAAGGGTCGCACGATGATGGCAGCTAACGGCGCAGCCGGCGGAAATACAAGGAGCAGTGTTGCATTGTCGAAGAACGTGCGCAGACCCATCACCTGTGCCCAATTTGTGCCTAGTGTTCTAAATGCTCTGGGGATTGACCTTGCCGAGGTTCGCTCGTTGCGCCGTTTGATACTCACCGGAGAGCCTTTTCCGCTTAGCTGTTTGCCACTAGCCGATAAGATTCCTTGGGTTCTTAACCATTACGGCCAAACTGAAGTTGCTGATACCACTACGCTCTTCCAAGTGTGCCACGCAAATGCACAGGACTGTCGGGACAAAATCGGTCTTGTTCCGCTAGGAACGCCAACACCCTACCGCAGGTGCCTCATTGACAATCCGCGCTCGACATTCAGATCGCACGATGAAGATAGAGGAGAAAGCAGCTGCGACGCCCCGTGTGATGAGGTTTGCAAACCAGGGGCATTTTCACACTTGGCTCCTGGGGAATTGCTCAGCGAAGGTCCGGGTTTGGGATTCTATCTGCCAAACGTGACCGAAAGCGCGGCTGTGACATCTTTTCTCAATAAAAGAATGCGTGCTCTTCAAGCTGAATGGCCCATCAGCGTCAATGATTGGAATTCCCAAGCGAAATGGATGATTTTTCAAGAACTCTGGCAACGGGATGTAGCGAAATCATGCGCGACAGCTAGAAAAAGACGCTCTCGAAGGCGAAGCGTTCATGAAGTGGTCCGATTGCTCGCAAGGACAGAGCAGCGAAGCCCAGAGATCGGGCTGTTGCGACGTATATGCGCGTTTCTTGCCGGATATAGGCCACAAAACCGAAGCGAACGCCGCCTGCTAGACTCGTTTGCGCGGCTTCTGCGACTTACTCTTCCGAATGAAGAGACCGCACTCGTCGCAAGATTGCGAACTGAGTTACAAAAGAACACTGCCACTCACATTAACACAAGTATGCCCTTTTTTCCCAGTGCGACAGGCCCGGGAAGGTGTTTTCGGACAGGGGACCTGGCTCGGAGGCACTGCCTACAAAGAAGGAAGCCACTTTATGAAGCATTATCCTTGCATGGAATGGAAGAACTCACGCAGCAATATAGAGACGACGAGCACGAGGACCAGAGCGGCACTGTCGATCTAAATAACCATGCAAATGTTGCGGGTCTCACTTCTCATTGCCTCTTGCCGGGTGGTCGAAAAGACACCCAAGTCAAGATCCATGGGATGCGCGTGGACTTGCGAGAGATCGAAGAAGCTATACGCGCAGACGGCGAAGCAGTGGATCATGATACGGCACGACAGGCAGTCTGTTGCGTTTTGAAGGACCAAGTTGTTGCCTTTGTCGAACCGGTGAGTGACGCTCCTGAAGATGTTGACGAGACAACATCAGCTGCGTGGGAAAAACGTTGGAGACTTAAATGTCAGAAACGTCTACCAAAAGCCCTAGTTCCAGTGCGATTTGTCGTTACTTGGGACTGGCCGCGTCTGGCGACAGGCAAAATCGATAAAAAATCGCTTTTCAAGCGATTAGAGACGGGAGAGGAATCATTTGGTAACAGTGTTACAGGAGGTAGGAAGTACGCTTTTCGGGAGAAAGCGGGTCTAATCCAAGACACGACGAAAACACTGGCGCAAACAAGTGCACTTGCGTCGTCCCGTCGTCATCCTGTACGGCACAGAAAAGCTGCACCTCAAAGACTTCCCCCTGTCGACACGCGGCCCGCGCTTTCGGATGCGGTTTGTGAAGATCGTGCTCCGACGTGCGATACCTATGTGAACGAGTTCATTTACGGCGAAAAGCTCCGCGAGTTGCTCTTTGTAGGCCCTTGCTGCATCCTCTGCGTCTACGCGTGCGCTGGGTGGCGAGTCCTGGCGTGGCCCTACGTCTGGTATGCTTTCGCACTTGCACACAAATACTCGTTTTCGGGACCGCTTGCGCGTCTCTTGATATTCGAATGGCTGCAAGATGACCTGAGCCTGCGTTCAGACCTATACCGAAGTGCGAACTGGCGGGGCACCAACTCGCTGGTTGCGACGGCGCATTGGTTCTTAAAGTACTGCATTGCTCCCCTCGTGCTGCTTCCACGCCTCTCGCTGTACGCGTTGTTCTGTTTATGGTTCATCGCATGGACTCACGACGCGCTCCTTCCAACGATACTCTTTTCTATCGAGTATCAACGATGTAGGCATCACAATAAAGGATCCACGGACGTCGGGAATTCCACCGGGCTGCCGAGGCTCATCGAGCGGCCTTGTGGATTAGCTCTTTCCTTTTTTATGGGTTTTGGAGGAGTTCTGCTAGAGGACACATTTGCTTTGGGCTACTACGTGATCGAGCCGCGCGGTCGTGCTGCATTGCGGCGAACAGTCAAAAGCCTCTCGACTAGCAGCTTTCAAACATTTCATGGGAAACTGAGGCGTGTTTTAGCGCGTTTGTTCGACACCGCCTACGTCTTCAAGAAGGTAGATGTGCAGGCCTCATCTACTAGTACTCTAGCCTTGAATATCGGTAGCTTTGGCAAGAACGTCACAAGGTGTCTACTCAGATTCGTGCAGCGCATATCGCGAGTTATATGGCCTCGATCCCGACGTGGTCGATGGCCGCCAGGCTTCGTAAAATTTCAAAAGATTCCCGAATACACAGAGCGGTTTGCTGAGGCATCTGATGTCATGCAGAACCAGTGGCTAAATGCGGCTAGCGCGAAGCTGGAGGCCCTCGAGCAGGCAAGTCGGCAGGACGACAGGGACAACACTGTCGCAGGGTGTGGACCTACATCAGCGAGTACTTCTGCCCAAGGATCAGATGAGTTACATCTGCTCTCACCACAGAATCAGCTGGTGAACATCATTGCGCAACGGACTGCTGGTCGCGGTGCTACGGGGTTCGGTCCCGGCACGCCGCTCCCGGTGCATTTTGATAGCCTCCGAATGATGGCTCTCGCGAGTAGGCTGAATGCGGTAGGATTTCGGATCCAGATGAGCACGCTTCTCACATGCGACATCCTCGAAGATGTCTACCACGAAGTGAGCGTTAGCGACCCGCAGAAACTACAGCAAAGTATCGTATTGGAAAAAATCGAGGACCAATCAATTATCTTCCACGATCTTCAAGAGCTAGATGCGGGACGGAGGGAGAAAGATGTGGCTGATGCTGGTGCACTTGAAGCGACATCGAAAACGTTATCACAGGAGGCTTCCACAATGCCACACTGCGCTCGTGTTGGGCCATCTGAGAACCCATCTAGTGACATGAACAAACTGCGCTTCGGAAACTCGGAAGAGAAGCGGCCAAATGACACTCAAACTGCAACAGATGCGAGCATGGCCTTGGCTGCTACGAAGGACAGGGCTGACGGGGACGTCTCAAAAAATGCCGGCAGCATCTCTGCGCTATGGAAGAACGAAAGCACAGGGACAGTGACTGACAGAGGTCTACAGGAGTACTTCTCTCTTTATCGAACATCAGAGAGCGCCGGTTTTCATCGTTTGGAGGTTCCTTTCACCCTTGTGCACGAACGTCCCTGGAACGTGTCCGCTGTGTTTGATGCGTTGCTGCTCCTCGTGGATCGCCACGTGGGTACAAACCTACAAGTCGTATCATTACCTGTGTCTACTAGAAGGCACAATGAACAATCGGAAACGCTCTCACGACATAATCATACATAACTCTTGAAGTCAGTATCTATGGGACTCATTATTCTTCATAAACTCTTCATATATTAGAAATAAAAACTTACTCTCAGTGATTGAAACTTAATCTTCTGTTGTCAGTTCAGCAACTACACCAACTACAACTTACAACTTCCTCGTACATGATCCACAGGTCTCCGCTTAAGTTTCTACGAACCAGAGGACTTCCTAAAAACGACGTATAGCACTGGACCGCATAGCCTTCATGGTATGTTGCCATGGGCTTTCTTACGCAACCTCTTTTTTGCGGGATGGCCGCGATGCAAAGCGTCGCCAAGAGTCATGTCGCAGAAGGCAAGCGCAGAAGTAGCACGGAGCAGTGCTGGCCATGCAGGTGCTCGTCGGCGGAATGCTTTTACAAGTACGGATGATAATCATCGCGGTCACAAGCTTGGCAAGAAACCTCCGGAAGGTAGTAGGGGCGGGGAGCTGCAGACAACTTCAATTGATAGAGAGCATCTTGCACTGTGCAGGCGCAGACTTGCGGACTACGTGCAAGTGATCGACTATCGGTTTTGCGGTCAGGCTGTACCAACCGAGGACGGTTGTGCCGTCGTTGAGGAGTGTCACGGTCAGCGTGCGCGTAAGCGCCGCTTCAATGAGGTTTTGCCGCAAGTGAGGGCCCTCCTCCTAGACGATGCAGCAGAGGAGGAAGAGGCGAACAGGAAAAGAAAAGAGGTAGCAGAAAAGTTTTGGTGGATTCAACGAAAAGAGTGTCCGTGGGACCATATCGAAAGAGGAATGAAGAACAGGATCCGTTTAGTTTTCACACACGGGGTCGTGGATGGTAGTTCTGCAAATCCATTGCTGCGTGACTTTATTTACTTCTACGAAGAGGCTCTATGCCAAGAATCTGCACCGCCAGAAGTAACAGGAGATATTGATGAAACACAGTCACAGACAAAGCCGCACTGTGACTCTTCAGATTCATACAAAAGAGAATACAGAAGAACGCCGACCAACTTGGAGACAGAAAAAGACGTAGAAGGACTACTAGCACAACAACAAGAAGATAACATACTGGTATTGGATGCCATGGAGGACGCTCGCCGACAGTTTCAGAAGATTTTCCTGGCACTTCGAAAGTTTGTGAGGCTTCTTCTTTCCATCAAGAGTCTGATCGAGGTGGCAGCGGGAAATTTTATATCCATTGCGATCTGGTTGATTTGGATATGGACTGACGTACCTCGTCCGCCAGCGTCAATCAGTGCGAGCAGCGATGCGAAAAATGTAACGAAGGGAGATGGGGAGCAAACTGTGGCTGTTGTGGATGAAGGGACCCAGCGTGAGGAGCAGAAGTTCACTCGAGATCATCGCGGAGCGCTTGTCGTTCCATGTGACGCGCGCGAAGCTAGAAAAATAGAAGCGGAGTTGCCTGTTCTACGCGTGAATGCTATTGCTGAGGCAGAGCGGCGGTTGTTCGAGCCGCTGGTAAACCGGTCGAAGCAGCGCGGACACGACCTTGGCTCCCTCTTTGAAAGTCCCAAGCGACCCGAAGATTACGAGTACCTTTTCCATTTTGCTCCCGAAGACTTTCTGCCACTTCTAGCGCGAAAGCACAGCCTGACGTTGGATTTGGTGACCCTTGGTCTCATGGCAATTACTAGTTATCGTTTACTGCTCTTGTCCGAAAATTACTTTTCTCTCACTGGGCGAGGATCCACCGCTGCCAATCCTTATGGTCAGGCTCAGAGTCCACACCATCAAAATTCCGGCAAGGTCCCGAGTGCATCCACAGCCACAGGCACCGCACGACATAATATTGTTTTGTCGCCGGTGTTTGGCGGTAGTCATGAGGGAGACTTTCGGCTCACCGTTGTCGCGCCGATGCGTGACGAAGCAGACGCAACCGATTTGGTCGCGAATCTCGTAAGCAGCCGCACTGTTCGGTGTCGCTTTCTGCCGACCGCTTCTATGGAGGACTGCTTCCTTACCATCTGCCGCAAGATTCGCAACCGTGAATGGGAAGCGGCAGACAGTTTAGAAAAGGCAATCTTTATCAACCTGCGCTCGTCGATTGGACAGATTGCTGTCAACGAAGACGAGGGTACAACAACTAAGTGCACTAGTAGCAGCGTCGCCGAGCAGCAATCGTATCAAGATCACGAGTCCTCGACCTCGACAGCGTCCACAGCAACTGCAGCATCTACTGGCGCTGCTCGAGAGTATGTTCAGAACAACGAAAAGATCACATCGCCGATTGTCCGACAAGTGTTTCAGCTTCCGGGCGAGCGGCCCGAGAAGCGTAAAGGATCGAGCTTTCCTGCGGAAGCACCTATTCGGCTAGTGGTCGACCAAATCGCAGAAAAGCCACACGCATATGTTACTCAGTTCAGAGTATGGGAGAGTCTTTATCCAAATCTCTGCACTGGTGAGCTCTTCCATGACCTGCTAGAGGACACGTTGTGGTCCATCGGCTTGAAGCCCGAGCAGGGACGCTCGCTTCGCAGTGGTCTGGGGCCATGGCATGCGACTCAAGGTCGAATTGCTAGTCGTCGGCTTAAAACAGAGACGAAGGATTTCCCGTTTTTGCACCGCATAGGAGATCGTCGGAAACGATTGCTCAAGGGGCTAGCCGTAGTCTAAAATATTCGCCGAAAACTGGAAAGAGTTTGAATTTGTTTTAAAAATCAAGATTGCGATTGTAAAGAGAATGGAGAAAATATGAAGAACCATCTCTTTTTTAGCTGGTTTTGTAGTTCTTACGAGTACGGAATACAACATTACAAAAGTATCACTCAGTGCTTCTTCTAGAAGTAGCAGTTGTAAGCGGGTTGCTTGCATCATAAAACAAGGATTGATATAGATATTATGATCCCATTCCGTTTCCGATAGCGATTCCGTTTCTTATTTTATAAAATGTTGGTGAGCTTGCGCTTGGAAATAGCATGAGTAAGGCTGGCGGATCCAGATTCACGAAAACATTTGTAGTTGCGACTCATTTGTCATCTGCCAGCCTGCGATGCACGGATCGATGTTTCCAAATGGCTCTTAATGTTAATTGTAGGCAGCCTCGACGGGGTGGGAATATTTAATCAAATAATGCAAATGAGTAGCGAAAGCTGAAGAAGGTGCAGCTGTTTGGTGTTGGTCGAATTTGTAAATGAAAATGTTGGATCATGGCGGAGTGCCAATTTATACCAGATGAAGTTTCATGCTCAGGCTTTACTAACTGGTGCACAGCTGAATGAAGCGTGAACTATACTAAGTCTAAGGTTGGATGACTTAGAACTAGATCAAGATCTCGATCGTGATCAAGTCCTCCTATCGACTTATTATTTTGTGTTCGACGTTGAATGAGAGCAAGTAGAAGTATGAATACTTCGAAAATTTTATCTTGTTCCTTCGCTCATTCATTCACATTCATTGCATATTTTTTGAAATCTTCTTTGATGCCCTTCGTTCATTCTATCCCGAATTATATTTCCAAAGGAGGCATGAGCATCATAGAAGTTTCGCAAGCATACCCACAGCCTCGTGCTGACACAAGGTCAGTAGCGCTGTTATTGCGATGAGTTTTTTCTTGTCCATATCTGATCGGTTCTCAGTAAGTTCGAGCGCAGCATTTACCTATCAGTCCACAACAACAGTTACAGAACACACGTCCACCACCCAGATATTTGTAATTGAGTGCAATCTCGATATTGTTATTCATGAACCGACCAACAAAGACAATCTTTACAACAATCGTTAGACGGAAGGCAAATCTCAATTTGATCAATTTGAATTTCTTCGCTGACACTTCTCCTCAAACTCAGTCGATCAATGCCATAGTGAGTTTACATGACGAGTACCAAGTAACCTTACGAAAGTCTAGGCCAACAGAGTCTTTTCTTCTTCATTGTCATTCACCGACGTTGTACGAAAACGAAACGAGGACATAGAAAGTTAGCAGCAGAACAAAACAAGAGAATGACGTCGTTAATGGACCCTGCTTGTATGGAGCAGTACTTCCTTGGGAAGGCTTCGAGACCAGATTCTGACTATTTTCCTCAGACGACAGCATGGGAAGAAGAAATCGAAGGTAGGATGACGGAATTTGCAGTGACGGTGCTAGAGAAGAAGCTTCTGATAGTGATTACGCAGTGCGGCAAAATAGGGAGCTGGATAACAGCCAGTGTCGACGGTGATCCGTGTATCCGAGATCCAGACTGTCCACCAGACGTTACCTACGATACTTCGGTATTCTAACCTTATAACACATTGATATTGAAACATGAAGATCTTACTCCCTCGACATTCATCACGTCCATATACGACAAAATCAAAATATCAAGCATATCTTCAGCTTTTCCTCCATGACTCTGCTTTGTCATCAAACTTCAGGTTTTATTCGGTGCCCGAGGCGAAAAGAGTGATTATCAGCGTGTGTATGGAAGAAGACTGATTGATATGATCTTCAAGGCGAATCCCGACTTTACTTCTCTTCTTCTCGGCATAGCAATGAAGACGCCATCACCTCAGACGTTCCGTCTATGCATGGAAAGCATTCGGAAAAGAATCGCAACGAGGTGATCCACTAGGAAGCAGAAGAAGAAAGTTGGAACCTCACGATTTTGTGAAGCTTGCTATGTCAAGATCAGCAACACGAATCCCCATATCCATTTTTCCTCCAATAGAAGTACTTACGCAAGCGTGGTCGGTGGATAAGAGGGCTTTTCCACCACGTCCACAATTAAACGCCCATGCCTTTTGCGAAACTACGGACTGCCACTTCTACGCGTGTTCCTCGAAGCTTTCAAAGTGTGTGGAATTTGTATCCTGCTCAACATCTGTGTCGGCCGTGTTTATATCCGTACTGCCCAGCTGGAGTCGGAGGAGTTGTACTTCAGACACAGCGTAGTTAACGATGAACAACGTGGAAGGTCGACTCCGTTATTTGCTTTAGAAGAAGATGCCGATCGGTAAAACAGCGAATGAAGGTTTTTCCGCCCGGAAGAATATGATCATTTTCTCGGTTAGCATCGGTGCACGTGCATCGGTCGCTGATTTACGACTCTTCTCCCAACCATCGCTAATTGAACAAGAGTCTAGCATGAAAAAAGGTCTTCCACCACTTCCTCTTCTTGCTCTCTTTGAAAAAAGGTCTTCCACCACTTTCTCTTCCTGCTGCCTTTGAAAAAAGGTCTCCCGCCACTTCCTTTTCAGGCTCTCTTTGATGATTTTTCGCAGTTCTTTAGTGGTTGTGCACATGCGCAAACCACATATAATACGATATGAGTTGAGCATATTAGAACAAAAATTAGGTTTAGAATGCAACATACAGAACGACAAAAACGTGAACATAGTTTTGTCACTGATAAAATGTTCTACGAGGCGTAATGTAACGAACAAAAGGGTGATATCCGTAAAGGCCACAAAATCTAAAGATGTTGTTCTCATTCTTAATACTGATGAACACGACCAAGCTGCCGTGGCGATGTTGGTTGTAATGGTCTGTGCACGTCGTGTAGCCGCACCGCCATCTCTACGAAGTAGGTAAGGGACTAAGGGTTAGCCTAACCAGAAAGATGCAACAAAAATATCAAGTCCCTTCTGCAGCTGAAGATCATCATCGAGGACAGCCACGCTTTCGCCAGGACGACGCGCCATCGCCCAACAAGAAAAGCGGCGCAGAACTAAGAGCGGAGACGCGAGCCGTCGACACGGAACTTGAAAGGAGCGTCGCAAATTTTCGTTCAAGGCTGGACGCGATGTGCCAGGAAGTGGAGTACCGACTGGGCGTAATCGGCGGTGATCCGAAGGGGCGAGAGCGGGCTCTCCATAAGCTAAATGTCGAAGATCCGGAGGCAAGACGGGAAGGTAGACGACAGCTGGCCGCCCTGAGGAAAGATTTTCTGCCAGATGCAAGAGACCAAAATGTTACCAGTGCCGATGCCGAAACAAGTGCAGATGCGAGATCTGGAACGAGATCACAGCAGCAGAGTGGCGATGTGAAGACGAGTGATTTACTGCGCAAGCGACTGTACGATATCGATGACTTCATTGGGGAAGCAGGACTTCATGACACGAAGAAATCGAGCACCACGAGGACGACGCGAGAAAACGAAAAGCACCCCTTGTTGCACGAGTTTCGCACAACCTCCGCGGCTGCCCCTCGTCAGACTCCTTTTGCCGCTGAGGTAGCAGATGTTTTCAAAACTGGAGATCATCGTAAAAATCTAGCATCGTCTACTAGTACCTTGCAGCAAGAACAACCGCTGAAGAATCAAGAGGATTTGCTGGTAGTACGCGGAGACCTGCGGACTTTTCGGCGTTTTTATGAGGCGAAGTATCGAATTCCAGACAAGATCGCGGAAATCGACTCTCACCTGAAGAACATCGACTTGTTTGAGCGCGAACTTGAGATATTCAAAGAAGTGCTTGCCGATCAGGCAGCGAGGCGCGCTGAAAGCGATTCTCAATCCTCGTCCTCTTCTGAGTCTCCTGGAGCTAGAGGCATCACGAAGACTGCAAGAAAGCCACCGCATCGATTGCTGCGTCCGCGCAAGAAGGCTGAATCGACATCGTCTCAGAGCGGTTGCGGGAGCAGAAGTAGCAGAGGTACGAGTGAGAGCGGAAGCAGTAGAAGCGATGGTGAACAAATTGAAAAGGATAGAAGAAGTAGAAGGAAAGGGGGAAGAAAAAATGACCACGCAGGCCGTAGAAAGCGGCGTCGTGATAAGAACGCACAGCGGGGCTCCAGGTGCAGGGGCTCGTCGAACAGTTCTTCCAGTTCCTCGAACAGGAGCAGCACGTCTGAAGATGATGACGCTGCATCTCTCGCAGAGAGTTTCACCGATCCATCATCTATATGGTCGCACCACAACGAGAAGGCACTTCCACCCTCCTCAGCTGAACGACGATCGCGAGAAGACAGAGCTTTCTGGGAAGAGCGCAAACGGAAGACGAGTCGTGGAAAACAGGCAACGTCGAAATCGAAGCCAGATGAGCGTCCATACCGTTTGCAAATGATCGAGGCACTTGAAGCGCACTACCAGAATCTGGATGAGCGGGATGCCCTGGAAGCATTAAAATCTTTGAAGAAGGCAAAAGAACCAGAGGCCTCAATAAAGGCCGCAAAAATAAAAAAGGAAAAGGAAGACCAAGACGCGAGGAAGAAAAAGTCTTCGTCCTCTGGAACAAAGACGAAAGGTAGTACCACGCCGAATGAGTCTTCAAGCAAAGCTCCAGCTGCAGACGCAACGAAGAAGGCCAGGACTTCCTCGTCTACGGGAACCACCTTCCTGTTCCCACTTTTAGCGCGTGCGAAGAAGATCAAGGATTATGGGCTCGTAGGCTGGTCTCAGAGTACGGTTGCAAAGGATGTGCTCGATCCAACAAGTTCGACTTTATCGGCCGATGCTGGTGCGCGTGCGGAGGATGAGTTGCTGCAGGCATTCGGATGCAAATTTGATTGGCAACACTATCCTGTGGTTCGCGTCACAGAAGTTGTGGCTAGTCACGAAAGAGCCGGAAAAAGTGGCGTTGCGCGTGGTGATGTTTTGCTAAAAGCAGTGGATTTCACAATGGAGCCAGGCAATAGATTCAGTAATGCGGCGGACGTTGAAATTAAGAAGATGAAGGGGGGTGAGAAGGTGCCAGGCGTGGACGACAAAAATGCAGCATTCAATTTTGCTCTGCTGTCTCGCGTTCGGGAACACCTTAAATCGAAGCGTGCGTTTGCGTTTCTTTTTCTTCGGCAGAAATATGTACCGCGGTACGTCCAACTCAAATTGCAGGGGAAACGATCGGGCATGACCGTCAGCAAAAGCAAAATCCGTCAAGTGGCTGGTGGTGCAGATGCTGCTAACAAAGCGGGTGGTAGTGATAGTTCTTGGGCAGCGAGTAAAGGGTTGCGGCCAGACGATGTCATAGTGGCCATTAATGACCATTTTACGGAAAGCCACAAGGAGAAGGCGGATGAAGTGCTGCGCAATCACGACGGAGAAATCGAACGCCTTATGCGCGATCTGAAGGCTGCCAAGAGTGAAGAGACACGGAGCGCACTACAGCGTGAAGTCAAAAACTCTCCCTCCTTGCGACTGCTCATAAGGCGGAATACAGAAGCATTTTCGTCAGAGACACTAGTAATGGATGAGCACTATTCACTGTGGACCGCTGGCGCTGGTTTCTAAAAGCTAGAAATTTGAAACACGATATTGACAGTTCAATTTGTTCATTAGAGAATCAGGGATCTTTGTAGAGCTTGGATCATCATGAGGAGTTCCAAATTACCCCTCGTCTGAGTGAGTGGGTTGCGACCTGCGGTCTCGTTGTTTTTATTCGAGATCTACATCGATCCATAATTTCTTAAAAATAGGGTTTGTAATCGGAGAATCTGGATCTGCACCAGATGCGCCAATGCAAGATCTGGTGCGACTAAGATGATCCGTTTGATTTTTCAACTTCGCTACGTAAAAGATGGATCACTTAGAGATTGTTGTTCAATGGAGATCACATGATCATATGTTCAACAGCCAGAAGCACAAGCAAGTGCAGAAAAGTTAAAAAATTGATGAGTTTCTATTTCAGTGAACGTCCACAAAATAGATCTAGAGGATCTTCGTATTGATTAATCTTAATGGCGTTACCATTTTGTTACATTAGCGATGCAGGTCATGATATTGATATGAGTTTTATTGCTAGAGCTGTGAAATGCACTTAAAGACGTAGCGATTTTACTACAGTATCACATGTTTTTGTTTCCTTTATTTGCATGTCGACGACTAATTACAGAAACAAATGACGCCATCAACAGCGATTACTGTCCGGAGCGTAAAGGACGCCCGCAAGCGGCTGGCGGCTGCACGCGGCAACCGCAGAGAGCGCATTGAGGTTGCAAAGGCTGCCGCAGGGTCTCTCTCCGAGCAGTCGCCGGATAAATTGATTGCTTTTCTTTTCGAGGATTACCTAGCAAACGAGCCAATACTACAGCAGGAGGCTCGACGCGAAGCTAATGGCAATCACGGGTCTAACAGCAACGTGCCGGCGCTGCTATTCCCAGTCGACGAATACGAAGCAGTTATGAGGGCACTGGTGGAAAACTCAGGGGAATCCGTCTGGGATGCGATGTTAGAACAGTTTGTCCTGTCGCATCTTGACCTCCTCAACTACTTTCTCGCTCTGCTGGGGACGGTCTTTCGAAATCAGGTAAGAATGATTTACATTCCCGTTGTTCTTGTTTTAGAACCTTTTCAATTTGTTATTGATCCTTTCCTCGACGTTTTTTCTTAGAACAAGCGAGTAGCTCACCCATGACAAACATTGTAAACAAAGAAGACCAAAAATTGCATTGGGCATTTCATACATTTTCATCTTATCCGCGACTCATTGAAATTTCCTGACTCGTCCACCACAGCGCGACTTCAATGTGAGTTGCTACTTCGAGTTGCTGCGAAAATGCGGCGCGTACTTGATGGGTGAGGGTCTCTTGGAAACTACTGCAGTGGAGGGTGAGGAGGACTTGCCGCTCTTCTTTCCTGATTTACCGAAGAAAAACTTCAAAATCAAGCGCCTGTTCACGAAAACGTGGTTTGACTTCCTGAAAGTCTTCCAGCCTGAAAAGTGTTCCGCATTGCAGAGGCCACCAAAGAATACAGCCGTACTTTATTCGAGCAAAAACAAAGACCATAACTCCTCGAAGGCGACACCAGGAGGAACGATGTCTTCATCCTCTGGAGCATCGTCAACCACGCAGTCCCCTACTAATGCCGCAAATGCTACCGCCAGCGCTAGCGCGACGATGTTAGCATCAACTTCTAGCAACAACGACAATGGAGAAGCTACGACATCATCAGGCAGGGTCATTACGGAGAAACAACTGGCGCTAGTCATCCAGGCCCGCGTGGACAGATTGAAGAAGAGCGTGCTTCTCCATGTGACGCATATATTTCCGTATCTGGATGCGCCGATGCTTTTGGGAGACTTCTTTCTGCAGGAGTTTGACCGTGGCTCTCTCGAGATTCAGATTTGCGCTCTATCTGGCTTGCTGTACATGACCACGCAGACGAAGCTCGAGTTTCAGGACGACTACTACGATCGTTTGTACCTGCTCTTGAGGCCCGAGGTTTTCAGCGCTGAATTCCGCGTACGTTTTCAGCGTATTTTGGCCGCGTCCTTGATTCAAGGCACGACACTGCCTGCACAAAGTGCCGCCTGCTTCGCAAAGAAGCTCCTACGCATATGCGTTCACGCGCCTTTGATTGACCAGCCCTCAATCTGTTGGTGCTTGGGTTTGGCCTACAACATAGTGCGGAAAAACGAAGCGTGCTGTAAAAAGCTATTGCACCGATCCGTAATGAACGCTGGTGGAGGTGGTTCATCGACGGCGGGGGCTACACCTTCTACGGCATCATCTTCTAAAGATCAATCATCTACCTCCACCACATCCACTTCGACTACAACCACTCCTCCGACTTCTGGTGAACAAAATGACTCATCTACAACTCTGGTTGAAGGTGCCACGTCGAGCACGAAAACTTCACCATCAAGTACAGAGTCAACCTCATCAGTTGCGTTCTTGACAGCCGACCCATTCGACATCAGTGCGACGCTGCCTGAAGCGCGCAAGATATTGACGCGAACGTCGTTGTGGGAGCTCGAGGCAATTTCACGACACCACCACCCGTTGGTGTCACGCGTAGTGCCTTTTTTCAAAAATCCACACATGTTCAAGAAGCTCTCGCCTTCCGTGGACGTGAACGAGTTCTTAGAACTCACAACTGACGACTTGCTAGAACGAGAACTGAAGCACAAGAAGAAAAAGTTCGACGATCCATTGCTGGGGATGGGGTTTTTCCAGGATGCAGAACGCGAGGAAGAGCAGAGGGAAGAGGACGAGGAGGATGATAGCGAAGAAGAAGAAGAAGAAGGAACTGAGGAAGTAGATGCAGAGGGAGGCGAGGAGGAAAAGAAGCGAGCAAAGCCATCTTCGAGACCAGCTACTTCTAAAAATACAGTAGGTCGACCCTCACCAGACGCACAGCTTCCCTCATTTGCCTTCCTCCCTCGACCAAGGCAAGAACGATTAGAAACTAGCTATTTGGCACTCGAGGAGGATCTCAAAAGAAGACGCTTGGAAGTTTAGCCTATTTTTACAGAGGGATGCATTTTCTACAGCAACACGAACATTGCTAGTATACTGTCCAGCACAAAATTTCTCATTCTGGATGCAATGTTCCTTGTGGCTTACGCCTAAACTGGTATTCATTGGTATTTTCAAATCCACATCCGCCAAAACAAGAACTAACCCTTGATGGTCTACGGCTGAGACGCTTTTCTAAATCAGCGAGGGCATTAGAAGAAGAAGCGATGAGTGTTCCCTTAGCCGCATCGGACGTGCTTGAAAGAGTCTCGCAGGTTCTGAACGACAGTCTTTCATATCCCACCTGCTGTGCCGTGGCCGACCTGGTATCCATGATCAGCACTATCTTTTGTAGCAGATGGGAGAAATGACCATATTTATGAGAATAGAAGTACTCCAACTCCTTCTCCTCACATGATCTACATAGAATGCTTCCTGGCTGCATTGGCGTTGAGATCAGTTCCCTGATGTGGTATGCGTATGTATTCGAAAAAGGTTAAGGTTCACAACGATCATCAAGATCCACAAAATCCCGTGTCCTCGTCCTAGATCTGAATCCGGTTTTTTCTTTGGCTTCGTGTTTGTGCAGGAAGCAGGAAGGCTCTCTAACACTAGGATCTATGAGGCTCATGAAAGCCTCATGCTCTAATGATCACCATCACAAGAACTTACAAATATCGAGTAGAAGTCATTTCGTGGGGCATAGGAGAGAAGGCTTGTTCTTATTCTTTTTTCAGCTATCGTGTGTGAGTAAGAGTAACAGGTCGTCTTCCTTGTTCTTCAACTTCATGTTCAGCACTATTTTAAGCGACATTCGACTTCATGTGCATGTCGTGGTTGTTCTTTGTGTAACTTGTACCATCTTCAGCTTTGCGATCTAGTACTTCATGATCGTCGACACGTACTCGTCTTAGCCATAGCGTCGGAGCACCACGATTAAGATGTTCGTGCGTGTTAATATTGGAGACAAGGCCGATCCAGGTGCCTGGGGGGGCGCCGCGCTGCTTTTCGATCAGACAACTTCCGACGTGAGGTTGTTTTGTCGAGGCAATAGCGATATAAATACAGCAGGGCCAGCGTGTTCCACGCCTACTGGCAAAAGGTCACAGAGCGAAGTAGATGCTCCTCAGGTCCCTACAGTGTCATCAACCTCAAATGAAACACAGCCAGAAGTAGATGCAGTTCTTGCTATTGATGAAGATGACTGCGGAACTATATACGCTCACAAGAATCTTCTGGCAGCTGGATCCGCATATTTTCGCAAGCTTTTCTACGGCTCGAAGCTAGAAGCTGCTGCAAATGAAACTGCCAACATGGCAGGCGGGGGCGAGAGTGGAACAAGCTGCTTCAAGGAAAACGAATGCAATGAAGTGGAGTGTTTGTTTTCGCGCGAATGCATGCAGTTTCTGTGCAAATTTCTGTACACTGGGCGAGCCGATATCATTGGGGTTCGAATCAAGCCCAAGATTAAGAGATTGGTGGAGGAGCCATTACCAGATGAGGAGGTGTTGATGTTGGATAGCCACTCGTCTCCGGCCTCTGCCGGTCAAGAGCAACACGACGAAGAGCGTCAACAAATGTGTGCTGTCAGACCTTTTTTGAATCTTCTATCCGAAATATGGGAAGCAGCAGACTATTACCAGCTTCCAAAGGCTTTCTTGCTTGAGATCCAAGAGCTCTACCTGACAGAAGCAAAGTCGAGTCGATCGCCAGCCTTCTTTCAATAATTCGTGCTTTTTGCGACCAAACGAACTCTTCTGCAATTAGCGCCAACGTTGATATCAGTACTATTCAGTATGCGGCAAGAAGATAGCTTGAAAGAAATGGAGGAGATGTTGTCTTGGATGGTGTCTACGCCTGAACTGTCAGAGGCGGATCGGAAAACTGTCTGTGCAGGTTTCTTGCCCGGCTTTGCGCTGAAAACTGACCCGCAGATATTGCAGCGCTTGGTGAAACCGCACCTGGGAAAAATCGTGTCTCACGACTTGTACATCGCAGCACTCGAACTCTGTACAGGCACGCAGCTAAGGGCGGCACATTCAAAGTGCGCGGTCGCCGTCGTTCGCGAAAGTCGAGCCAATGAAAGGGCAGAGATTATGGAAGAGAAGGCTTTGAAGATGCGCAGGGTCGTGCTAGATACAGAAGGCTGTCTGCGGGCTCTCATAAGAAAAAACGAAACGACTCCTGGGGAAGAGGCGAAGGTTGAAAGAATGTTAGGGGAGGTGAGGGACACAGCACTTGTACTTGACCTTGACCCATATTTTTAACTTTCAGACGGATAGTGTACCTTGATTTCTTTGGTTCAAATCTTTCACTCTCCCATGTTTGTGAATTGTAGAAAAAAGGAAAATGAGATGATTGATGACTCCGAGACCCTTCCTGACGGGCCGTTGTATCTAATGTATTACATCGCGAAGAACAAGAACGCGATAGTATAATTAGAGGAACACTTGAGCTTGACAACTACATAGTTCGTTGACTTTCTTAGAGAACCTCGAATTTGCTTTGAATGATTCCGCGTAATAAAATTAACCTCGAACCTGATGGAATTGAATTTGAAATCGCGATGAGAGTGCCTTGTCCTAGATTGAAACGAAGTTAGTAAAAAGAGCTTGCGGGATGAAGTGAAAAAGACGTTATTCTTGTACAGGACGTTGCTGGTATGAGCTATTTCGGCTCCGAATACTTTGATCGGGAATGGCAACGAGAAGATCTCTTGACTGGTGCGTGAACTTCATTACCTGATCTAGACCGGAAGAAGAAGGTATGAGGTATACTCGTAGATCTTAATTTGTCAACATATTCCTTCGTCCATAAGTGAGCCCACCGAGCAAGCTCCTTTTGAATGATAATCACCAAGGAAGTCCCCAGTGCAAGTTTGTTCTCCTCAAGGTTCATCTGAAGCTGAACAGGTAAAACCATAAACAGAGACAAACTACTTTGTGAGATGATCATAAATACTATTTAATAGATTTAAGTGCGTTAATAGTTCACTTGTCAGCAAGAAACACCAACAGCAAAAGTAACAAACTGAGGAGTTCGTTGTAGTATGTAAGTAGAGAGGTCGCTCCGAACGAGAAGTGATTATCGAACGAAGACGCGAATCCTTCCTGTAGATAAAAAAAAGAGTCAGACGAGTTCGAGTGCATTCTCGAAAAATATGAATAGCCCTTCACAAGCTGCCCCTCAAAGTCGATTATCATATTTATAATATCAAGGACAACAACATTGGAGCACTTTCTGCCGATACATACTCATACAATATAGCATGCATGTGGTTGCACACTGCGTCTGCGCCCAACGACAAAAAGCACTAAGAGCGAAGATATGAACATAACAAGTTGTTCATGTAGTGCGATTACTTGGCTATTCGACGTAGAGGGCAATCTCATCCATATCGTTCCGTTTCAGTTGTAGGAGTTTGATTGACTGAAAGTAAATGCAGCTGGGGCAACGACATATCTATGAGAGGACCTCCATGGCTAAAAGAGGGCATTCGGATTAGCTTTGTTAGCCTTGCAAACCGGGTCGTGAGGCTGTACTTCTAAACTTGCAGCAGGGTTTTCGGACGATCGTAAGCACGAACAGGATGACTGTGATTGAGATGGAAACCACGACTGGCAGGAACGGTGAGAAGGACGATTCTCCACAGAAAGTCCTGCAGTCGACGCCTTCCACGATGCCCGTAGCCTGTCCTGATCCAACTGCAGCCGAGACCACGGATTCCCGAAGCGCGCCGAAAAAACAAGCGAAGTGCGGCTGGAGTCGCCGTCGTGCTGCACGGCAGCAAGTGGTGTATAACTTGCGGAACAAGCCGGCAGCGGTAATTCGCCGAGACCTTCAGATGCTCGAGAAGATTGAGTTGCTGTACGATATGGACACGAGTAATAATAGTGCCTTTGGCTTAGTCAAGCTGAGCAAAATTGAGCTTGACAAACCGCTTTTCCCAGTCCCTTGCATGGAGATGTCGGACGAAGAAAGGGAAGAGGTGCTGAGGGCGATCGGAAGTAGCGATTGGTCGGAGCAAAAATCGGATGAGCATGGGTATGGAGGAAGCCGGAACCTCGTGGAACAAAACTTGAACCTCCTAAGTCCCGCAGGATTGCTCGAGGAGGACCTAGAGCAGCCGGCGATACAGTTTCTTGGGGATAGATCGTATAAACTGGCGTTGAGTATGGAAATCGCAACGAAAAAGCCAAAACGAGAACGCATTTTCCGAAGGAATCACTACCTGGGTCTCCGTAGCCTGTTGATGCTAACGAACTTCGAAAAAGGTAGTGCTCCTTCCCGCTCGCGCATGACGCTCTTGAGCTTGGCAATCATCCACCAACGCGACGCGGCGGCAGCAGCACTTCTGCACGCGGGGGCTTTGCCACTCATCTTTCCGATTTGTAAAGAGGACGAAGAAGACCTGGAAGACACCCTGGCACTCCTGATCAAATTTGAGCCTGCCTACCTTGTTTGGGTACTAAGACATGTCTTCTGGCTAGCGTGTCAGGATGATGAATACCGGTGTGTTGAGGACGATCTTCGCAAAAACGACACGAGGAATCATGATACTGATAGAAGGGAACAACACTTCGACGAATGCGAGCCACCGAACGCGCCGAGTAATTCGAGGCTGCGAAGTCGTGCTCGTGCAATGGATGATCTGAGGTGTCCCTACGAAGACTGCAAACGCCCTTTTTCGGAGTATGCCTTTTGGGACACCTTTCGCAAAGGGTACGAACATTGTACGAGCGCCCACGAAAAGCGTAATCCAGTTTTGCGATGCCCCGTCTGTTGTCGTGACACTGAAAGAATACACCTAAAGGCTTTAGGATTGGCGCAACGCTTCGACACCGCCGCAGGAGGCAGCAGGCCTTTTATCAGCAAAGCTCTGAACGAGAACGGACAGAACTTCTACGAGCTCGGCAGATTAACATCGAGCGACGGAACGTCTGAACAAGAAGACGAGGAGAAGCAGTGGGACGACTGGCGTAAAGCGGTGGCTTGGTACGTCCATGATCATTGCAGCTGGGACGGTGACATTCACATTCAGGGACAGCAGACCGATACAATCCAAAGCTTCAGCCTGATGCCGTCTTCACCGGCAGTGATTGGTACTATAGCAGATCGCTCTTGTGCACGTTTCCTGGCCTTGCCAGGCGCTCTGAGTCTGACTGTCGCTGATAAGCTTGAGATAAAAACGGGGAGGGCAAAAAATGGTAATGCAGATGAGGAAGAAACGAAAGCACCCAAGCAAGGCAAGGCTAAGAGTAAGAACGCCGACAAGATGAAGAAAACTGGAAAGCCAACACAATTTTGCGGACTGCCTTTGCACGAAATCAAGCGACTTTTTCTAGGCTCTTCACGGAAGCAGCGCTTAGCGGAGCTTGTAAAGGCCCTAAAGACCGGCGACATTCTTCGTTTAGCATGTGTGGTTGAGGCTGGTGTGGACCTGAGTCTCTCCACTGTAGATAGCTACGCAAACCATTCGGCGCTCTACCTCGCGCTCAGGCGGGTCTTAGCAGAGGAACCTGATGTGGAATCAGCAGATGACCCAACCGCGAAAGCGCACCACTTGCGATGGTGTGAGCGCCAGACATTTTTTCGAAGTAGCTTTCTTTTTGTGCTGCGTTTCTGTGGTCTGGCGGAGATTGGACGGCTTGAAAACAAGCTACAACATAGTACAGAAGACCCTTCGCGTCCTCAACAACGTGGGAAGGCGAAGAAGCAGCACAATCAGGACCAGTCACGCAGCAATAGTTGGGCGAGTAGGATTTGCGAATCAAAAGTGCACTGTATTGCAGCTTGTCTTTCGGCCATGAGACGCGGACAGACGGGAGGAACCTCGGCTCGGCATCTCATACACAGTTAAGTCTCATTAAAGCATCTACAACATCAACATCAAGACGACAACTCGATCTCCAATATAGCTCGTTGTATTTCTAACACTCCCTTGACATTGACTTGCTTTTTAAACTTGCTTTCCAACAGTTGCTCTGACTCTTATGGTCTTAACTAAGTGATGTGTACGTTTACCTTTGTCCCTAGTCAAGAAATCGACGGAGCATTTATAAGTACCACACTCTAATACTCGCTCCATCATCAATCTGTTCCGGAAGACGAGGAAAACGCACTGGAAAAGGACTGCGACACTGGATCACTGGATCGCATACTCCGGAAGGCTCGTGGAGATGGAAGTATTTCGATTTGGGACGCTGCTAAATTCGCAACAGCTCCTAGCAGTGAAGTGCCAGACGCCACGTGCCTAGTCGTTGTGGTCCCTAGCTGTGAAGATTTTCGGCGACTGCAATCGAGCTTAGTCACATCTGATAGTACAGAAAAGGATATGATTGGACGATCAGTTTCAAGTTCAACGCTTGCGCATACACCGGATGAGCGAGAGGACACGTATGAGCATGGGACCGCTAAAGCTCAGCATGAGGTGATACCAATTGTCACAGGCTACGAAACCCACACGACGGCTCGAGTTTGCATTCTCACAAATCTACAACTACTGAAGCCACGAGCACAAGAAGTCGATGGTGGCGAGGTGAGTTGCAGGGTCCTGCTACCGCTCGAGGTTCGAAACCTACCCGGCCGTCCGTCTTGGGAGAAGAAAAGAGACTCCCTACGACTAAAGCAGAGCCACATACAGTGTGAGGATTTTCCTCGTTCATATAGCACGCTGGAGAACGGAGCTTTCGTGGTCGATGATGCGTTCTCAGCCTCGTTTTTGGCCTTTCTCCGTTGTATTTTTTGGCAGTTGCCATGGATGACGGACGATGATCTTACTGAAGATTTCGTTTTTTCGCAAGAACAACCAAAGCAAAAGAGTGTAGTTGCGCGGCAGCCAAGTAAAAAAGCACTTACTGATGTGGAAGGGGAACGAGATGAGGCACCAAACAGTACTAGTTCTAGTGAGAGCAAAAACCTCAGTTCATCAAGCAAATCACCAGAACCGACAAGGACGAAGGCGGAAGACGTATCTTTTACCCCATCAACAGCAACTCCATCAACAAGTTCATCATCAAGAGATAGAGACGCTAGTACTCCGTCAACCCCAAGAGCGTCACCCTCTTCTCTGTCATCCACAAAGAACACGACTGAGACTGTGGCTAGATCTTCTACTACATCAACATCAATGCCTGCTGTAGCAACTACATCTCCGAAGATGATGAACAAGCCATCAGATGAGAGCAAGGGCGTTCTGTTTGCGAAAACCGCGTGTAATCGACGCAAGTACTTTGCCGATCCTGGGGGATACGTCCGCGAGGCCCTGCGTGCGGCTATTTTTGCTGCGGCGCCGACGCTTCTCCAGAAAGAAGGCGCCATCGAAAATTTGCTAACGGAAGCGGAACACCAAGATGTTGTCCAAGATGAGCGTACAACAGAGCAGCGCTTGCGATATCGACGCTGTCAGGAAAACCTGGCAATACCGGAACAAAACGGATTTTTGTCTGGTCAGGGCACTGCGACTTCAAACTCTAGAACTAGTATCAGATCGAATGATATTACTGCCGCAAAATCAAAAGAGACGGAAAAAGGAAATTTTTGCCTTCGAGACGTCGTCTTTTATCCGGACATGCGGTTTCTGTACTATGACAAACCAAGCAGCGCCGTGCCTCCACACACAGATCTTTGCAGGACAGATGATGAAGGCCGGACAAGCACGCACACATTCATCCTGTACCTCAACGAAACTGGTGGCAATGTGGCTACGGAAGCCGAGGGTACTAGAAAATCACCAATATCAAAGTGTCTACTTGTTCTTGTAGTTGTATGCATTATGAATAATAGCGATCATGTGAAAAAGAGTCCTTTATTATACTGGTCCACGACATGGACATCGACATGATGAGCACGAGCAGCGCACTATAGATATTTATATATAAATATTTATATATATAATAGATTCTCGGTATTCTGGAAGTTCTAGAAGTATATAAGAAGGATAAGGATGCGCGTTCCATGACTTCATCGGCTCCTCCTCCTCTAGTTGTATCACGTCAGATGTTGATAAGCAATTCATGTATTTCACGAACACACAGGTGAAAACGGATCGGACGAAACCCTTCTCAGTACAGACCAGCAGACCTCTGCAACTCCAACTGCACCACTCTCTCAGTTAGCGACTGTTATAGACAAAACTACAGCTGCCCATAAGTCAGGTTCTGGTGACGACGAGTCCTCCTCATCTGTTTGTGGAGGCGATACCTCGCTATTAAACGCCCTTCCTGGTCCGAAAAATGACTACACGGTCGAGATCACGCACAAGGTCTCTCCGCTTCCTGGCAGACTCTTTCTATTCCCCCATTCGTGTCCGCATCAGGCCGATCCGGTACTCAAGCCTCCTAAGTTGCTGTTGCGCGGCGAAGTGAAGCTCTGCTTTGCGAGTACAGAAGACAATCAGTGATGGCCACACCAAAAACAGATACAGTTACAGATAGGGACAACAAGAACGGGGTCCGTCACGCTGTTCCTGTGTGTTGGAGGTGCGGGCTACTTCCCGGTCCTCTGAGCCCTCACGGCAGCACCTCTTGTCCATGGACGACCCATTGGCATCCGATATTAGCCCCAGACCCTCTTACCTCTCCAATTACACTGGGTAGTGTTTAATACCCCTCAATTCTCTAGTCCTAATACTTCTTGCTACTTTTATTTCACAGGACGAAGCTCCTCATGCCTTTGCGCTTATAGATTAGAAGAGTTTCTAAATAGTTCAAAACGCGCTTCCACAATTCGATCTATCGATCAGTACAGACCACATTGGTTCTTGATGTGTTCGCCGAGAAGATCATTTGTCTGCAGGAACAAGAGGAAGAGCGTGGCAGCTCGATATTCTTGAAGCACTGATCTGTTGCGCGAATAAAGTGCAGAAGATCGCGCTTGTTCTTGGATGAATAGAAGATCACGTGATTCTTTCATCTCTTTGTGGATGTTTGGACTGACCGATATGAGCATCGGTCTTCCTGCTCATTGATGGAAGTCGGGGGTTCACAGTGAGGTATTTCCCCTTTAGTGAGTACAGTCATGGCAAAGCCAAGAATTTGAATACTGAAGATCGGTCACCCACAAAAGACAAAGAGTTGTACACACTTTACCCACCATACAGTGAGTGTGAGTGGCTAGGACGAAGTGGAAAATTCCACAAGCGGTATCACCGTCCTCGTTCGCGGATGGCGCTGTCGGAGTTGTGCGGGTGGAGTGGCCAATCTTCAGATTGAAAACAAGCAAGGGCAAAGAACAACAGACACAATTTTGCGGGAAGGGGATGGTAACAGAGAAGATTCCTGACACAAGACAAAACTAACTGCGACTCATCCACGAAAATTGACACAACCGCAAATGAGCATACTCCTCGGAGTGTGAGACTGCCAGACCGGCAACAGGTCGTCGTGGCTACTCAAGCGACGAGCTCAGTTTCTTGCGCATGCACATTTTGCTGCTTTTCATTTTCTGATGTTGGTTCAACTTCGAAATCGTAAATTTGAAGGGCGCCGGTGGCGGCCTTTCTGAAACCATTACTATGGAGGATCGCATTGTCGCTCAACTGTCATCCAAGAGATGATTCAAGAAATGGGCACGTGTCTGAATAAAATCAATCATCAAATAAATCAGCTTCTTTTCATGATCTGCTCTTGCCTCCGTGCGGTCTTGAAGAGGCGATTTGTATTTGCTATCTAATTATGAGCGCTGGTGGATCTGGATGTGAGTCATTGATCCGCGATCCATTTTCATTTTCTATTTTTTTTGTTATACGATAACTACGATGAAAGCAGTTTGCGTTTTTCGAGTGAATGAGGAGTACATCAGACTGACACTTTTGAGCAACTTCAAAGGATCATGCCTTGCAGCGTTATACATCGTGAATGATCAGATTGATAGAGATAATAATACGATTGTTCTCGTTGGGGTAAACAACTGCTAGGAACCACACACGGAATCTATTGACTTAGAAGACATCACACACAAAAACAAAGAAATTCATGGACGAGACAAAAACGGAACATATCTTCGCCACTAGTATTCTACTTGGCAACGACACTGCCGTTACCACACGAAAAAAGACGCTGACTTCCGCTATACTCAACCACAAAGAATACTCTGGACAAGGGTAACGCAGGGAAACGACCAGGAGGAGACAGTATCAAGATATAACTGAGGACGAGCGCGTGCTGTTAGGTAGAGGACAACAACAGGAAACTTTTTCAGCATAATTGCGAGGATCAATAAATCACAGGGATCGCAGCTCGCTATTGAGTGGCGGACAGTAACAATCTTAGTGTACAAAACGGGATAAAGACACAGCAGCGACTACAACCAACCTGGCAGCACAAGCACTTGGTGGTAACTAAATTTTCGAGTAGCGAGAAACAACAACATACTCTCTCATACAACTGGTCGTCACGACTAGCTGCAGAGGCCACTACGACGACGAGAACTCATCCACAAAAAGCGCAACGAACACACATCAGCTCGAATTGCGACAGTGGTTTTTATACCAGCATTGCTACAATTGCACTACGGACAAAACACATTAACCAGTGGTCTTTCTTACCTTCACGCGAAGAACTTTGTTCTACTTCTACCAGAGAAAACAAAGCGAGCCTTGTTGTCTCCAGCAGAATAACGCGAAAACTTTTTCCAGAGCTGCAAAAATGACAGACGTACGGGCGTTCGTAAGAAAATGGAGCCTAAATCCAGAATGCGAGGTGATCCTGAATGCTATCCAGGATACGCACAGGGTCCTCATAATACGGGATTTTTTACCAAGGTAGATTTACACTCTGCTTACTAATTTGCTGTAGAAGATGAACTATTAGTACTAGGGGGTTAATATTACAGAGCAGTTTATAACACGCATGGTGCGTGGAGTAGCATGGAGCGCATGGGGCGCAGATCTCTAAGGGACGCAAGAAGCGCCCCCTTTAGCTCCATGCTATCCATGCACTCCATACCATGCGAGCTGACAAACCTTATAAATTACTCTGATACTAGATAGAACTATCAGGTGGAGAAGGGACGCGATGACTGAGTGGGCTGTTTCTTTCGTACGAATAAAGAGACTTATGCAACAAGAGCAAGAATGTTGACTGGGCATCAAGACAACTGCAACTGCGCCTGATCTTGTGGGGATACGCGACTGTTCTGCCGCGTAAACTCAACACAACAACAAAAAGACTCAGCCCCAACGCAAACAGAACAACAGTCGACATTTCTAAAACTTCTTTGCGGTTCACCTTGCACATCGACTTCTATCCCCCTATTCCTATAACCACTGGTGTTGCACAATCTTAAAGGGAATCCACTCCCAATTACAGTATCGTGATCTTGAAAAACAAGAATTTCCGCCACATACTTAAAATTAAATACACCTCAGGGACCCAAAGCAGGAGTTGAATGCGTTGTTTCGTAAATTTGTCACGCCTCAGCTGAGTCAGTCTTTGCTGGCTTTTTGCGACCGCTATGGCCTGGATCGCGGTAGCCGTCGAACTTTGGAAGCCCTGAGTTGCGAAAGACAGGCGCGTGTGATTTTATGGCGATGGGGAAGATTGTTACTGTTATACTAACTTTTCCTTTGATTTTGTAGTTTTTCTGGAGTTCTATTGGTTTTGGAATCTGAACTCGTTCCATTTTTGCCCTTCTAATACGCCTCAACTTTGATCCGGAGAAGGTGCACAGCTCAAAAAATCCAAATGAGCTTCTACGGAACTTCGTCTCGAATATGCGCACCGACATTAAGGACCGTGGCAAGCTCACACTGGAAGATCTCTTATGGTGGAAAGACGCTTCAATATTTAAATTGAACAGTTTCATGTCTATGTTTGATGAGACTGCCCAAGGTGTGCGTGTGGTCGGGGATATACATATTTATAGCAAGTCATGTTCCATTCAGACTTCCAAGTACATTTTTCTTGTTCAACTAGATGGTTACGGTTGAGAGACAAGGTCTAGATAGACTTGGACCTCAAAGCTAAAGCTAATTTTCATTCGCGGAATATTAGAATTAGTATAGACATTGTTCTAACGTAACAACGAACTGGGCGAGCACCGGAGCCGTCCCCATTGCATTCCGCGAAGTCGTCACGAGGAGACCTTCTGCCACCTCCAAAACCGACTTGCAGTACTATGTTCTATATTTTGGCGTGCAGGGCGCATATTCTTTCAGATGATTCTTTATTGCTTAGCCTTCATCACAGTTTGATCCACATGTTACAAATTGAAAGCTTCATCACCTTTATCAGCACTAGATTTTGGTCTACTAGCAGCTCCTTCTCCACGTCTAGTTTTTTCTCTTCAAGGTACTTAGGCTCTACACGATTCAGATTTTTTTGACCTTCATGAGTATATTTTTCCTTTAGCAATAAATCGAAGTTGTCCACCACTCAACAACTAAGAAAAAGAAAGGTGTTCCTCCTCGTAGCTCGGGGCCAACGGCACGTGAAACGGAAGAAGTTGCTCGTTGGTGCAAGCGCTATGGGCTACCGCGCGATGCCGAACGCGAGTTGCTGGCCGCTCCTGCCGACATCCGCAACAGCGTGCTGCAGGACTTTGCGCCACGACGTGAAACACGTGACGTTTTGTCGCTTTTTTGGGGCTTTTTTCACCAAAGGCAGAGTTGCAGAACCACGACCGAAAAGGGAACTACATCTGGTGCAGCTTCGACCACTACAAATTCGCGCTATCAAGAGGACCAGTCTTCTTCTCATGGAGGTTCCGGTTACAACTACACTGCCAGCGATGAACCAAAGGGTACTATCGTTTCTAGCAGAGACCTCGTATCCTCCGCTGCTGGGGGCGCATCTTCCTTGTTCCAGAGTAAAGGGACCGCATCCAGTGGATCCGATCGAAGTGAGGTACCTCGTCACGTAAGCGATTTTGTGCGAGAGCAAGGTTTTTCCAAGGATATAACGAAAATCCTCATGGCGATCCGAAGTTCGAGTGTGCGAGAGCTAGCTCTGCGCCAATACTGCCCGCCTCGGTTCAGCTCGGCTGAGCATCCAGCAGTAGAACTCTTTCTCAGCTTTTATGATGCCATGTGTGTCTCTGGAGAATTTTCTCTGAAGTAGATGTGGTTGTCGTCTGTGATTCACAACGAACATCAGTAGAATCAGGCTATCGTGAAAAGCAGGTCCTACAATATTATTATTATACATAGATACACCTTCTTCACCATGATCATCTTGATCCACTATTACTAAAGTAAGAAGTACTATTTTTCAGCGGCCCTTTCATATTTTTCTCCGATCGCGATTGAGGAATTCGAAGGATGGATTGGAGAACGACGCGGTGGCCATGATAGACCGACTTACTGCGGAAACTCGTGAGGCAAAGGGGAAGGGCACCGGACGACGACCAGAAGCCAGTGGCCCCATAGTGAATCCGCCTCCGGCGAAGCGTCAAAGAACCGAAGATGGCACAGCCTCGTCAAGGACTACAAATTATGGATCCTTTCTTAACTAATGTTGAAGCTGAAAGTCATAATTAATGCTAGAAGAACCATTACATGCATCCTACTAACTTACTTCAACTTCTGCTTACCTACGAAGTCGAAATAACGCGGACATGTGAAATTTAAAGGTGCTGTGACGAGTATGCCTCTTCGTAGAAACATCAAGTTCAAGTACTTATGCTCTTCTAAGACATTCGGAGGAAGCCCAAGTATTTACCAGCGGACGGAAACTTCAGCATCGTGAAATTTGTGGCCTATTGGGGACTCGGTGACGATGAAACTTTAGCGCTGGCAGACCTGAAAAAGAAAGACCCTGAAAATCTCCAGCAAGTGATGGAATCTTTTCAGCCGAGCCAAGACGTCCTTGAAGCGGGCGGCGAGAATCTTGCTAAGAGGTACATCAAAGTAGATTTGATGATCTTCATTGGAATTATTTGAGCTTCGCACGGATTGCGTTTATTGCGATTGGGAAGCGCTAAGCACTTGGCGCAATGAAGTAGATAACTTTTGGCACTCTTTAACATTCTCATGAATACTAATGATCATAACACACACTTACCACACAGTTTCCTCGATTTCGTCGACGCCGTGTGCGAGGGTCGCTTTGAGGAGGAAGAAGACGAAGATGACGAGCAACGCACTCCCGAGGAAGAGAAGAACTACCAGAAATTCTTCGAGACTTGGCATCTCACAAATGCTGCGGACTACGTGATGCAGCAGATACCTGGCAAACTACAGCGGGACTTGATATCCACCTTTTTCGGTGCTCCATCACGGTTGCCGCCACACAACGAGGTTGGGAACCTGGATCTGGGTGATGCTGACATCATGACCAGAAACTTCATCCTCTTCGCGCGGGAGCTGTTGCGCGATCACAGCTACGACGTAGGCGCGATGCAGATGATTGACGGTACTACTTTTTGTGCTAATTTTTACTGCTGGCTTGGGTTATTCTTACTCTTTTCTAGATCTCTGAGTTAGGATGAATTTTGTACAGGTCCTTGACTTGGGTTGGCCTGATTTTCCTCCTCTCCCCAACCTTACTTGCTCTTTCGTCCTCCTCCTTTTGCTTTTTCTTAGACTTTACAGTCCCTTCGCTTTGCATCTTCAAAAACAGTACCAACACTACTCAAAATAATCTTGTTGTTCCTTTTTTTTACTGGTGGTTCGCATTCTGAGTAGAAAAAGGTCGGCAAGATGAGGATGTTGAAGTTCCTCGAAATTTTAAGAACATTTGATTTTAGACATACTTGTCGACGTCGGTCCTAAGAAAGTAAGGTCAAACCCTGTTTGTCAACTATGATGCCAGGTTATCACTTGGACGAAAGCGTGCTACGTAGCAAAGGCAATGGCAGTGGAAAGACTCCGCAGAAATCAAATGGACGAACTGTTGACCGTTCTGGTTCTTTTGATTTGAATCTGGAGATACCGAAGTTTTGTGAGGAAAAGCGTGTAAGCATTGAAGTGACTCAGTGGCTCCACGAAGTACCCACCTCGACGCAAAAGGCGATTCTACAGAATTTCAATCCTAAAGACCGACATAAAGCGAATTTTGACTCACTCTTTCTGGCATTTGCACGCGGATTGGTGCGGAAGTTATGATGAATTCTCGAGTAATTTTACAAATACAAATACTACATCTTAGTGTGACTGCATGTTGGTCTTGACCTTGTCGATAGACCACGAGGACTTTTGGGGTTGCGCCACCTCATTTTGTTCTTGGTTACAATTGCATGAGGTGAATAAAAAGTACGCAACTCATGCTTAGGACCGCGTAATTAAGTTAACCACTCCAATAGCAATATTTTCGTGGAAGTGGAAGTGGATGAATGAAGAAAGTACGTAAGGTTGTTCTTCGCAGCTCATCCACTACCTCTTTCATATCCAACATCCGGAGAGTCCGGGGAAATCGTTGTGCCGACCGACAGTTCTTTCGAGCACTTGAGGGAGCGGGTGTCTGCCAAGGAGCGCGCCGGTGAGGGGAATCCTTTATCGAGCGTCAGATGTCAAGATATTGACTCCTTTATCATGGCGAACTGCATTCAAGATTCGAAGGGAGAGCGCATGTTGAAGGAACGAGCAAGCCCCAATCTCGTCCTGTTTATCTTGCATTATGTTGGTGATGATTTAAACTTAAACGTACACAATCAATCCTAAGTAAATAAGTAAGTGAAACCCTTCGTCCGGAGACTCCTAGTAAGTTGTAGCTCATCTGCCAACATCGAAAAACGTTTATTTGCTTCCTGTCTATGCCTCTGCTTCTAATCAAGAGATTACGTGTGGAACACGGAACGGCAACCTGATGTTGAATTTGAGACGTATTTGGGAGATCTCTTACTCGCTCCCAGTCCTGCTGAGATCCGATTCTACCTGAGCGCCTGGGGAATTGATGACCGAGAGGTCATACGTCAGTTCAAAAGTGAAGCTACCGGCAAACAGCAGTTACGTTTCCAAACTTGTACGTATCGATATCCGAGCATAGGACTAACATTCATCGTAGAACCCTACCAGTTTAACTTTATTTCTTCTACCACGTCGCAGAGGCCGATGAGAAGATGAACCTCTACTTCCTTGCTTTTTTTATGGTTATTTACCTCTAATGCCAAGAGAGATGATGGACTCATTTTGTCCGCGCGACACAGTGTCTGACGTGAATTCCATGTTTGGGCGGTTTGTGAGCTCGCGTCTGCGCGGGAAGGGTCGCTACGACGATAGCGGTTACGGTAAACGCGGAAAGGGAGGCAAACGCTGAAAGGGTGGACGCATGAGAGAGGGTTCAAACAGTTGAGTCATTTTTTAACTACATATCTGTATGTTGACAAGCGTAAAACAAAATCAAAATCATCAACTTCAACATCAACAAGCAGGATATTCTTGCCGCTCAACAGCAAGTGCGGAAACATGGAGGCATGAAAGAGAAGGAATGCCCGGCAGAGATGAATCTAAACTGACAATGTCAGTGTTTCATGTAAAAAGTATCACCACCTAGATGAACCCTGAGTGAGTGGTGTTGGTAGAAGATGTCAGATGATGTGCATGACTGTACTCACACGTCCAGGTGACACTTTGACTTCGCGACAGGAACATAATACCGTTAACGTTTCTCAGAACAAATCCAAGGAGCTGGAAAACTACAACAAAGTTTGGACCTACGTAGCGATCGTTGTTTTTTCTGTGCTTTAATATGTTAAGGAGCAGTTGGTGTTTCTCTTGCGTCACTGCGAGAATCTCTGACGGGTTTCGGTCTTCTAGCCAAGGAAAGCTTGGACTGCTTTATTTTTGTAGGACCTTGCCGCCTGTAGTCCTTGTCCGGTACTGCTTAAAAGCACTCGCTTTCTTACTTGCTCATCCTTTCAAAGAGCACTAGTTTACCTACAAGTTCAAAAATGTCCAAGGTGGTGCTGGATGCATAGCAGATGACCACGCGTGTGCGTGAAGAAATTCCGCGTCTTTGTTGAAACCGCGTCTGTACATTTAGCCGATCTCCGCTTCGGTTGTTGCAATTAAACACAATGCATATGGAATCCGCATCCAGTTTCTTGCACTTTCGATGTCCATGATGTTGTTGACAATGTGAGTCCTCCTTGCTTCTAGTTCTGTCGATTCTAACACAGTGCTGCTGCGTTGTCAGTCGTTCCAGAGGGATTCAAGTTGCTGAGCTTCTGTGTGAGAGAGTGTGCCAGTCGTGTCTTTGCAAGTCAGTCGTGATAGAAATCTGTCCTGCATTCCTTTACCACCAATCTGCTTGTCATTTTCTGTAACAAGGGGATGGTGTCTGTTAGTACAAGAACAAGTAAACCTCAACTGGTAGTTCAGGTCTAGCAGTTACAATCACACGTTTTTCTTTAGACTTAGAGCCACGGTTAGCGTTAGAGTATTTCATAAATTAAATCAAGGGCGAAAGTATAACTAAGTGGAATGACTACTAATTATTGAATTCATTGCACATTCTCCACTAAATATTAAAAGCTTACACTTATAATAGGACTAGGAGGTGAAGGTGCACTATTACCTGGGAAACAAGGATCATGTACTCTATCCGGCATCTTGCTTACTACAACATTCGACGCCGGGTTACCGTTTTGAATTTCTCAAGTAACCCGTTGATAGTTTGCGAGGATGCTCTTGTTTTCTGCACAACGAAGCTCATATTTTTGTGTTGATTTGTCCTCTCAACGCTCGACTTCGACTCCGTGATGATGTTTCTACACGTTGACTTTACCCAATAATAAATCAAGGACTTACATTAATGTACGTGAATGTGTGTGTTGATTTTCTCGTCCAGTTGTTTCAAGCATTTCATTTTTTACGACTGCTTAACCAATTAAAGCTGTGATGTAGACTGTAGAAGAACAAGAACAAAACTGGTTTCGCCTTCGAAGCAAGCGGAATGGAGTAGAATCGACAATTACGTCACAGACCTCATGGGGAATTGAACTAAGTAAGTATGTTGTCTGCTCCCGGTGTGCGCGTTGCGCCCCGCATGTTTATCTTTTCCTTAACTCAGTAGTCATTCTCAGAGTTATAGTTAATAGTGATGCGCATATGTACTTACTACCCATCGCGATCGTGAAGATCGTGATCGTGGCGATGACCACGGCTAGATCTAGTTAGAGCATCTTGATGCAGTCTCGCTACTTCTAGCTTCGTCACTCAGCTCGGGCGCTGGGAGCTCATTCGGTTCCATGATGCGTTGTCTGTCTCAGTGCTAAAATGTACAAAAAAACAAATGTGAATTCTTTGTGAAGTGTCTGATAAAGATAATTTGCAGATTGATACTGTAATTCTTGATAGGACCTGCTTGTTCTTCTTGTTTTTTATGTAGTTTGTTATGTTTCAAGCAGCACCAATTTTCATGTACGTAACTTCTAAACTGTTCATCTACTGGAGGTTCATCGTTTGATTCTGGAATATGGATTTTTTTTCATCAGTCTGTTTGAAGCAACTGCAGTGGTCAACGTCAATTACCAAATTTTCGAATCAGTAAAGGTTCTTTTAGCAGCAGCATCATCAGCAACTTGTGCGTGGTGTTGGTCCGCACCACGATAGGTGTTCGTCCGCACCACGCCTCCAGGTAGAATGTCAAGTTGGGTCCGGCGACTGTGGAACGGCGCTGCCGGTTCAGAGTCCAAACAAGGAAGTCCCGCTTCGGATGCAGCAGTAACTACGCAGCAACCCGAGGCTGGTCAACACGCGCAAGTCAATGCGAATAATTCTGCACATTCCTCGAAAACGAAAGCGGTAGTTTCGTCTCCAGCACCTGGAACGAATACGAATATTGGAGTTGGTGCGTCGTCGAGTCGCGAAGGAAGCCCGAGTAGCGGAGATGCAGCGAGGCCTCAGCTACAAAAGGCGCAGAATAATAGGCAGGCAAGTCATATTGCAGGCGATAGTTAAGAAGGCTGATAGTTTGTCCTTGTTTTTACTATTCTGTGAAGAGTTCCTCAAGGACGGAAACGCAAGGTGATAAGGTAAGTAGATTTAAAAAGCAACTGGAGGACCTGCATCTGCATTTATTCTAAACTGCAAAGCATGCACCAGAATACAAGTTAAGCAGGCTAACTCTAAGATGAAGAGCAGGATGATCAACAATATGCCACGGGGAAGGTTGCAGACTTTCGCGCTGGTCCTCCTGGCCTTGGATCTCCCGCGCAACTAGAGGAGCAGAATGAACTCGTCCTAGGAGCACGAATTGACGAGCATACGGTGCTACTGACAGGTGGTTCGGGAACGCAACAGCATTCCTCGCTCGGAACGCCAAACGGAAGGTTCGTTGGCAAGTTATGGCAGGTGCTCGACCATGACTACTTGATGTTTCTCGTCTTAAGCCAAAATATGCTAGACCACCTAGAAGGATAACAAGAGAGCAAATCTCATGTGTAAAAAAGCAAAAAGCAAGCGAGGATCTTCACGAAGATGATCTCTATCCTATTGGGCCTTGTCGTTATCATGTTCTTCAAGTAGAACATTTTCACAGCCACCTAGTAGAGATGTGTACGACAACGACCATCGCTTTGTTCATAGAGGACGAGTGACAGCGAGGCAGAGCCTACAAGTCGGCTTTTGTCGAAGGAGCCTGGACTGCCCTCGTCCCATTGTACTTCCGAGACCGAGATCGATCGGCAGTTTCGAGTGTTTGATTACATTGGTCAGAGTCCACAGAATCAGTTCCCACTGCCTCAGACGCACAGCGACAGTCACCTTGAGCCGGCCTATCGCGTTGGTTCTCCAGGCGGCGGCGGGATCACGCAGCAGGGTAGTAGAGGTGTTCCTGGGTACTCTTCGGGACTGAAGGAGCACAGTCCGGAGGGGATGATGCCGCACGACCCTGCAATTTCGGCGAACATGATTGCTTCATCCGGTGGCGGGGTGGGTCGTGCCATGGTTTATCCCGCTAGGCCAGGTCAACAGCAGATAGATCATGGCCCCGATGGAGGAGCGGTTGTTCCCGGTCCACGACGAAGCAGAGGGCTGGAGCCTAGTGTGCCCGACGAAGTCCGAACATTCGAAGCCACGCATGATGCTCGGAGCAGAAGCCTTAAGAAGAACGAGAAGAAAGGCATTGAGGAGCATGTTCATAAGAATGAATTTATCACAATCTTCTATCAAAGGCACAGCTTTGCTGGTCTGGCACGTTGTAGTCCATCTCGTCCATGACAATGACTGTTCTCTACATTTAGTATTATTTCTGATCACGACTTCTACTGATTCAGCTTCTAACATTCCACATGATAAAGCGGGAGCTCACCATGTGCAGCGTCCGATCGATGCACACGCAGGCCGAGCAAGCATGACTCTGACTCACCGCAATGTTGCGCAGATGAATAAGATGACGGGCAACACGCGATCTGTGGAGTCATTTCTCGAAAATTCGGCGGGTGAAGTAGCGGATGCAGCGGTATCGCACTTCTCAAGCGCCAGCCAATGGGGAGTTGGCACAGGTGGAACGCAACACACTTTCGGGGAATCTCCGGCGGGATACTATGTTCCAGAACAGGAAGTACTTGGAATCGGATGTAGACGACAAATAGACATATCTTTCATGATTGCATACATAGTACCTGTACCTACGGATGACAGAGACCACTCCATAGGTTTTTTACAGTTTCGGCCAAGTGTGTAGTAGCTCTCTAATCGTTTCCGATGATCCCGCATTATGGTAAGGGTAACCAGCCACATTCAAGGGGATCTTTCTCCTCGATTCCAGCTTCGGTGCCGAGCAACAATTCAAGCAATTACAACGACCTGAATAATAAGGTCATCACGCGTGCCAGCAGCGGGACGAATGCAGTGTCAGTTACCACAGGAATGCTGTTCAACAGAAGTGGCTACCAGCATTCTGGAGCTGGTGGAGGCAAGGACCACGGAGGTGGGAGACCTCGGCTGCAGTCTTCTAGTAATTTTTCACCTGCAGCTGCAGGAGAAGGAGCAGGACGCGGACATCACCATCAACATCAAGGGTACACGTACAGTCCGTACAACAAGGGGCAGGGACCGACTTCGCGTGGACCGCGCCAACACGCTCCGGAACCACCAGATAGTCCACAGGGCGCCACAAGTTCCTCCGAGGCTGGCGGTTTCCTCCAGCATATTTCGCCCAGCGTTCCCCACAAAGGCTATCGGCGGCCTAGTTACGGTGTTGGAGATGCGCATCATACAGAACAGGAAGACACTGAAGATGGCACAGGAGCTGGCTCACCTAACTTTGTTCACGCTTCAGGCAATATGAGGCAGCTGAGTGCCGCTCCAACATCAGCCGAGAGAGGAGCAAACAAGCTGATGGATGAGAGAGGAGCAAACAAGTTGATGGATCCAAAGTCGCCGTCAAGTTCCAATGCCGTTGTACGAGATCTCCAGCATATTGTGGACCCCTTTCTCGCAGCTGCTAGCGCCTCTCCGCCCATGCATGGGCAGTCTCGACAATATGCTGCTCGCAAGCAGGTTGCTCCTGACTACTACGAACAGGCTTCAAACAATGCGAGGAATATTAGCTACAACGACGTGCGAACGCCAACATCAGTATCGTCGACGAGAGGTGGATACAACGCGCACGGCGGGCCTTCGCCCAGTTTGGCAAGATTGTCGATGACCTCTGAAGCGTATGCTGGGCCTGCAACGTCGGGCAGCAGCCATCACCTGGGAGGGCCCCGGATGAGCGCTAGCAGTGCAGGTAACTCTATGAGCACCTTCGGCGGGGGTGGAAGTTTTGCGACTGCCCAAAACTATCACCATTACTACAAGAACGGTGCCGCGGATTCGCGACGCGTCCGGAAGAACCACCACTACGATCCCGCTCGATATCGAAGGAAAGACGAGCACGATGCGGATGCCGCAGCGAATAAAACAACCAACAGCGTTGCTGGCTCCATTTATGGCTCTTATTTTCATGCGTTTCAAGTGCTTGCTCCTTCGAATAAAGAACCATAGAACTACCTGTCTTCACTCAATTTTCGCTCGTCTCAATCGGAGCGAAGCGGAGCGTTTCAAGTGCAGAAATGCCAAACTACTTGCTGAGCAGTAGTCTAATCCACGCTCGGGTCAACGGTCGATAATCAAGCGCCGTCACACGGTGCACGGCCCTCGTGGTCGTCACGACCGGCTGTGGCTTCCTCTGCAGGTTCCAGTAGCGGAGCGTTGATACAATTGGATGATGTTACGTATGCGCAGGTGGAATTGTTGCGTGATATTTTAGAAAGGGATCAGAGGCTTGCCACGATGAAGAACGCTCAGCTCTTGCTCGCGCAGCAACAGCAGCGACAGGAACAACGCCAGCAGCAGGAATTGCAGGAGGCTGCTGCGGGAGGTGGAGCAGGGGCCACGCGCAGTCGCCGCGCTTCCGCGCGAGGAGCAGAACGCAGTGCCTCGGTCGATGAGACGAACAGACACAACAGGACCGCAGAAGCCGCAGAGGCGGGTGTAAGAAGTCGCGATATCGCTGACCCTCAGCATCAGGCGAATACAATAGGAAGTGGCACCACCAGGCCGCGCCGACGATCATCCGGATCGGGAGGGCAGAAAGCAAGCGCCAAGCCGATGCAAGATCCTACACAGTCGTTGGACCTTACTGAATGGATCGAAGAGCCACACTCCAACAGAGGAGAGGACCAAGTAGAAGGTCCTGTAGACAACAGTAGAAATATAGCAGGAGTAAGCGGCGCCAGTGAAGGCACCACAGGCAAGGTGCTCGATGAACAACAAGCAGGCGTGGAACCAGGTAAAGGACAAGGAACAAGAGGTAATGCTGCAAAAAGCAGGACGAAGAGAAGCGGCCAGCAGGGAAAGCACGAGAGTGCAGCGAGCGCCGAGCCGGCTCTACAAGATGTGGAGGACTCGAGGCAGAGGCTAGGCCCGGCACCTCCGTCTTCTCCAGATCGCAAGGTAGATCGAGGACGACACCGCCGTCAGGACCAGGAGGGCGACAACCTGGCGAAGTTCAATGAGAATATGCAAATGGTCAACTATGACGACTTGAAGCAGGGTGGTCATGGTCAACGCGGCGTCGGGCAGCAGGGCAGGGGACCACAAGCTGTGAACGAAAACTCTAGAGACCATCAGCAACCAGAACGCACAACTCGCGAAGAGGACCCTGCCAGAAGTAAGGATGATCAAAACAAGCGTCGGGAACGGGAAAACTATCGAGCTGAGGAGGATATCCAGAACGAACTTATAATGCAGGAGTACGACTATGGTCGGGAGGAACGACGACGAAACAGGAGGCACGACCAGTCAAGTAAATCGACAGGTAGGTCGCGACACAAGCCTGGAGGAAGCAGCCACTCGAACTACAATCGAAGGCCCATGCGGCGTCTGATGGCAGCGAGTTCCCCAAGCACGCCCGAATCTGGTAAACAGCTTCCGTCTTTACGATCTGGTTCGTTTACATCATTCCGTGCGATGCTCATACAAACCACCACGAATTAATTCAGCATATTTAGTCATTGAGCCCATTTCGGAACACGTCGCTTGCGTTTGTCTCTATCGTCGACTTTTGATCGTGTTGTTCTTTGGTAGAGCAGCACGATATTGTTAACCTTGACAAATCAAGGTAGTTGAACCTGAATTTGTATACTAAATACTGTGATGTTCTCTCAAAAAATGTATTAGGTGCTTGTTCGATGCATGGTGCTGAACTAGCGGCTTTTGTTCCGGGTATTGCGCTGACGCGGAGAGCGGTGTCCAGACTTGACTCGCCACAAGTCATCACAGTGCCAGAACAAGGAGAGGAGCGGCATGGTAGAGAGCGGCATAATACTAGAGATAACCAACGAGGAAACAAGTCTCGAGGTTATGCTGTCGTGGCGCCTATCTTCTCCTACACTTACTTCAAGTTACAGGGTTAGCAATAAAAATATTTGCACTTCATCTCATTAGTAGGTCTTTTTCGATTGATATCTTTTGGATTTTCGCCTTCGCTTACAACTCTGACGCTGAATTACACATCTTCAGCTCTGTCTTTGGAGAGGGTGGAATGCATCAAACACAAGACTCTAACAAGAGAATCACAACTCTCGCGGTAGGGGTGGACGTGACGGAGAAGATGGGCCCCGCGTTGAAGAAACCGACGCGACAACCGACGCGACGACACCATTCACGACGCCGCCGCAGGACACGAAGGATGAGTCTCGGGACGGAAGCACGCCACGAGGAGCAAAGCATGCTCTCGACAGCGATGCTTCCGCAGCAAAAGGGGACTATGACGACGGAGCACAGAGATGTGACATCAGAGATGGGCGGCAATTGATGGAGGACAGCACCCACTACGAGCGAGATGAGAGAGGAGCTACATACGGAGTTGTAGGTGCATCCTCGAGCGGGGGCGAACAGGCGGCCTCAGCACAGGCAGCATGCCAAACAAGCACTGACGAAAGAGCACGAGGGGCAGGAGACGCGACCGACGAAACGAAAAACGATCATGATCATGCTCGGCGAGGACGAGAAAACGATTACCCTGTAGGAGGACTGCACCAACTAGGTGGCCCGCAAGTCCCGTCCTCCGTTATGGAAGACCACAGCGATCGGACGACCTCGAACTACAATACCACCTTAGGCCCGGATTCGGGGTCTTCGCGCTTTCGACCTGGTCGTGGGGATTTCAACAGCAATGACGAAGGTTGGCAATCTACCTCGTCTTCCAGGAGTATGCTGTTGCCTCGTGGTGACCACGGAACGTCAAACGAACGTTTTCAAGAATCGGAGTACCATCAGCAGGTGCAGGAGGCAACAGTGCAGCATCAGTATCAAAATGGCAACTACAACCATTTCGACCAGGAGCAGCAACACCATCCTGGATCTCGAGGCTCTTCTTCTAGTAGTGCCGCGCCAGCTACAGGTGTCATACCGACCACTAGGTACATAAACTACCAATCAGGAGGTGGTGGTCGATCGAGCGTGGGTCATCGGCAGTTGACACCAGTTGCTGAAGTGCTCAGTGCGTCTGAGAGGACCACTGCGACAAACACACTCCCGCGACCCGGCGCCTCGTCGGACGGAAGCGGCCGCCCGGGCTCCTCGGTACCGACAGTTGGAGCACCGAAGAGCAGTGACGGTAGCGATCGCCACAATTTAGCAAGCAAAGATGTGTCGAAAGTTGGGCGTGGAGCAAATGACGATTTTGACTCCGGATCGAGTGCCAATCGAGGCAGTTTTCCTAACATTGAGATGAGTCATGGTATTTCAACAAGAAGAAAACTCCTCGAACCAATTATAGCTTCCTGACACTGAGACTGACTGTCGCCACGATTTACGTAAGGTAAGCTTGTGTTACTTATTCACTGGTCATGCGGCGCATGCCCATGCGCCAAAGCGCCTAGTCAATATACAACTTCTAGTGCTGGTTCATCTCCATTATCTTCTAACCTTTGCGACAATCGAAGTAGCTACAACAACAACCGCGGTTCTGAGCCTGCCCGAACCAATATCAACACCATGACCTCCTCTTGGGCGACGGTAGAGCTGTACCCAGCTTTGCAGCGGAGCACTGACATCAATACAATTCGTAAGGTACTACGGGCTGGAGGGAGCCAACCAGACGACGACGTCCCCACGATCGATCCTGAGGGCGTGGAAGGTCGTTTCTCCTCCGACAATCTTAGTTTAAGCCAGTCATCGATTCTTATCTGTCCGTAATATCCGTTCGCATTCCCATTCAACAAACTTCAAAGCTAGAATAGAAGATCCAGATAATATACATAGTTGTAGTTCACGCTGCTAGTACTAAATCGTGATCAACATCCACATCCAAATCCATTACCTTTTGGTGGTGAAAGAGTTTTGTGCAGTCGCGGCGTGAGTAGTTCTAATCATTGCTAGAAATAGTGATCAAGGACGCTCCCGCTTAGGCCTTTTGGGTGCTAGGGACGCTACGTCATCGCATACAACATCGCCAACCTCGTTGAGTGACGTCGCTCGAGGCGATCGGGACGCCAGAGGTCCAGGATCCTCGGTGCCAGGAGCGAGCGACGCCGAGGGAAGTGGCAGGCCCGGTGGTAATGATGGCACAGCATCAGGTACCCCCAGGCTGCTTGATGGCAGCACGCTGAGTGACGGGGCCGGCACCGTGCCAAACTTGAATTACCGTCGCAGCGGCTGCAAGAACCTGAAGGAGGATCCAATCCAGGCTACAGGAGTCCAGCAAGAAAATATCACGGCAAAGGACAACGAGCCTGAGGAGCAACGACCTGCATCAAAAGGTGGCAGCAGCACAGCAGTGACACCACTGGCAGTGGCAGATGAAGAGGGCGAGAATGAGAAGCCAAAAAATAGAGGCGAGGCGGAGGCGTCTTCGTGGCACTCGTCACCGACGACGACGAAGGAAGCAACAAGGCGAGCGCGAGCTGGTGTCAATGTAAACAAGAACAATGTAGTCACGCTGTCTAATCTACCAAGGGAAACATCTGAGACATCTGAGACAGGTTCTCAAGTGCAACGGGGGGAACGGGAACTACACAAACTAGAAAGAACCAAGCGTTCATCCAGCGAGGTCGGAGGAAAAGAAGTGTCCGGTCCTGGTGCAGATGCAAACCAGGATAACCAACAGCGCTCGGCCTCAGGACCTGGAGCACAGAACACCAGCGTTACTGGCGACTCCCTTTTACCCGATGAGACGGGAGCAAAATCACGCAGATCTAGCAAAACTTTTCCGAATCGGGTACCGGCAGGTGCAGCAGCTCAGAAGGAACTGCTCGCTAATCATCGACTGCTGTCGAAGAATCAAGTGACTACAGCTCGCGACGACAGCGACCATGATCTGAGGCCCAGTGGGGAGAACCAGCCTGGTCCCGACTCTCTATTCACATCTTCGCAGCATGCAAATGGTTCAGAATCCAAAACCACGAGCTTTCACAGCCACACCGCAGAAGAATCTCAAGGCCACTCCTCAGTAGCGCCTGATTATGTTGTCCATTAAAAGTGGAAATCTCTAGTTGTATTTCGGGTCGGACTGATCAGAAACTACGATCACCTGTCTGTTCGTTGTTTCATCTGAAGCCTTGGATTTGGAATGGTAACTAGATTAGAAGAAGAATATCGCAATTCGCCTGCTTATCCTTATCTCTAAGCATACATGGAAGAAGGCAGGAACACCGGAAAGTCGACACCACAGGCAGTATACGCAGGAGGAAGCGCGCGTGGCACGGCAAATAGTGTTCAGGTGAATGTCGGTGACTGGATTGATGACCGTGCTAGCGAATCGACACACAGCCGATCTGCAGCTACACCACCGGTACTCAATCATCTAGGTCCTCCTGCACGTACACCCTCTACCTCTACGTCGACTCAGAAGAACAAAGTACGACAAACGTCAGGACCAAATGAATTGGACCGAGGTAATGCCGGAGTTTCACACCGAACGTGTGCAAGTGTGAAGAGCGTAACAACTGATGGCGTCACACCACAAAGCAACCTGTCCGAAGCAGGCAGTGCGCGCAACGTGAATGACGACGAGGAAAGCTGTGTCAGGCACGATGACGACCACGTCCAAGGAAACAAGAGGGTACCGACGAGTGAAAAAGTGGCCGCTTTCATAGCGGATATGCACAGAGGAGTTACGATTATTAGTCACGTTGATAGAGATACCAACAGCACAAGCGGAAGCAATAATTTCGATTTCCATTTCGCTCTGTGACCTCGATTTATGCTGCATGTGCATGTATTACGGTCTTCAGGCTCAGGAAGTGCAAATAGAAAACTAACAGCATGATATTGGCCATGTGACCCTGATAGGCTGTAACTCTAAATCCAATAAGGCAAGCAGAGCAAATGCAAATAGTGGTAGTAACAAGCAGCTGTCGTCAGGCTTGATATCCGTCCCTGTGGGCGGAGAGGTGCTTACGCAAATCGATGAGACGCATATGAGCGCGACTAGCGAGCTCGAACAATCTTCGCGAATTGCGTCGAATGCAGTCCCGCGACCACCATCCCTTTTTGCTTCCCCAGGTCGTGGCTTTGGAACAATGAGCGCCAGTTCGTTTGCGTCTACCTCAAACAACTTTTACAAGTCGTTCAATCGTATGATTGGTGATGGCGCGAGCAGAACGTCACAGGACGACGAAGTAGGAAAAGAACCTAGTATTGAACAGGCGGCTCTACAGCGAGTGGCGATGCATGCAAAGCTACAGGCCGCAGGAGGACAAGGAGAGCCTGGAGGACCTCCAGGAACGCAAATCGTAGACCAATCAAATTCATCGCTTCAACAGTTTGGTGGGACCACCGTGAGTCAATCGGGGTACTCGCACAATATGCTGAGCGGTGCCGAAACAGCAGGCACGCCGCTTATTGGTTCTGCAACCGGTGACTGGCACGACCAGCAAACGCAAGCTTTGTATCTTCTTGCACAGCAGGCGAATTTGTTGCAGCAATTAGCTCTCGGAGGGAACGCTGTAGGTGAACAGCAGAGTGATCGTTTTGGAGCTGCAGCAGCTATACTGGGGACGAATTTGGTTCCAAATGCTGCACCGCTCGGTGGCGCAGGTCCGCCACAGTCTTCCAACTTACAGACACCAGACAATGGCTCCGCGTCAAAGGCGACCAGCCCCATTGCAGGAATGCAGATCGCGATGCTGCCTGTGAATATTCAAGGTCGTATTGTCACGATGCCGATTTTGACGTCGCCTCCTAAGCAACCAACATCGCGTCTAGCAGGAAACTCTTCAGTTTTCACGGATGTGGGCTCCACGCGGTCACTGTACAAGGAGAGTTCCAACGACATGCGGGCGTTCTCACCGAGCAATCAGGCAGAGGCTGACGTTCGGCTCAAAACCTCTTTCGGTGATCAGGTGCTCAGATTGGCGAGGGAGGTACTAAAACTGACGACAATATGTTGTCGTGGTCTGTTTTGCTATGTACTATAGCTGGTCCTAGTCAATTCTTGAGCTCTTTGAAGGTAAGTAGTCATAATTCCGTGGAGAATCCTTCTGTGTGCGTGGATCATTTGGAGCATTGCTCTTTGATGGCAATGGCCATGGCCAACCTCGTCAAGGACAAGTTTGTTCTTACGCATCCTAACTTCAGTCGTAGTTAAGTACTTACAACCGCAATTCTACCTGAAAATGAAAAACTACAGCGTTCCTCCGCGGTCTCGTCCTCTAGCGTCCCCGAGTCGTCGCGTCAGCTAGAGTCTAGCGCAGTCTTGCAACCGCTTGGCAGTTCTTCCGCTGAGCATATGGGGAAGACAACATCAGTGCAAACGCTCGACCTAATTAGTGCAGAAGGCGCTCGAAGCAGAACAAGGTCCTCAGAAGTTGCCAAAGACGGTACCATAGTTGGCGAAGACTACGATGTGGTTACACGTGATCGAACTGCAGCTGGCCACTCGAACACTGCGCGTTCTGGTGCCTCGTCATCTTCAACAGGAGGTGCACTACGTACTGCATTTTCCGAAACGAACACGCCGGGTGTAGCTCCTTATAGAGATGGCGCGCCGCCGTCTGAATCTGATGCAAGCACTTCCTTGAAGAACAAACAGGGCATCATCAATTTCCATCGACACCAACAGCCTGCGCAGAGCTCGACCGAGTCAGAGCGAAGTGACCTTCCGTCCTCTTCCGCAGCCACTTCGCGCGGTGCTTTTTATCAAGGCAATCAAGAGATTCCGCGACGAAATCACACTGGTATCGGTGCTGATGGCGACCGGTCTAACAGTTCGAAATCGAACTACAACATGATCGATGCTTCCATGGCTAGCAAAACGCAAGATGAATTTGACGATGCCGGCAACATGTCTTCTTCCCTCGCGTACACTGGAGCCGGCGATCTGATGCAGCATTCTTCCTCGGTGCTGGGCCTGAGCACCAGTCATGCTGGTCATCCCCATCAACATCCTGGTGGATCCTCGGTTGGTAATCACTACAACCATGTTCGCCACGGCGCGTATTTTAGTCCACTGGACGGCTCCGAAGTAAGCGTACCGGTAGGCATTTCCACGACAGGCCCTGGAGGCGCGAATTTGTCAAACCCTGTGGATTCGAGATCGAGCAGCGCGAACATCGAGAGCAGCCGCGCAAGCATGGTCTCTATGTCTATTCCGCACTACGGTGCGGACCAGGCGCTCTTTCAAAATGTGGGCGTTCGATTGATGGATCTCTACGGCATAGGGACCCCTTCTGCAGCGGCTTTCGACTACGCCGGTTCCAGCTTCTCAGGCTACTCGTCTGTCTGTTTACCAAACCCGTTTGGCGCCGGACCGAGCCAGCATCCACCTCCGCCGCCTCCAGTGAGGGAACACAGCGAACAAGGCAGCAGAATTTTTGGTCCGGCTGGTGGCGGTGGCGGTGCTAACGCGGCAGAAAAGAAGCGACGCAGCACAGGTGTCTTCGGAATCGGCACGGGCGAGTCCACAAATAACAACTCCCCATCTCCGTCATCTTCAATGGCTGTCCTCCTCCAGGGTGCAGAAACAGGCACCGCGGCGAGTGCATCTCCCTGGGGACGAGTGGGAAGTCCTGTCTCGTTTATGCAACTGCTCAACTTCATGCCAGAAAGACAGTCGACGTCACCACCTGTGCTTATCCTAAATCCCTTACAATCGGCACGAGCGGGAAATGCGCAAGATATCAGTGACGACCTGGGTACGCGGGATTGGAATCAGATAGCAACAGGAATAGCGTCCGCACAAGTATTAAGTGGTCCACCTTCGGCTTCGGAGCGCATGGTAATATCACCGCGAGAAGATGAACAACAGGCGAACGAAGACCGTGACGCTGGTCCTCCTACATCCCCAGCTGGCGGTAGCGCAGGTGGAAAAGACAGCACTGAAGAAGATCGTACTTTTACGCGTCCGCCTCCTCCACTAGGTGCTGAGCAAGCTACACAACAGAGTCCGCAGATTCACCAAAGCCGTGTCGACGAACCAGGCGAACAGCGCGCCCCACGCGGTAGACCGTATTCCAGACCTTCGATTTCCGAGTCAGATGAGGGATACGTTGACGGGACTCGCGGCAGCTCCTCCATCTTCATGAGGGACAGTCAGAGTCACGGCAGCGATAATATAGGAGATGCAACGAGTGCCAGTCGTGGCGACCACTACGGCGCGCACCGCGCACGGGCGCAGTCAAGTATGAGCGAACTCGACACATCCGTACCGGCTGATGATGTGCAGCAGATGAAGAGGGACGCATCATCAAAAATAGCGTACGGGCCGCGTAGTGCCGCCGTATCTCCATCTTTGGACTACTTTTTCATCTTAGACGCACCGCCCGCACCCGCCTCGAAGACGAAAGACCCACCAAGGCAACTCAGCAACGACTACCTGCAATTCGGTGACACGACTGATAGTCGGTCTGATATTTCCGGCATTACGCAACGAACGGAGCTCTCCGACAGGTCAGGTCGCTTCGGTGCTCGCGCGGCAAAGGCACAAACGCTTCGGGCACCGCAGAAGGGATCGACAACTTCTGCAAAACCAGCATGGCTCAGGAGTTCGGAAAGTGAGCAAGAGATGTCAGCTTCGCAATTATCGGAACAGGAGCACGCGCATACTTCGGGCAAAACCGGACTCGATGGCGTTGGCCAAGAGGATTCTCGACATCCTTCCGGTGCACGAGTGGGAACAGCGCAGCATTCACAGAGTGTAGCACGCAGCGAAAAATCCCACGCTTTGCAGCTAGATGTCGGAGGTAATTCCACCGGCGGGGAGGAGGAGAGTCGACTCGACAGCGGGGGAAGTCTAGCGGCGGTTCCGACACTGCCAGATAGCATTACCGGCACTGCAGACAGCTCTTCGGGCTCGTCACAGCTTTCCCGAGACCGGATGACTTCGAAAGAAACGGAAAAAGCAAGAACCGAACAAAACGATAGTTACTTTCATCAGCACAGTTTCGGCTACGGGGGATCCTCGCACAACAATCAATCATCGAGAAGCAATAGCGGGGCTTACTCTTCCATCCAGCGCTCAAGGGAGCTACAGCAGGGACATGGTGGCGCCGATCTGTCCGATTCGGTGCAAAGCTCTCTTGTAACGCCATGTTCTCTCGCAACACAGCCGGGCTGTTCGGGGAACGAGAGTTCGGATGCTGGTGCCAACGAACCTTACTGGAGCGCATCGACACGTGCACTCGCTCTACAAAATAAAGTCTTACCGCCCGCTGGTACTACACAGTTTGCAGCTGGCCCCGTGCATAATTTCAAAGGAGTAGGTCGAGCGGAAGTCGGGCCAGGTGGCGCTACAGTTCAATCAGCATCAAGCAGGGAGCAGGCCCCAAGCACATCTGTCTCACAAATAAGCGTTTCGCCTCGAATCCCGTCAAAAGGAGCTCTGGAATCGTCTAGTTGTAGCTCTTCGCAAGCCATTAGGCCCCTTCCTCGTGCCGCGACACCCGATGGCTCCGCAACATCCGGCGCAACTCCAAAGCTGTTGTCTTCGCAAGTTTCCACACCCCCTGGAGTCCCCCAGGTCGACGACAGGAGAGCGGCGCCAGCAAGTCCGTCTTCTGCTCGTGAAGTCGAGCGAGAAGCTGCAACTTCTGCGGGGCTGGTGGGAGAGGGAGAGAGTCGCGGACCACCAGGAGTGGAGCAGACCACAGGTGATGACAACGGGGGTACCTCACTGTCAAGCGGAGCATCACCTGGTGGAAGCTACACGATTACCGCTCCGAAGAGCATGACCGAGAAACTGCGAGAGAAAATTGACGTAGCTGCGCGCCGCAGCTTCACGATGCACGAGAATGAGGGCATAGGAAAGGCCGAGGACGATTTACAGCTTCTTGCAGTTTTGATGAAGAAAATGACAGACAAATACGGCAGTCACGCTGTAGCCAGTCTTGCTCTTGAACAGCATCAGCTATGGCAGGCGGCGCGGCTCCAGCGCCGATCCTTTCATGTGGCCAAGAGTCTCGCGCCTGCGAGTGTTGGGGTAAGCGGAATTGGTGGCTCGAGATCGTCGAAGGACAGCCCAATCCGGAGCTCCAGCAGCTCCTTCTACCACGCAGAGTCACCTGATCGAGGACCCGGAATACGCGGGATCGTGGTCCCGGAAATCTACGGTGGCGGCCGCTGCATTAGCCGGAGCGGGGATGGTGACCCTTCGGCGGTGCAATCATCTACGGTACCTCCCACCAGCATGCGCTCTTTGCACCATCTGATGTACAACCTGCCCCCGAACATGACCCCGCGACGATTCCGGGCGCACAATTCGCAGCGCATTGAGCGCCAGCTCAGTCGGGGAGCCGGAGCTGGCTTTAGCGATCCTCATGCAGGAAGCCACGGGTCTCCAGGTAACACCAACACATCCTCAATAGCATTGTTTGGAGCGCCGTCTGGCGCAACTAGTAGTGCTGGTGGAATGGGCCAGTTTACAACAAACGGATCACCGCCACAGCAAGCACAACAGCCATTGCCGGGAGGTGCTGCTTCGACTAGTAGCTCAACAGGCTTGCAAAAGCGTCTACCTTCCCTGTCTCGTCCCGAAATTCGACCTCTTCCTAGTGAGGAAAGTAGCTCGTTTAGCGGACCCCTTAGTGGGCCTCCTCGTTTGGCGCAGCTGCCGCTCCGACAATCTCGCGAGGCCGCCAGAGTCGGTTCCGGGATTTACGGATCTCAGTCTTTTCATAATGTGCCAGCAGAGGAGGAAGACTTCCTCAGTATAAGCACTCGCGCTTTTCGCACAACGCAATTGTATCAGCAGTTTCAAGACAAGCTTGCCCACTACCAACGCCACACTCTGGCGACACCAGCATTGGCAACAGAAGCCCAGAGAGGTGACTCAGCTAGTAGGGCCATGGATGACTCTGGTTCTGGTAAAAAATGTGACGCTGGTTCGAGAAAGAGCTCTAAAAATAGGAATTCTCCGAAGATTGTTCCGCAAGCGGCGGCGACGTCGACGGCCCCAGATGGGCAAACATCTTTTCTTTTTTCATCCACCAGCAACGCAGAGGTCCAGGAATCTGAGGAAAAGAGTACACTTGTCGTGGTGCCACAGGAGGGGCAAGCCGATAAGTCGAGTAGTGATGCCACATTACCGTCCGCAGTAGCAGACGTCGCGCCATCGCCGCAATCACAAGAAGAAGCAAACACGACGGGATCAACATCCCCGCCCCGCAGTAGCCCGCGCGTTATCAGCGAAGCAGGAGTCACCAGTTCCAGAACCGCCAGCGTAGCTGGGGCGAGGAAGGGTCCTCGAAGCAGGCAAGGGACTCCACCACACGCGACTGAACGTCAAATTTCCGCAACCATATCAGGCGAAGGGACACCGGGCTCGTCGATTGGTCCTGGAGGGAGCGCTGGCATGTTTGGTTACGCAAGCATCAAAGGACGTAGTTTAAGAATTCCCGCCGGGGTTGCACCAGGAGTAATAGGTGGAGCTTCTTCTAGTGCCCCGGATCGCTCAGTCGCGTCCTCGGATATTTTTTCGCCTTTAGCCTCTTCATCTTCTCTTGACTCCAAGAGTGCCCTTGCAGGGGATTCTGCACCCTCCTCGAATCATCCGCTGAGCAAAAATACCACCGGGGATGCCGAAGCCGGTAGTCCAGAGCAGCACCCAAGCACAAATATTAAACATCCTCTGCCATTCACAGTGGAGGTGCTACAGGTGCTGGCGCGCGGCGTTGCTGCGGCCACCGGTGGCGCTGCTCCTGCAACAGCCGCTGTGGATCACATGCTGAAAGCCCTTGTTCTTAGTGTCGACCAACACGCGACTTCTGGTTCGGGTGACGCACCAATGCTGCACTTCATCCCGGGCCCCAAGCTGGACTCACCAGGTCGCTTCGTCGTTGCCTCTTCGCGCAACACGTCTTTCAACAATCTCGGGTCCGGCGCAAATGATGACGCGAATAGCCTAGCTGCGCAATCGAAGTGCAGCTCTGAAAGCTTGTTGATGCAAATCAACGGCGGCTCGGTACCGGTGCAGCACGTTCGCAGTCAGTATTCCTCCGGAGGCGGCCAGGACAGTCTGTTAGCGAGCAATATAGAGGAAACGGATCAACAGCTATCCACCTCAGGGACAAGTGAGGACGGCTCAGCAGGTGCCTTCTCCAGAGCGCGCGCAGCTGGCTGTCTGGGCCTGGGCTCGTCTTTTCCGCTTGATGAAATCGACAGTGACATTACGTCAGGCGCAGGTGATCAACATGCTGTTGCTAGGGGCTTTGGTGTTCCTTCACCTCCGACGGCGATGTTTCACGACGCTGCGGCTCCGGAAAGTTCAAAGATAAATAAGTCGGACAGCTCCGGCAACAACTCAAGACTACCCATCAGTGACAGTGACAATCCAGAGTTGAATGCCTTTCCAATTCTACCGGGAGCGGTGGTCGTGTTTAATCGTAGTAAAGAAGGACGGCATATTTCGGCAGATGATGGTGCTGCACGGAAGCTTGCTGCGGGTGATAGAACTCCAGACTCGTCGACGACGGGAAGCAAAGCGAATTATACACAGACTAGCGATCAGAAGGGCGGTGCCAGCAAACAGCAAATTGGAGAAGGAGCGACCACGCCTCGGGTAGTCAACAACATAGTGTCAAGTGTTGGAACGAACGGGTCATGGAGGCGGTCTCCACGCAGTTCACGCGGTGCCGATCGCGATTCCGTAGGAAGTGCAGCATCAGGTCTCCTGCATCGCGCTTTTCGCGCTGCGCGTAGCTCCATACACAGTGACATCCTGGACTATTTTGACCGAGGTGATCAGGACCCGGATGAGGCGGCGACCGGCGACGAGGACACTAGTTCTATAGGTACTGGAAAAAATAAAAGAGGACTTGGAAAAAGCATCGAGCGTGATAGTAGAAAGCAAACGTCGTTGACAATGGATGCAGAATTGGGTGCAGACTTCACACAGAGCCAGCCTATCTCGACCAGCTTGCGTTCATCTCCAGTCCAGCGTGGGAGTGGTCGTTTTCGGTTTCCGTCTCTCAGGCGTGGCGGCTTCAGTCCCAGGAAGGATGAGAAGCGTCGAGATTGCGAGAGACGAGACAGTGGCAATGCAAGCGACACGAAAACACAAAAAGTCGCTGCAACTGCGAGTACTCCACCTGCTCGGAAAGAGAAATCGCCTGAAGATGCATTTTTCTCACCGCTGCCGGGTAGCCTAGTTGTAGAGAGTGAAGACCAAAATGAAAATCAGTCGAAACGCTACAACAACAACAACAACAAGGTTGATATAGATAAAGATAATGGCAATCCTCGGTCTGAAAACAACGATAAAACTTCATCATCGTCTCGGTCTAGCCCAGCACGACAGTTAACTGAAAAAAAGGACCCGACTAACGCAGTCTCCAACTTTTCTACAGTTCTACCTCCATCTTCAAGCGCAAACGCTGCGCCCCGGACTAATCTTTCTCCGCGATATGTTCACGGCAAGCTTGGCGACATGCGACGACTGCTGAATGGCCTGCGGATGCGTGGCTCGCAAGGTTTACGCGGTTTGGGCGCGTTCTCCGTGCAGCGCTTGAGCGGTCAAATGTTGAGAGGTCGTCGTGTCAGTGGTGAAAATCAAAGTGAAACTCCTTCCCGGATGACTACCCCAAGAATATCATCTACGTCTCAGCCGCGAACAAGAGATGAAGATACAGAAGGTGGCGAGGACATTTCATCAACTCGATCTCCACCCGTCGTGGCGGTGGTGCGGCCAGGGACCGATGTCTCTTCTCCTGCACCAGTAGATGTCGATCAGGATGATCAGCCGTACTCGAATTTCACAGATGACAGAGCAACAAGTGAACGCGGACGAGGTCGGGAAGGGCACCACGAGGTTGCCTCCAAGAAGGCCGCCGGAAGTCAAGGACGCCACGAGGCTGCCTCCACCAAGAAGGCCTCGCCTATCCAACAGGAGGAGGGTGGAAACAGCAGCACGACTCAGAGCAGCTTCAAATCAGCACCATCGACAGAGGACGCGAGACGCGCTTTGAGGGACGCGCCACACCAGCAAAGCAGCAAGGAGAAAGAAATGTCAAGGGACGGGAGTAAGCACAAGAAAAAGCAACTCAATTACAGTACCTTGCTCACCGAACCCGACGACATTGAGAATGAACTAGAACTGAAAACCATGGAAAACTACTTGGAGCCCGTGATACGAAAAGACAAAGATAAGAAGGAAATCGAAAGCATTTCTGCAGTTTGGAGTCGAAGTCAAGACTTTCTTCCCATGGTTAATCCTCGCGAAGAAAAAAGTAACAAGAGGCAGGAACAACAAAGCACTTCGACAGTCAACAATGTCGATCACGTGCTACCGGAAGATGAGGATGGACGAGCAACGAGCGATAATGCGTCGCCACCTATGTCATTTGACTCCGAACAGCTAGCACAAGGCGAAGTAGACGATCGCGCGACCGAGGAAACTAGCACTACGGGGAGCAAAAAAAGCTCTGTCGGGAATAGGAGGCTAGTTGCTGCTACAGCGCCGCTTATTGCAGCGAATGCCGCAGATGATGACCTTCATGCGAAGACATCCCATGACATGTCACGTCGCAAAGGAGATGATCCCAGGAGCGGGGATTCTACTCTGGCAAAAAAAGGAAACCAAGACGTACAGGACAAAGAAGACGTCGAGAACCACCAACACCAGCGAGCTGAAGACCACGAGGACCGATCCCGTACGAATATTTCAGTTTCGGATATTGAGTCTGCGCGAGGTATCTCTGGGGAGTCGATCGGCCAGATCGCCCGCACAAAAATCAACGAGTCCAGTGTGAGTGACAGCAACACAGATGGTGCATTGATGCAGGGTATTCCCACCGCTGAGCCTCCGTCATCAGCTGGTATTGGTGATTCCACTAGAAGTAGACTCCACCAAGAAGAGGAAAACTCTACGTCTTCTGGGATTTTGGGTAGCCACGCCAGTCGAAGAAGTTTGATCCCAAGTAGCTGCACAAAAGCTGGCTGGGATCAGGCTTCTTCGTCTGGCGGGCCCATGAGCTGTAGTGCAGGGAACAGCACGCCAGCGCCTACAACGGACGGCACCGGGACGATGGACAGCGCGACGCTGAACTCAACAACTCCCGTTCCGCCTCTTGCGGGATCGACCGGCACGGCGCCTGCTCTTGGCGCGTCGGTCGTCAATGCCGCGCTTCTTGGCGCCTCTAGTGCCTCCGTGGCAACGTCTAGATTGGATACGACAATCCCACACGGTGGCAAAGGTCCGACGACAACGCCAGTTCGCTTAACGAACTCTGCTGGAAGTCTGCGTGGTCTCGGCAACTCCGCTGTATCATCATCAGCTCTTGATGCCTCTGCTGTGTCGTTGAATGATGTCGACCGAAGCGTTGGCGCGACAGTGCGGGGCGCAACGAGTGCAACACTGGTTCCATCCCCAACACAGGATCAACTGCAACAAGAAAATCGAAATAGTAGTAATAGAAGCCTGAATGAACAAGAACAAGATACTTCTAGAACTGCAGCATCTCCACAGCAATCTTCGCACTCAGGTGCATCTTCAGAATCCGAAAAGAGCGGACTGGGACAGCGCGGCCAAAGCTCTAACAGTGGGCGACTAGTAAAGCCGCGAAGAATATCAGCCTCAAGCGCGGCTGCAGGCACCATGAAAGCTCCTGCATCCAGCGAAAAAGGCACCGCGGGATCGTCATTCAAGGATGTTATGCATGAGGTGCAGGAACGAGGCACTGCAAAGTTCGGGCATGACCCTGACGAACAAGTCTACGCAAGCCCAGGTCCTGCCGGGTCTCGTGGCCACAATGATGGAGGGCCGCAGCATGCCCAACAGCAGGTGGCTGATCAGGGCCGCGGTGGCCGGCGTAGTCCCCGTAGCAGCGTAGAACAAGACCCACGAGCCGCAGCGCTCATCCAGAGAATTCAAAGCAGCCAGAAGACCATGCTAAATTGGCGCCCGCCTCCTTGGGGAACGTCGCCGTTCAGTCCTCAACATGTAGCTGCTGACTTGTCCTCTGGCTCTATTCCGAGATCACAATCGCCGGTTAGTGTTGCCAATCAAAATGCTTCAGCTTCTGTTGTGCCGCCCCATATCGACGGAAACGAACAATCTACTTCAACGTCATCACAACATCAGCATCAAGGGCAGCAAGGTCAAACGGAACTAGACCAAAGCCGCACTGGCACAGGTGCACCGCCCGCGCCACTGCCTTCATTTGTAGATGATAGTGCTGGCAGCAATAACGTCTCTGGAGAAGGTCTATCTGGACCCAGTAGCACGACTTTCTCTCCACATCAGAATTATGGAGGCGCTATGACACCAAAGAGTCACAGTGTTGAAGGCGCAACTTCGGTATCTGAGTTTTCCTTTCGAGGCAAAAGAATCCGCCCGATGGGGAATACAGCAGACGCTGTAGGGCATCAACAAGGTCGTGGGCATAATCTAGAACTACATCCCGGTGACACATCGACTTGTCACAGTGTGCATCAAAATCACGCAATGTCGACTGGCGGCCACAGCGCAAGCATGACTGAGGAGGAGAGTCAATCACATGATCAACAGTTTCTACAGAGCACTATCGTGTCAACGGGAGGCGAAAGTCCTCAACTACAAGATGCTTCTACATCTGTCGGGGGTGGCACTGCGCTTCAAGATGGAGGAGCTGTAAGACAAAACGTCGATCAACAGTATACTATTACTAGTGTAGCTGATCAACATGCTGGAGGAACCGCGCAGGAGGACGGAAGCGCATCGCCGTCTCTTGCGTCACTCGGCGCAACAAGGAAGGCGGCGGAGACATCGACTCTCGGCGCATCCTCCACTTACCAGAGCCAGTTCTTGTATGCTGACGACTATACATCAGGCACTCCAGCGTCATCTGGGCGCAGCATGATGAAGCCTCTGCACGAAGGTCAACAGATAAGTAGCGATCAATGCGAACGCGAAGATGGTGTTCCCACTCCGGTTAGAAGCAGCCAGGAAGAGTTGCAGAGTTCAACGCAGATGCTCGAGGCCGGTTTGAGGAACTACATGACAAGTGAGCGGCCCTCTTTACAGACTTCAACTGTAGCCTTGGATGAGGAAGCTCTTTCGTTTGATCGCATGCACTCTACAACCCAAGCAGGTGGAAGACAGCCTGGCAAGAGGTCTCGGCGAGGGGAGCTGCCTGCCGGAGTAGATCATGCGCATCGAAGCAGTGACCGGCACCACCAGGAAGAACATAGAAGAGACCATCCCAATTCTGGTTCTCATAGGCATAGGGGAGTAGACAGAATGAACCAGCCAAGTCATCGAAGCCTCCGATCATCCTCGGAAGCTGTGGCCATGACAGACGGCTCTCCGTCACCCGCGTACGCACCTTCTGGTATTCTGAGTGCGAGCACTGATCCTGCAGGAGGTGACTCCTACAAAGAGATGGATTGTCTCACTGCCACTTCGCAGACGAGTGACCCGGCTACCAGTCGAGGCACAAGCATGTTTATAGGAAGCTATCAGGGTTCGAAATCTTCGGAGGTAACACCGTACGCAGGCGCACCTCGGGGGAAAGCGCCTCGCGAAAACGAACAGGAGCGTGAGCGGCCCTCACATAGTAGACCGAGAGTGTCAGACCGATCCGGCGCGGAGGTGGACTCGCATCTCGAATCGTCGACAGCATCTTTACCTGTCCCGGGAGCATCGCGCTTCAGCTATTCGTTCAGTAAGCATGCGCAGGCGTACTATGCCTCTGATAATCTGCAAGGCAGCTGCGCGAGCGCGAGTGACGGGACATCAAGAGCACAGCACCAAGCGGGTCCTGTTGGAAACCTTCGACGTGTGGCTATTGGGCGTAAAATGATGACGTCCTCAGAGAGGAACAGTCATCGGAGTGACATCCAGTCGAGCGAACCTGATCAACGTCCTTCCGGATCGTCTATCACCGTGCAAGTTGGAGATCCTGCTAATTTTTCAGCTGGCCCAAATGCTAACTCCTGCTCCTCTGCGGACGACGATCATACTGAACACCTGCACAGAACACGAGAGCAGATTGTTGCGCTGGCTAATCTCAACCTGATCCCTCACCATCAAGGCGTCCAGCGAGCTCCTGCTCAATCGGCGACTCTTGTATCGACAACGTCAAAATGTAACTCAATAGGAAGCACAATGCCGCGACAGGAAAGCACTACCAATTCCTCTTCGAATGCAGCTAATCCTAGTGCAGTTGGGAGTATGGTCCATGCGCAGAATGTGCTCCTAACGAGCTCTAGCGGTATGGCGAGTCCGGCGCCAAGCACGCCGTCCTCTCTCAGTAGGACGATGCGCGTGCGACCCGCACGAACACAACGCGGTGGAGTGCCTAGCGGCTTTTCAAGAGACGAGCAGCAGGATGACTATAGCGGCGAATTCTATGAAGACCACGGCTACGCACAGGCCGCAGTCGAAGGTAGCAGCGAAGCAGCAAGTAAACGCAGTCACGCTGGCCGAAGTGCCTCTCCAGGATATGTATATGAATCGACGTCATCGACAACACGTCGGGGATCCCGTTCTCCAACTCCACCCCCCTTCTCTTCCATCCAACCATCGAGTACGATGGAATTTAATCATCGCGATGGAGCTGGCGGACAGCCACGGGCTGACTTGATGCATCTAGGACAACATGGCACCAACGATTACGATTCTACTGGAGCGGGAGGTGACACGACGTGCTCGTCGAATGGGCCGCCCGATAAAGCGCATCTAGCCCGATCGCGTCAAGACGCTGCCGATCCGGAGCTGCTTTTGCGGATTCCGACGGCAAGCAGCGCGGGAGTTACTTTTAACGGCACCAATCCTATGCCGACGCCGCAGTCCTCATCCCTCTGGACAGGCGATACGGGTTTGGTGGGGCCGGGAGGTGGTTGTCCTGCGCCTTCGCTTGCCTCATCTTCGCGGCATCCTTCATCAGCGGCCCCGGCGCCTTGTGGTGAAGGAGGAGGCAGAGCACTACGACGGCGGCCCGTAGGGCCAACAGCGTCCGCGGGGGCTACCTCGTCGGGAGGTGCCTTCATCTATCCCCCTCACAGCGGACAGCCTACGGCATCGAGAAAAGAAGCCGGAGTAGCGAACACGGACTGCAATACGACCACGTCGTCAGCTGCAACGCCTCTCGAGAGGTATGATGCTGGCCTTCACGGTCGTCCAGTAGATGACGGCAAAAATGCGAATGTTTCAGACTCGACAGGGCAGCACACTCGGTCTTTAGACGGGTCAGACCTCAGTGTGCGGTTTGGTTCCAAAACAAGCGCCAGCAACAGACCCGCGAAGAGACGCGACTTGCCCAGTACAATGGAGCACGATGCTACAGGCGAATACCCGACTACACGTGGCATTTCTGGGCTCGAGGAAATCATAAGTGTTTCAGAAGCCACCTACTCCCCTGTGATGCGCTCTATTTCGTCGCTGACACCCGCCTCGCGCTCTGTTTCCAACGTGCACGGGCTGGAAGAGTACCGCGGCATCTCCGACGCGTCTAGTTTGGCTCTTTGGCATCGCAGCAGGAGCAATCGAAGACGGGGCAGCCATCGCAGCACCAGGCGCCGTGGAGCAAGCAATGATACAAGTGCGCTTGTTGCGAGTGCGGATGAGGGTGTCCCTAACTCGCCCGTGTCAATTGGGAGCCACTTTTCAGCAGCCATGAAGAGCCGAGCAGACTACTCGCCTCGGAGGCTACTGGGAGCTCCGCCTAGCAAATCAGGTCAAGCAGTCCTACAAACACCTACTCAGGGCCACAAAAAAAGAAATTCTGCTTCCAATTATGATGAGGCGGACCTCCTGTTCCAGACTGCGGGGGTGCTACACGAGCAGCGTGATTCTGATGGTACCAGAAAGGAAATCCCTGGAACTAAAAGCGCTTCGCCAGCTGCGGAGCTGACACTAGCTAAAGCTAAAAAAGCCAGGAGTGACGTCGCCCAGAGTAGTCTGTCACCTCACGTGCAGCCCAGCATCAGCAGCATATCGAGCAATGGCATTACGTCGGATATTTCCTCCGTGGCGCGGACGTTGACCCAGAGCAAATACAGAGACTTGCTGCGACGCAAGCGCGCTCTGGACACCACAACTGAAAAGAGTAAGTGTCAGCATGGTAACGGCAACATTTCCTCGCCCGTGTCAGACTCGGGACAACCTGGCGAGGCGTGTCCAGATAGAAGCGGCAGTGCGAAGAGCAGCATAATCAAGGGTGGCAGCACGTCAGGTGTTGACATCTGGTCTTCGGCCTCACCGGCTAGCGGCAGCTTTGACCAGTCGACTGGACGGAAAAACGCACCACAGCGCCAGCACGAACACGGAAGTCGTGCGCGACCGTTAGCGAACCATACCATGAACACTGGTCAGTATAGTGCTACACCAGGGGCAGCGATGACAGGAGGCGGCCACAGTGTGAGCAAGAGTTCGGCATCAGTGCCGGCAGATTACAGTCCTAGTATCAGGGCTGCAGAGCAAAAGCCCATGGGATCATCATCGAGCTCAGCCCGTGTTGGTAATAACCAGGCCGAGCATCAACAACCTTTGCGGCTACCACCTAGGAGTCATCGGCCTGTCGTGGCAAAAGTTCCGGTTTTGACCTCCTCGAGCGAAGCTGAGCGAAGTTACGTTAGCAGCCCTGCTTCCAACAGGTCGAGAGCTTCGAGCATTGCTTTACGACACTCGCGGATCCTACAACAACACGAGAAGAAAAAGCAGTTTCTTGAGGATATGCAGCACCAGCGACGCTTACCCGCAAAAGCACTGGCTGCACCGGTTCGTCGCGCTCGCAGTAACGTCTCAGGAGGAACCGTGGACGAGCACGGCCGGCGCAGCTCTCGCAGAAATTCTGCGCATCAGCAAAACGGAAGCACATCTAGGCCACGCCCGCGTCGAAGCTCGGGGCGTGCCACCCGGGGGGGTGCCTCGCCTTCACCGCAGGGAGCGGAGGGCGCAGGACAGATACCACCGCAACCAGCTGCACCGAGTAGAAGAAATGGCAGTCACAGTAGTCGCAAAAATGATGCGGTTGGGCAACAGCACCCACGCCGTTTGCCTGGGCTCGGACAGCAGGCAAACAAGATGTTAGCTGCGACACAACAAGCTGCTTCTGCTAGTCCCACGACGGACACTGTCGGTCCAAGAGGGGACTCTCCTGAAGGCCATGATGCTGAGAGGAATGAGGAACAGCAAATGAAAAACACTTTTCTTAATTGGCGGGCCTTCGACACCGCGAGAAGGCTCAAGGCAGGCGACCCTGCACTTTTTGCTAATCACCCGCAACCAGTAGGAGCGCATCAGGGGAACCCGCAACAATTTGGCAGCGAGCAACAGCAAATTGACACACCAGTAACACCTGCACCAGTTGTTGACCACCAGCTGCTACAGGAGCATCATCCACATCGTCGCATTCCTGGGGAGGCAGCGATCTCCACAGGGAACAAAGTCAAAGATCTCGGCGATGATGCTCAGAGTCATGGACAGCAGGCGATATCAATACAACAGAGAGGGAGTAGTTCATCCGCCGCAATGGATGCGTTTTCGCCTACGCAGAAAGCGGCCTCCGACAGGTTTACGCAAGAGACTCCACGTGAAGAAAACGAAACCAGAGCCGCGCATGCTGCCGGATCTTCATCAGGATTGCCTCGACCACAATCTTCTGAGGACGAATTACGTCCATGTTCTAGAAAAGCCGAAGAGGATGTTGGCGCGGGTGAACGTGGAGAAGAGCAGACTGGTCCGTTGCAGCAGACGACTTCCCTAGAAACTGCGGCGTCAGACGATTCAGGCGCGTTAGCAAGTGCATCTGCGTCTCGCGGTGGTGCGTCTTCTTCAGGTGATAACTCTTCCTTTAGACACATTTTCCACGTAAAAAGAGGTTCAGGTGATAAAAACACCAATGTTGGCAGTTCAGGAGCACTGATAGCTGTAGCTGCTGCTCTTGGGTCATCAGGAGACGCAGCTAGACAACATGGTGGAAGCAAGCAAAAGATTGGACAGTCCAATGGCAATGGTCAAGGCGAAAACAGCGCACAAAGATTGAACTCGAAAGGCGAAAGTGTGGGGGCTGCATCAGTGTCCGGCAGCATGGCTGCAACAGCCGCGACTCCTGCATCGAGAGCTGGCGCAGCCGTTGCTTCGCTGCTTAGCTTGGTTGCTGGTTCAAAGAAGAGTAAAAAAGCTTTCGGCTCCTTTGTTGGGCGCAAAAAGATGCGAGAGCTTGTTGTACGTGACAACGTCACTCTTAGGGCAGCGGTGTTTGGCGAATCGTCACCGGGAGCGTCCCAAGAGAGCCCAACTATCATAGATGCAGCAGGAGGGAAGAACCGGGACGCCACTCAGCACCGCAACATGGAAAAGTGTAACGCGGATGGCGTATTGGTCTCTAAACTCAGGTCGCGTGGAAGCGAGGCAGAGGCCTGCATGGGTCTCACTTTCGTTCCTCATAATCTTGCAGACGATGCTGTGGATGCACGAGCACCAAATGATCAAGGATCGCAAAACTACCCGGTCGGAGGTTCGACAGCTGTTGTAGATCAGGATGCAGGCGCTGGTTCACCTCCTGTTAGGATATCCGCAAGGGCGATGCGCAGAATCGATGAGAATTACGCTCAACACAACTCATCGTCTAATACCAACATCTTCATTCCTATTGTACCAAAGACGAGAAGAAGCGCGCAAGAGCAAGCAGCACTGTGTCTAAAGGCTACAGCCAGTGACGGCGATTTAACAGGCCAGGAGGACGAAGACGATTCACCGTCAAACAGTGGTCACATAGAAAGCGCTTTTTCCGAACCGGACGAAGGTGGTCTTGGTGTACTGCAAGAGTTGCTCGCCGCACAAGAAAAAATGTCTCCACAACGTCGCCTCGTCTCCACTAGCGGCCGTGGGAGCTATCATACTTCATCAGGTGTTCTGCCCATCGGAAATGCAAGCGCAGCAGAGCCAGAATCTCAACCTCCAGGGGACCGCAGACAGTCGCATCAGGTGTCCGGAGCCACCACAGGTGGCACATCTTCATCATTTTTACCGCCTATTCCCTCAGTGGCATTAAGTACAAACAGCGGCGAAACGATGCCAAATACAATTACATCAAACGCGGCTCCTCAAGAACAAAATTTTCGAAACGTACCACACGATATCGACCCGTCGACACCACCGCTCCGTCAGCCCCAACCGCCTCCATCGCGTCCATCGCGCGGAACGGACACGAGTCCGCGCATGAGGCGACTCGAAGAGGCTGCTCGCTGTGCGCGCTTGCCACCTGAAAATCAAGCAGATATTTCAGTTGTCTCGACAACGCCATTGCCGAACGTACAGCAGAGCATTGATAGCGGGGCCTCATTGGCTCGCTTAGGAGACCAAGCAAAAGCAGTTCGTGAGCGCTTAGTCGCGGAGCAAGGTGAACGCAGAGGCATAGGTGAACGATGCTCATTGCCGCAAGAGACTTCTACCATGGCAAGGACAATCACCTTCGAACAGGAATTACACGAGCAAGGCATAGCGGATTCTGCGCCCTCCATGGCGATGCCCGCATCTCCTAATGCAACAACAAGCCATTGTTCGTCTGATGGGGACAATCATGGTGCTGCAGTTGCGCCAGGATCATCTAGTCTTCAGGGTGAATCATCTACAAGCGGAGCGAGTCCTCTAGCTAGACATGATCTATCGTCTTCATCTTCTACTGAACCGCCACAAGATGCAGGAGCAATCGCAACTGACAGTGCTAGGTTTTACGAGCAGAAGCTGATGAAACAGTACATGGCTCTTGCGAGTCCGAAGGAGAAAGGGCGCGATGGGTCACGGACCACGAACGATCTTAGCATTAGGACCATGGATGGTTGATACAAGTAGAATTTAGTGGATCTCAACTGCAGGAGCTCCTTGCGTTTGTCGTGGTTGATGTTGTAGTTCATGAGGATTTTTTAAAAAGGATGAAAGAGAAAGAATGAGTAAGTAGATCGTAAGGATTCTGTGCGAGGTGGACGTACACGTACTACTACTAGACAAACACAAAGCAAGATCATGACATCATGGAACAAGTCGAATATCAACACAATAATTTTTACAGGTGATCGTATATAACGAAACAACTCCATTTGTCTAAAGAAGATGGCAGTCAGGAGAATGCTGCTCGTGGACAGACGCACATGATGCAGTCTGGCGCAGCAACGGCAACTAGCCAGCCTGTCGCCTCAGCTTCACATCAGTTGAAAGCAGCAAGCGTTATGAGTGGAGATGATATGAGAATCATTTGTCTACAACAAGTAGTTCTTGTGGTTTTTACACTACGAAATCTTGTGGTCGGTGCTGTGTGCATACATAGGTTCATCAGACAAAACAAGTGGCAGGAACACGAACAGGATACAAAGACAACGAAATGCACGAAAAACAAATGATATCTCCAGACAGGAGTACAAACCGAAACCATGACGATAACACGGAGTTGAGAATGAACTTGATATTGATTGCAGCTCATCCTCTTCTAAGAATTGCGGTACAATAAATACGAATACTACCACGTCTTTTGCGGCCGCCGTGGGTGCCTACAATGTGGATTGCCTTGGTGCAGAGGCTGCTCCCGAGCTATACCAAAGCGTCGACACACAAGAGATGGGAGGCCGAGCCACTGCTGCCGGTACTTCTTCTTCGCAGTTCATGTTAAGAATATCGATAAAGCAAAAGCATACTGTTCCATTCGCGAAATTGATCGTCGTGAACAGCAGGTTTGAAATTGTCGGTCATGAATCACAATAAACACACCTATCAGTATCTATTAGATTTTGCGTAGCTCGTGATGCACGTTGCGATAGGCTCTCGCTCAACATCGTGAACCTCTAATTAGATCGAACTACTCCCTGTCTCATTTTGGTCGTGATGCGGTGGGCATAGCGATGCAGTCAACGAAGCAGCTGCTTCCGATGACCAGTTTAGCAGAAGATGATGCTGAAGAAGAGATGACAAACACGATTCTTACGGCATCGGTCGTAGTAGAACAAAGAATATGATGTGGTATCAAAGCTTATAGTAGAGTAAGGCCAATAACGGGCTTCGAGTTGCCACGAGTTGCGCGAGTTGCCGAAGCGAAGAGCTTCACTCCTGGAACGAGTTGCCACGAGTTGCCGGAAGGTATCCGCTCCATCGAAATGGAGCGAAGCAGGGCGGTGCGAGCACCAACCTAGCCGCTCGAAGTGGCGAAGTGTAGGAGACTGCCGCTTTTGTTGTTGCTCATGAAGGGGGCAATCGGGTACGGAGGGCGCCTGAGCCCTTATGCCTTCTTTTTTGTAGCTTGCGCGCGGGCGCTTATTAAACCACAACCAAGGCCAAGGGAGCGAAGGACTCGCCTCCTTGTTGTTTTTGTTTGACGTCAGTGGCGCTGTGGCGTGTGGTGTCGTCTAGTCGCTGACGATCTCTCCTTTTTTTCTTCGGATGTGTGCCCAATGAGTCCACTCCAGGGGTGAGAGCGAATGGCCCCCGTCTGCTTTATAGGGCGGCGCGTCCAGCCTTGCTTGGGGTGAGTAGGCTAGAGAAAGCATTCCATTAGGTGGAAGTGGGGGCTGGAAGTGGATCATCGCACTAGTTTCGTCGTCTTTACTTAGATGCCGCGAGTAACTAGATGACCAAGCAGGTGGCTGAGTAGAATGAGACGAGTTTCGAGCCCGAGACGGTTACTCGCTCCTGTCTCAAGGGTGCACTGCGAAGAAAATCAAGGATCAGAGACACGGCTCGCAGTGTCGTACGCTCCTGCTAAGGTTTCGCGGAGTCTCATAAAGCCGCGCCCGAAGGGCGCCGCGTAAAAAATTAGGGTGGGCAACTCGAGCAACCCGAGCAACTCGACCCGATACGGGTCAAAAAGTGCCTTATTCTATTATAGGTGTCACGCAAACAATGGCTGCATTGCAATATTTCTAAAGACTAGCTACTAATGCACGCAAGGTTAATAGTAATACTACTAGGTATAGGTAAGTCCAGCCATTCTCATGATCTGTACTTATGCTTGTTAATGCAATTACTCTCACTGGTGTCTAGGTCTACTCTTGTCGCTGTTTTGCTTCTGAAAGGTAACAATCTTGTTCTTGAGGATGTGAGCTTTAATTTCTCTGAAGATCATGACATGAGCGTGACCAGGAACACAACGTCGACCGGAGCTGAAGCAGCTACTCAGAGGAGAGATGTCCGAGCCGCGACTGGGAACAGCACAGGCGAGAAGGAAACTGGTAGCAGCGTGGGTGCCGCTGAAGCGCGAAGTAACTCCAACGGATTATGATGAACGGCGTTGCTCTTTTACCACCTGCAGGAGAACTTGACGAGCTTTTCATTTTCTGTTATGATCAAAATTGGACTCGTGTTACAGTCGAGTTACGAGTATGATAGCCTAGCCTATATAAGCAGAACATCCCCGATATTGACATATCACGCAGTTGTAGACATCTTCTAACACGATAAGAAATGATAGAATCGTAACCACCAGAACTTAGAACACATAGTCTTAGTCATAGACACAAAAACGAAAATCAAAATCAATTATCGTACATTCAAGTAGTAAACTGAGAAAAATAATATGAGAATCTACTGTTCATAATCCGATTCCTAGTGACTAATGTTCATGTGACCAAAAATAAACTTACTGGTAACTACATCTTCACTTCGTCTGTACTATGCTTTGCGTTTGGAAAATTTACAACATGTCATAGTCATCCCTGAAAACGTGTCAAAAGTTTACAACTATAACGATTCTCTTAAATGTACAAACGCGGCCCTAGAAGTGGCCTGCAAGCGAACGCTACCATGCCATAGAATATTTCGAACGAACAAAAAGCTCTACCTAGCTCATAGAAACAATTCTATATCGGAGAAATACATCAAGCGTAAAAATCTGATCAATTGTCACCTTCATGTTCATCAGTCATTCCAGTTTTTTTCATGTTCGCCATGGTTACGTCCCCACCTGACTCTGACAACAGATGTAAGATTCCACGACTCCTGCCGCTGCTAGTAGATACTTAATTACGGGCACTGCCTCCACGACAAACATATCTATCAGACAATCAGGTACCTCTTTAGTCAAAGCGACCTAGTTTCTTATCAGTAGCAGGTAAGTTCATGAAGTAAAAATGAACATTCTTCGTACTTGATGCTCATTACACGAGTCATCCATGCACCCATCTCATCGATGCACGCGACACGCTTGTACAACATGCTTTAGCGGCGTCGTGCCATATTCTCTTTGTTTTTATCATACGTTTTTGGCTGCGCTGGCTTTTATTTGCACAATCCCAAGAGGAACAAGCGTGTAAAGTTATGAACAGCCACGACTATGCAATATCCCTATCATGGACGGACATCTACTCTGAAAATCGTGCGATAGCACAGATAATGTGAGGACAGCAACAAGAACCAACAGTCTGACAATCGAAAGGAATGTCCTTTTCAGAAGCAGGCAAGAGGATGCGTTTTTCGGTGCTGCTCGGCATTTCTTTTCATCCTGCTTATTGGGATTGGCGTAGGTTCCGATACTTGTTGTGGTTTTTTTGACTAAAGCAGCAATTACGATCATTCCACCTGGTTTGGTTCTGCAGCAAAACGAACAACTCGTCCTGTGTTGGAAGAATGTCACCGCACACTGCCGCTTTCAGACAGCATCGTTCTTCATCACCATGGGAATATGGAGTAGGGCATCACCTTTATCATCGAACATCTTCCTCTTCGGGTGTCCTTGTACTATTGACGAGTCGAAGCGCCTTATTTTTCGTTTATTTTTTGATTTTTCCCAACATTTTTCTCTCAATCTTTGACATCCATGCTGAGCGTCATCGGAGGGCTGAAGACATTAAGGTAGTGGACGAAAAGAAGTTGAAGAATATGACAAGCATTATTTACTAGCGTAGTACCTATTTTTTCACACCCAGTCCCAGCAGGCGACGGCCGTTTTTTAAGATAAAGACAAAGAGGTATAATGAATATAAACTACCTACTAGTCGTCCTACTATTAACAAGAACTACGAAAAGTGATGTTTTCCTCTAGCATCTACTTGTCGTCTTCGAACGATGTTGGCAGGGTTGTCAGTGATGCCCAGAAAGAGCGGTGGTCCTCCTTGCTTTCGGACCGAGTACGTCGCAAAGCTGGCGCCAATGAGGTCGCCCGCTTCGTCGACCAGAATCGTGAAGAGAATCTGGACGCCGCCATAGCTTTTCTCGTCACGCTTGCGAACACGAATATTAAGGCACACGCACGACATGGATTTGGATGACGACGATAATATCAGATAATGATGAATGTAATGCTACTGCTGATGGACATGGACTCAACTGTTAGATGAAGTAGGCTGGTGTGCTGGAACTAATGATTGTAATGCTACTGCTCATGGACATGGAGGACTCAATTGTTAGAAGAAGTAGGCTGTTGTACTGGAACAGGTGCTGCTTGGCATAGTCATGCTTTTTTGATGAGGCGAGCACCTCTAAAAAAAGAACTGATTCCGTGAGCAGTGCTAGTAGACCGGCAAGCTCGAACTTTGCGGACCATTCAAGTCCATACTTGGGGTTGCGTGAGGACAGAGATGACGATAGCACCCCGAGTAGCTATCAGCATTCGAGAAACCGTCTGCCTGACGGCGGCGAAGATGCTCGAAAAGGCGGCCTTGTCGGTCTAGCAACGGTCGCTTTGGTGCTCGGAGGGAAAACAGCAAAGCAAGAGAAAACTGTCGCTGCAGCTTCCTCTGCGAACAACTACGGTCAGCAGGAGCACAAAAATGCAAACCTGCTGAAGGCTTCCTCTTCACCTGTTGCTGCGGTTGGCCGAGAGGAAGCTGCCCTGCGCGTTATTCTGAGGCCCGTGCTGTCAGCGCTGCAACACGACCCGGATGAGGGAGTCAGAGGCTACGCATGTGAAGCGCTATACAACATTTTGCGCCGTTTTCGAGCCCAAATCCTCTTCTATTTCACGGAGATTTTCCAGGGTGTGCTGCAAACCACCACATCGCAAGCCCAACAGCAAATGCTGCCTGGATCCAGCAGTGGAACAACACTCAACTCAGGAGGTGCTGTGACAACATCATCACTACTCGGGGGAGGCGTAGCAGGCATTAACACAATCATGTCTTCAGGTGGAGCTAGTGGGACAAATTTTCAAGGGACAGGAGGAGCTGCAAGAGACGATGCAGCGTATCACGGAGCACTATCTTCAGAGGCGCGCCTGGGGTTAGAGTCGCCCGAAACAGGGAATAAAGCAGGCCGAGGCAACCAACAAGATCAACAGGCGTCGAAAGAGGTGAACATAGGAGCAGCGACTACAGGAACTGCAGCAGCCAGTTCTAGTATTAATATCGTCGGGGGAACCCATCTCCAACAAGGTAGTATGTCGACGCCGCCTACAACAGGTAGCGCCGGGCAGAGTGCCGTGTTTTACTTGGATCGTTTGCTGAAGGAAGTGGTCGCTGCGCAACTGGTTTTAGAGACTGAGGCACTGCTGTTAGACGACGAGATAGAGGAACATCGTCTTTTTTGGAGGTTACGGTCAGTTCTTCTTGGTATCATTCAGAGCAATACTGTTTCTGTAGTTTCTCGACGTAAGCTGAGAAGCATTGGGGCCGGACAAGGAGTTTACGATGAAGGAGGACTCCTGACGCCGGCAAATTTGGTCTTCAGGAATAGTCAGACAGTAGATTTTCATGCGCTCAGATCTGGCAGTGGAGGGACAGAACAAGGAGTGGGAAGGCCATCGCTTTGCAACGTACTGGGGAGAAGCTCAACCCCAACGAACAGCCACGACTTCCGACTTGGTCGTACGTTGAGCGCTCAAGCAAATCTCTTCTCTAGTGCCGCAGGTACAGTCAACAAAAGCGGACCGTCCTCTGAGGTTGTCGACTTATCCTCGAGTGCAATACGCGCAAGAGAAGGACATGTCCATGGATCGGCAAATCTTCAAAGAACTCTAGATGTCGACTACGTCATCACCTGGGTGCCCATTCTGTTCGGTCATGTCGCAGATCTGAAGGACAAGGCTGAGGAAATGGATATAGCGAAGACAATGGCTGCCTTCCACAGTAACGCCAATGCAGGCTCATCTAGTTCTGCGACAAGGCCGTCTCCTCCAGTAGAAATGACATCATCTTCCACCAGTACGTCTTCATCAGGGTCCTTCTCTTATTTTGGCGATATTGCCGCGAAGCGTCATCGTGCTTCGAACCAGGAGAAGAGAGCACAGCGAAAAGAGCAACAGCCTCACTATCGATTTCCTCGCCACATAAAGGACACTCTCGTAGACTTGGTCTTACCTTTGCTCTCTCTCAAAGCCGCAGCGCCTGCACTAGGCATTTTCCACAATTCTATCCTAGATGCTTCGTTTTTCGAACAACTGGCTTACCCCTTGCTGGAGCGCGTGACTGATATTCCATCGCCAACACTCTCCCAGTTCTTCAACGTCGGAAGAATTGGAGGGAATAGGCAGTTGAGCACCTCATCTTCTGAAATCAAGAGGAGCGATCACAGGCTTGCGCAACATCTTTTTCAAAAGCAGGCAGAAAATGAAAATGCCGCTGATGCAGAAAGGGACCTCCACGACGAAGACGTGCCGGGTAAGATGCAACAAATAGAGCTTGATGATGAAGGGCCGTTTTTTCCCGACTCTGAGATGCGGGACCATTTCCAGCTTGATCACTCAGCTCTAAGGAATCTGCTCACACCGCGTCTCCTTACTGAAGATGGCACGAAAGCGCGTCGTCCGTTTCATTTACCCGGGAAGACATCAGGTGCGAATGTTCCTGGCGGGGACACGTTGGAGTGGTCAAAGGTGCGCATTCTAAACTGGAATTTCCTTTGTACCCTCGTGAGTATGCGCATGAGCTCCGGTCGACGAACAAGAACAACGGGAGACAGTGCGGCCGACATGCCAGGGAGTCTTTCAAGCTCTGCTGCTGGTGGTGCGCAAAATGAACTACAACCAAGCACAGCACGTCAACATCAACGTAGCGCTAGTTTGTCCTCAGCGGTGCCGGAACCAACAAATGCTAACGACTGGCAGCAGTTTGTATCGCAACTTGTCCCGATTCTCTGGTCTTTACAGGATGCTTTTCCGCAGTATGAAGGTATATTTGACGAACTGTCAAGCGAAGTCTTGGAATACGTGGAGGCGCATGTTCTTGACATGGATGTAAGCGAGATCAGCACCATAGCGACACCGTCATTTTTCGTTTGGAGACTCGCTTTGCTGGCAACAGAGGGGCTGCGATATACTCTTGATCATGTCCTCTCTTTGACGAAATCCCCCCACAGAGCTGGGCCTGCTTCGTCTTCGGATGGAGAGTCCTCTCGAGTTCAGAGACAGCATCAGCGACGGACAAAGCGACACAAAAAAGGTGCGCCGCATGGTCGTGCTTCCCTTCAGGAGCAGCCGCAGACTTCACCGCTTTTGCCGAGCACTGACGCTTGCCTGGAATTGCTGCTCGTTATTGTACGCGGAGTGATGACAAGATTTACTAGCCTCCAAAGACCTAACGCGCAATCTGGAGAGCAAGAACAGCGTTTGTGGTTGTCATTTCTTGACTCGGACGTTTTGCCGGTTCTGTTTCGCTGTGTGAGGTGGGAAAGGCTACTCATCTCTCGCGGAAACGATCCCCTCGTCTGCTCCGGATGTCGTGGTCGCATGATCGCGGAAATTCTAGCTCTTGTCTTTCGTTTTGTAGCTTCGCCAACAGGTGGTCGTCTCGGTCCTCTACTTGCACCACGAATGCGACGTATCTTGCTGTGTTTCATCCTCGAGCAAACGGATTGGGAATTGCACGCGCTAACCACGCACCAACAATTCCCCTGCCCTGGTGACGAGGCCGTGGAAAATATCTTTTGGGTGCGATTCTGTACAAGCGAGACAATACTTGTGCTGAGCAGTTGTACCAGTACGTCATCGGCTGGCACGAAAAGTCAAAATGTGCCTACTAGTGCTGCTCCTTTGCTTTTACTTTTTCAAGAATTGGCGCAGTTGCTAATGAACGGCCCGCAGGACAACGGCGACAACGGTAGTCAAGCAAACTCAGGAGAAGAAAACGGTTTATCGTCCGCGTCTGAAGCTGAGCCTGGAGTAGCAGGAAAAAGCGCAAAAGAGCATGAGCAGGAACAAGATGCTGATCCATTTTTGAAATCGAAAAGCGGACGAGGGGATGTGCCAGTCGCTTCCCTCATAGGTTACACCCTTCTTGCATTGCCCTGCCTTGAACGATTTCGCTTTTCTTTACGCTCACGCAAGTCACACTTGGAAGTGCGGAGAAAACTCCTCAACTGCTTTAGCCACACAGCATCTCCCGCGATAGCAATGGGATTCGCGTGTGCAATCCAAGATTACAATGCCGCGAGTAAGCTCCTGACTCGGTATGTACAGAAAGTGCAGGATGACCCAGAACTAGAACAACAGATTTCATCTCACATCGCGAAGCCCTCAAAGGACGTGCCTCCGCCTTCACATGGACGAATTACAACCTGCAAAAGCGAAGAAGATGCGGTTTTCGGAATGGCGTATCTTCAACAGCAAGTCCACAAATCGGTGTTTCTCCTGGAACTTCCCAGTTTCCACCACTGTCGCACACGCGCCACTCTTTCACGACCGTTGCAAGACGCTATGAACTACTTTTTCCTCCAGATGTCGCTCGTTCTTCCACAAGCCTGCGCCTTTGACGTGTTGGCGGGACGCTTACTTGCTGAATCTTCCATGTTGAGGCTGGAACAAGAAGATGATGGAGCCGAGCACGGTTACCATCTTCAGCATCCTCGAGCCACTGACACTCCTGAAGATGATGACGAAACTTATGCGGATGAATTGTTTCATCTCATTGAAGGGGAGGATGATGAGGACGAGACTGGAGCTGACCCTCAGCTGCGTGCACAAAAATTCAAGCAGAACGGCATGGATGGCATTAAATCTCAATCAAACATCAGTGGCCTCTTAGAAGACGATCCCTCTGAGACGTTGCTGTTGAAAGGCTGGCTCAAGGGATGGCTGGGATAAGCACAAGAAAAACGCAAATGACTTTGACGCTTTGAGTTTGACTTATTTCTTACCAATTGCCTCCAAGAACAGATCATTTCGTTGTTTTTTTATCGCAGACTACCCGCTCCCGTATCCACCTTTGCGGGGATCATCCTTGGTATGCAATTTCGGCAGTTCGTCTTTTCCTATCGCAGAGTGTTGATTGGGTGTGAGAGAGAATGATGGCTATGCTCCTACTCGTCTCTATGTCTCTGCAGGAATGGCGTGCGAAAAAAGTGTGGGGATGTTGAGCGATTTTTGTATATTTCTTCGTCTTCCGGAAATAAAGATAGGTGATGATGAGAAAGAGTGAGCTCATGATGACTGAAGCCGAAGGCCGCGGCCGCGTCAGAGAGAACTAAAAGCATAATCATGGGGAAGGCGAACTGAGAGAGAGCGTGAACTTCTTGAACATGAAAGGAGAGTAGGTCGGAACAAAATGCAAAAAGAAAGAGAAATAGATAGAGGCCGACTCGCCTGCGCCCACCTCTTCTCGCAGATACATGTAGGCAAGACGTATCTATGTGTAGCTTGATGTATTAAGACGGGCCTCTTTTTGATACACTCAGTCTACTCAGGGTCAGCATCATGAGAACTCAGACGTGAAAGTCATTCTCGTGATACTGCAAATACAAACGATTCAAGGACTATTCATCAACGCTATACTCTTACTCGTATAGCCGTTTCAAGCTGCACATCCTCATTTCACAAAAAATGCCACGCGGAAACAGCAGTTCGAAGTCTGGCTCTTCGCCGCAGAAGTCGTCGAGCGTGTCAAACAAGGCTGCCCCCGGTCCTAGTTACGGCACCCACAAGCGTCCGTCCAACCCAACACCTGCTCCGACCACGCCCGCCCCTGCCGCAACGCCTGCTCCTGCCGCCACTCCTCCTGCTCCGGTAGCTGCACCCGCTGCCCCTCCAGTTGCACAACAACATGCTGCGCCGCCTCCAGCAGCTGCGCCGGTTTCGGCACCACCCGCAGCTCCTGCTGCTGGCGGAGGTGGTGGAATGATGTCGGGTTTAATGGGATCTATGGCAAGTGGGATGGCCACGGGCGTTGGTATGTCGGTTGCAAATCGTGCTGTCGACTCGATCCTTGGCCCGCGTCAGACCGAAGTCGTTCATAAAAACGGTACTTCAAGCGATTCTACGATATTCACATGAATCAGAAAGATAGAACCGATTCTACGTGTCCTCTGCTTCCGTTCAACAACACCAACAAACATAGTACTTAGATATAATGACCATGTCCATTTGCATTCGTCACTCCCCACATTAACTATACAGAAGGAGCACCTGCTCCGGCAGCTGCTGCTCCTGCGGGTCCGACCTGCACAGAGGAAGCCGGGTGGTTGAAGCAATGTATTGATACGAAAGGTGGGCCGACCGACGAATGCAGCAAGTACGAAGAGATGCTGAAAAACTGTCGCATGGGTGCCTAAACCAAAAATATTTTTTAAATGCCTTGTGGTTCTTTCGAGCTTTGGGATCAGGCGCTACCGCTAGTAATTTATCAAAATTGACTACTAGACTTTGACTTTCAGTCACGACTGTTGACAGGTTATACTTATAGAACATGCATGGAAAAAGTTTAAGTTGTGATTGCTGATAGTGTAGTTGATACACGAGGACTAGCATCTACTAGAAGTAGGTGCAATTGCCCTTCTAATGCGTTGCACTTTTCTTTCGCTCAACATCTTGCAGTAAGTTTGAATTCATCTTCATCTGACCATCTTTCACTGTCGTTTCGGTCGCCACTGGCTGCTTTTGCGCGCATTTCGATATCAGATTAATTGCGTTATCCTAAATCTTAATCTGCGAATTTGGGGCAAAAGTCAATGGAGTGTCGGCGTTCCGATGTGGCGCTCCACATTTTCCTTAGTTCGTACCAAAGGCGAATATCTGCTTCTACTGCTTCATGTTGTTTCCTTATGTTGTAAAGCTAATTACATTTAGAACCACTTCTCCAACGTATACGGGCACGTTACCGTTACAGATATCTCATATATTGCAAGTGTTTTGTGCCATTTTTTGAGAAGAATTTGCTATGATTATCCCAGTCTAATCTGTCTAAATTGTTCCGATTATCTTGTAGTACATCAACTAATCTTTTTCAAGTGATTCTAGACGATCAGGATCAGCATGCTTGTTACGTAGTTCACAGGGTCTTCAAACCAACGAGTAGGGATGTATCTGTATCGGGGATACACAAAATTCGAATCTAGTACCTTCACCTAATAGTCAAAGTTATCATTATCAACGCCATTATTTACAGTGCCTTCAGCGACGCTGCCCCACAGGAAATCGCTAGTTCCTTGCATTTGTGACTCACCGAACAAGGAGGGGGCTCGGTCTCCTTCGGTTGTTGTTGGGCAACGAGCATTCGCTTTCGCATCCGATTGACGAGTTGGGAATAAGTAGAAGTACCACTTGTCAAGAGAAACCAACCACCTTTTCTCCATGCTCCATGATTTTAATTTTCGCAAGATGCAGCAAAGCGAAGAGTGACAACTCAGAAGGACGGCTGTTGAAAAAAACTGAATGGCAATTATTTTGCAAAGTTGTGCTAGAAGAAGTATGAACATGATCGATGCCTCTGCCTGCTTTCTAGGGCAGAATGTGTTGGTAAGCCGAGTGACTCAAGAAGATGTTCTTTCGACCTACCGAGTGGTCAACTCTGACATCAGCACAAAACGCGCAACAATATACAACAACATTATCGTGTTGAATTCTTATCCACCTCCAACAAGGGAACAATCAATCAGTATGGTGTGGATCTAGCTTCTTGGATCCATGTCCCTCTGTGCTCCCAGTCACAATTTCACAGATACAGCGTTTTTGTTTCTCTTTTTCTCTGTAAAAATCTATACTTCACCACGACGCTTTTGCCTCTACTGCGATTTTCTTGCTTTCGCGGCTATACAGACACCATATCAAAAACAAAAATCAGTCTAGATGTAGTTCTATTTTAGAAGAATCAAGATTCAGCACGCTAGGTTATAATTCATCCTTTCACCCTGGTTGTTTGATGTTTTCGTGGACTCTTCACTTGTCAAGCCTATTTTCATGTTTGTCTTTGTCCCCAACTTGAATTACCTAGTTTGCTTCATCGATGAATAATTTTAGCTTCGAGTTTCTCTTTCTTTTTTAATTAAGGCCACGTCCCCTACGTCGCCTACCCCCAATTGTTCCTCATTGAATACATCGACATTGTTCACTTTCTTACTTTTCTATTGCGCTACTACTTGATGGTTCTTGCCGTTTATGTTTCTTACCCTAAATTGGTAAGTGCGATTTCACATGATCTCTCGTTGACGCTGCACCCTCATTGGCCGCTAGAGAATTGAAAGATGAAAAATCCGTCTTCTGAAGCTAATAAGAAGGTGTGACTCCGAAGATCATTGTGCTTGCTGGTGCACGGCCCCTCTGATGTGGTCTCGCGGATGTGATGCAAGACGTGAAATGGACGATGCGCCGTTGTAGCCATCAACAGATGTCTACGTAACTCCTTGGGTTAGGACTAGGACGACTACTAATTCCACCCCTGCCTTGGTTATACTTATGCATAGCCAAGTGTGACCAGCAGCAGCAGCAGCGGCAGCACTGCCATTACTTTTACGTTGAACCTCTTGAAAAATCTCTTTCTCCAAGTCCAAGATCATGGCGCTCACAACCTGCCAGAAAATCGTTGCTGCCATCGTGGCACTTGGTGCCATGTGGTACGTGGGGAAGGTGTGGATTCTGTACCTTGTAGTCGAACCTCTGTTATCCCTTGTGTCCGAGGAGCCAGTACTGACGAAGAATTTGATACCACCAGAAGTTGCAGAAGAAATTTCTGGTGGTATGGATCCAGACGAGGCACGGGCAAAAAGTTCCCATGACACAGCGCCAGAAGAAACACAAAAGTACTCGTTCTTTTTGTTCATCATTATGTCCCTGTAAAAATGCTTGTGCTTCGTTCTCAAAAACGAGTGACCTGTGACGCGTTGTTTCATCCTGAACGTGGGTAAATCTTAGGACGAAAGAATGATATTGATGAACATGATCTATCCCGCAGCACCACGACTAAGTTTCAAATATGTTCATTAACGACTACATTTACATCGACCCTTGGTCTTTCTCAAGGTACTCTGCGATTTTGCGCAAGGCACTGGAAAGTGTTGCAAGGAGAGACTTTACGCAAGCAGAGAAGTGGCTTGCTCGCTGTAGCGATAGACGGAAAGTTCCGGCAAACTTGCTAGAAGTGGTCCAAGCTACTTATATCGGGTCGCGTTCTCCGATGGCTGACTCAGCTTTGGACAATGGCGTTCTCACGGCTCGCGGAGACGACGTCTTTGGAGAGTCGCTCTATAATCCCAAAAGACCGCGACAGATAATTGAAAATACAGAACCTCCTGTAGTAAGAGAAACGCCTGGAGATGAAGGACTTCTAGATGAAGAAATATCAAAGACAGAAGATGCGGACCAGAGCGCTAGAGGCACAACATCACAAGAAGTTTCTGGAGCAGAGTTAGTGCAAGCGACTGCAACTTCCAGCGAGGAAGTAGAGTCGGTGTATGATCCCTATTGCGTCAATCGAATCGGGGAGTATAAGCTCACGGGCATGATCTACGAAAAGGATTTCGTGCAGGTGCAAATTATTGAAAGTATGCTGACGCACAACATGAATATTATTTATTCAAATAATATAATTCTAAATCTAATCCTGCTACTGCGAGAACAAGAGCAAGAGGAAGGTGGATCTATGATATTCATATTTCTAATCCTCTGATGTCAGTGTCACCTTGCTCTCACATCAATGTCATCAGGTGCAGTCGTCCATCTAATGTTCTTTCTTTATTCATCTACAACACCTCTCCTTCTTGTCTGTCACTGTCAGGCCGTGGAGTATTTTGTAGAAGCAGCAAATGTGGGAAACGAGGAGGCACAGTACAATATCGGGATTCTGTTTGCGAATATTCTCGAAGAAGACCCGCACTTCGACATTCTGATGCGCATAGTACTACTAAACTTGATATCATCAAGAACTCTTACAATACATATTTCAATCCCAACTACAAACCACTATTGCATCAGAGTAGATTTACTACTTTCGAAAGAGCGGTATCAACATGAGGAGTAGAATATATAACAAAGATTTTCGGAGGACTTTTTGTTTACGCGGGAGGAAGGTAGTTTCACTCGTACGCGCGTCGAAGCAATTATTGAACAGCGAGATATGCATCGAGGACACTCCTTACTTTTACTACAACTACATCAACTCACTACTCATATTGCATTCATCTTGAGCAGGTTCACGGTAAGCAGATCCTAGAAGGTGGACATCGAACAATGCCAAAATCGTCAAAGGATGCGTTGAGCATACTGTATCTCTACGCGGCAAGCACTGCGGGACATCCCGGCGCTCTCATGGCTATGGGCTATCGGCACAATGAGGGTTTCGATGTGCCGAAAATATGTATTTTTTTTCACTCGTTATATTTGTTGCAAAATGAAAATGTCTGACTCAATTGTAAAAAGGTGATAGCACACAAACTCAAACATCCATTTTCTTCCACAGATGAAGAAATAAAGGCCTTCCAGATTCAAATTTTTCGTCGTGATTTTCACTCATTTTGACGATTTACTACATTTCAACTTCGCATTCCCATTCTCCATCTTCATGGCCTCTGCCAGGTTCGACCGCTGCGCTGAACTATATCGAAGTAGCGAAGGGTATCACAGAAATTTACTCCAGTGGTATGCCACAGGCAGTGGAGTTGATACGGCTCAACCTCGATCACAAGAAGAACAAGAAAATGATGAGCGAAGGCGAGATTAATCTATTTACGCAGATAGCAAGCAGTGGGGATACTGCAGTAGCAGCTGCTATCGGAAAAAGGTATTCTTGTCGTGGAAAATATTACCGATTGTTGTAGGTGAAGATTGCTTTTCAAATCTGAATTTGTATCGACACTTTGTTGGATAGTTAGATTCTTGGTCCTCTCGCAACGGCAACATCCATTTCTTGGTGCTTTTGCATTCAAATTCAAACGTCGATCTTCAAGGTATCTTCTTGGTATCGACGGTTTTAAGCAGAACTATTCCAAGGCTTTGGAGTATCTCCGATTGGCAGCGCAGGCCAACCATGGTGGCAGCTTTGGTCTTCTCGGGTATATGTATGCACTAGGTCTTGGAGTGGAACGGAACTTGGAGACCGCACACCAATACTTCGTTTCTGCCAGTCTTGAGGGAGACGCACTAGGTCAGAACGGCTTGGGCTTCATCTATTTTCACGGAACAACGAAACGCGATCGCAATGTGAAGCTAGCCTTTCAACACTTCAACGAAAGCAGCTATGGTGGGTCAGCGGACGGCATGTTCAACCTGGCGTCGGTTTACTTGACTGTTATGGCATCATCCTCATCATGATTCAGCAATCATGGGAAAAATTGAAGTATCGACTCGCAATATGAGTAGGTTCCTTGTGCTGGGCGTCACATTTTCTGAATTTCGGTACATTTGGCGCCGAAGGCGAAGCCTACTAATTGTTACAAATTAATAAATATGTGTCATGCTCATCTCTATGTGATTCCCATCTATGCCCTCTCTAACTTATGCGTTGGCGTCGAACAGAGTTTCCAAAAAGCGGTTCTGTGGTATACGCAAGCACTCGACAGGGGACACACTCCAGCCGCCTACTCTCTTGCTATCATGCATCTGAACGTACTGACTTGTTTTCATTCTCGCTTCAGTAGTTGTTGTAGAATTAGTAGTTTCTTTTGCTTGTTATTGTTTTCCCCTGATAAATATGAATAACGATAACTGTTCAATCAACAGCATGTTCATATTTTTCGTTACCGTTTCCGTTTCGCCTTATCCTTGCTGCTCATTGTGGTTGTAATGCCCGACTGAAGATGGACTAAACGAACTACTGTCAAAGCAATTACTCGAGTATCATATATGTTGTTCAGAACTTCAGGGCGTCGGCACCGTGCGAGACTGCAGTATTGCAGTGAACCTGCTGAAGCGAGTTTGCGAGCGCGGTTCCTGGGTGAGCAGTCGGCTGCAAGAGGCTTACGGACTGCAGGAATTAGATTCGGGCACCGGCAGCGGTTCAGCTACCTCGATGGCGACTGGCGGAACCGGATCCACAAGCTACACAAACGCTGACATGAGCGCTTTCCTGTTCCTCCAGTTAGCAGAAGCCGGTCACGAAGTGGCGCAGATGAACTTGGCGCATCTCTTGGACATCCAAAAGAGCTCCTTAGCAATGAGCAACCCAGTATTTGCGAGATTCTACGCACAACGATTCTACGAACTCTCGGCTGACCAAGGCAGCGCAAGTTCGGAACTGAGACTCGGAGATTACGCCTATTATGGCTGGTTGAGGTCGTCGGTACCGCTCTTCGATAACGGTTCTGCATTGCCAGCCGGAACTTCCAAAACAGAGAGCGGAGAAAATGCTAAAAAGCCCAGCAGCAACAAAGGTACATCTTCTTCTAGCAAAAAAAAGGGATCAACGGATCTAACGGACGACGATGATGAGCCAGTTGCTGATAGTGACATGCTGTCGGGAGAAGAGATGGATGCCCTAAGGGAGATGGGCGTCCGCAAGTTCACCAGCAGAAGCAAGTGGAGCGAAGAAGAGCTCCTCCTCGAGGCCGAATGGCGCTTTGAAAAAGCAACATCAGGCGGAATTGAAAGTTCCAGCTCCGGAGGGACACCACACGCAACCAGACCGCGGTCGAACTCCTTAGTAGCCGACATAGCACAACGCTTTTACGACGACGACGAAACATCTAGTGACGAGGAGAAGCTGCAGAACCTTCCAGGAGATAATGGGGACAAAATCGATAGAACAGAGTCACAGGCCTCAGCCGACGCCGCCGATAGAACAACAACGTCACAAGTAGAATCGTCCAGGAGAAAACCTTCATCCGAGGAGCGCCTGGAGGGCACCCGCACCTCAGATGGCACTCTTGTCAGGCCAGACGGAACAGAGGTGGATCTGAGCCCTGTGCCGGTCAGAGACTTCGACAAGCTTGTCGCTGCAACGAAGCAGCCACAAGAGCACTTTGACAAGATCGCGGCCAGACACAGCCATCCAAGCGACATGGAAAGCGCACTGGCTCACTACTGGAAAGTCTCAAATATGCAGGTCACAAGCGAATGGATGCAGCATTTCGTTGCCAGAGCGAGCTTCAATCTTGGTACTTTCTTTGCGAAAAATTTTCTGATCTACCACTTCTATTCATTGTTAGCAGGTAGCTATATATATTTACCTGTAGCTCGTGGTCTAGCTGTTCCTGGTGATTGTGCACATGCACCTGGGCCAGAGGAATCGAGATTTAGTACGACGTCTGCGGTGCTCGTGACCTTGACCTTGAGTTGAATTAGACGCGAATTAGTCTGCTCCAAATTCACAAACACGAACAGGTTTCATGTACCAATTTGGGCTGGGCATACCACAAGATTTGACTCTAGCAAAGCGCCTGTATCAGAGATCTATCGAGTTGGACCCCGCAACTGTCACAGCGCCTGTGACTATCGTTGTCAACGCCCTCAGCGTCCATAAGTGGCTGTTGGAACTTCCGACCATGTATGAAATTTGCACGAGAGTAGTCCGAGACCCCAGAACGCATGTGCTCATCCTCTTGGCCACTTTGTTCTTGTCTCTCGTCTACCTCGTCCGGCCAAGAATAAAGCGGAGGTGGACCGAGCGACAGAAATGTCGGGAGAGTGAGGAGTTCCAGCAGATGGTCGCGGACAAGAAAGACATAGCAGTCGCAACACTGCGGGAAGTAGAGTCGCAAGAGACTGCGCAGATCGCAGCAGTCGCAAAACAGGCACTCGCAGACCCACGGGTAAAAGGCTATTTGAAGCATGTGGAAGCAAGCTTAGACGATGATGCATCGGGAGGAGTAGGCACAATTACGTCTTCAGGCGCAGCCGCTGCATCTTCTACGTCTAGTACTTCTTCATCTAGTAGCGCAGCTGGTGCTGCTCCGGGAGCGGTAGAAGCGCCAGCAGTACTGACCTCTACTGTGCAGGCAGGGAGTACGTCAACATCGACAGAGGAAACGGGCAAGTCGTGGATGGCGCATGCTGCACACAGCGACTTCATAGTCGGTTCGTCAGCGGTAATGGAATCTGCGAAAAATAGGTCTGCGACGTCGCAACACTCCATCTCCAATGATGAAGAAAATGAGGAGTATTACGACCACAATACAGGCAGAGTTGTGATGATGAACAAAAGGACCGGTCTGCCGGTAGAAAATGCATTGTCGAGTAATGCAACAAGAACCTCTAGTTCTAGTAGTCAATCGGTAGTAGCTGTAGGAGGATCGTCCGCGTCATCTACCCCTGGCAGCTCGGCAATACCAAGTGGGGGCACTGCAACTAGTTCAGTGGCCACATCATCACCTTCCAGCACGATGCTCCAAAAGTCGACGTGTGCAACAACTGATGGTGGTGTTGGGTGTGGCGGAGTGTTTGATACCAGCACACCACCTCCAAACGGAGGTGTGGCAACCACTAGTGGTAATAGTAACGCTGGGCCTTTCGCGGACACGACAACGACGACGGATAGCAACGCTACTGGCGGTGGATATACACTCGGTGGAAATACGGGTGGACTCGCGGAAAGCAAGCTTTTGGCGACAGAAAAACAGGCCAGCAGCTGAGCCCCTGGACCCTATCGAGACGAAAAGACTTTCCCTAATTCACCCTCCTGATCTTCGATATATCTATACACTGAGCGTCTACTTTTCCTTTTCACATGTCATATTCAGATCGCAGGCGATCAATTAATATTTCAAGGAAACGCTATCGGCTGGAACCCGGCTCGTGCTACCCGCGGAAAGTCCACGTCAAAAAGTAGGCCACGAGCGAAGTTCGGACTTTGCTTTCGGCATCAGACAGCGAAAAGTTGAAAATGAAACTATGTAGGTATACAATCAGCAATGATTTGAAGGAAGAAAAATGAACTGCAAAGCATGCTGATCCGGCATTGTGATCCGGCGGTTTAGTAGAAACAGAGATGTTCAACCTTATCGCCTCCAGACAAAGCTGACCGATTTTACATTTTTTTATCCCGAATTGCCCTCTCTGCTTTGTCCCCGTTGATGAGTGTCCTCCCATTTCATCCGCCTTCCCGAAAAATATCTCGTCTAAATCGTTGCCACATATATGTCATATGGAAGAAACCTGTACCCTTTTTCTCAATGGCAAAATGAACATGTTGACGCTCTCCGACCCAGCATATGCTCTTTGCTGTTCTCTCGAACATACCGACTGAATTTATCTACACATCAAGCTCTAGTGCAACTAGAAGCAGTGATAATCTGCTCTATGACTCGTCGTCGTCTCTGTAATGAACTGGCACAAGACAGTACAGCCAATCTCCAATTAGGAGCTTCCGAGAAGAATAAGAGCATCGATGCCAGCACATCGAAGAAGAATCAGTTAATACGCGCCACAAAAAGTGGTGCACAATCCATAGTAAGAACACATCGCAGCTCACAGCGGCCATCAAAGAGCTGTAGGGAATCCCACAGGTGTTCTGGTCGGGTGTGTCGTTCATATCAAGCGATGTGTCCCACACGTGTTCTCGGGTGTGCCCCGGGTAATGCAAGAGCGCATGTAAGTATGATATTCTTGAGGTTGGCTGGTGTTCGATTCCACAGTAGAACGAATAGCGAAATTTAAAAAAAACTGGCTGAGCCTAGCTTCGTTGTGAAAATGTAATGCAGTTGAAAGTAATTTTCTCAACTGTCCATCCGATTCCGAGGTTTGGAGTCACTATTCCAGGAAAATACATTGTGCTGCTGCTTTCCATTATATCACTACTTCTATCATGAAGTTCGTTCTATATGCTCTACGTCTACCCCTGCTCGTCGTCTTGCGATTTTCAGTTTTTCATTGACACTGTCACCTCGTTGTACGACAACTTTGTGCTCCTGCTTCACCTAGAATGAAATAATTGGTGCGAGCTGTTGAGTCGAAAAATCGCGCTATTTTGAGGTAAGCATAGAATCGATATCGAATCATTCAGGATTCGTGCTCCTGTATCATGTATAAAAGTATCATCATCAACATCATCATCATCATCTAAAAGAATGTTGTAGTATTGTAAGTATTTGATTTATCTGATTGATGTTTCTCCTGTCGGAGTAAAAAGTCTCGAAGGGAATCTAAAAACAACTCATCGATACCCAAAAAAGCAACAAAATGCAGCGTCATCTCCTGGGATCTGCCATTAGCCGAAGTGGTGCTTCTGCGTCGGTCACGACTGACAGTGGGACCTTCATTGCAGCTCACGACAAGAGCTCAATAACGATGCTTAGTAGAAGCCACAGTGAAAAGACGACAAGATGACATCGAATCAGCAGCCCGAATCGACCTTAAAATGGGCGTAGGTTTGCGACATCGCAGGCCTAGAGTTTGTGACGGAAGCAAAAAAGATGGAAGCGCCGCTCGCTACTCACCGGAACAAGTTCAAGCTTTATGGTGCTCTCGAAAATATAATCCTCGTGTCACAACTTATCATTTTGATTGATGTCACTCATGGCAACTCCTTCTCATCTTCAGAAATTAGCTGCTGTGAATGTGCTTAAAATGGAGGTCCATTTGATCTTTAGGCTTAGCTGCGTCAGATGAGTATGAGCATTCATATCGGGATAAGAAGTCTTTGTTTGTAACTAGCTGTATTCTCGTTCATATCCCTCGCGGCAGAAATGGGGCACGCGGAAACTTGCGCATTCATTGAGCCGTCCCAGTGACTCCGACGATGACATTCTCGCATGGAGAGTTGTCTCTGACAAGTACTATGAATTACAATGCTAAAGCTAATATCTAAGAGATCAAAAATATCAGAAATTCTATTGAGCAGAACAAGAGCCGAATACCTCCTGTTTTTCCCACTGAAGTCTTCCATGATGCAGATTGTGTAACGATCCGCCACGTCGTGACGACGGACGTTGTGGGCGATTCATTTCTCATCACTATCTAACTCTATATCTTTATTTTTCATCCAGATACACCTCTGGCGACAGCGAGCAGATAATTAACCTGACGGTTATTGTAGGATAAGTACCCAGAACTTCCTGCGAAGGAGCTTCCGTCAATAGTGATGCAGCACTGGAAGGAGTATGGCTTAGACCAGAATAACTTAATCGAGTTCGGAGAAAGCCTGAAGAAGGTTAGCTTCAAAGTCGACCTAGAGCGTTTACGTGGCGAGATCCGTAAAGCAGGACCACGGGATTTCTTCCTCAAATATAATTAAGGCAAGGTACTTAGGCATATCTTGATCTTCGTAGTGATTTCTAGCGCAGTCCATCCGGATGAAGACATGTACCGTATCTATCAGATATCGTTGTACTAGAATTTGATGAAACCTCCACCTAGAACCCACCTCTGTGTGTCCTCTAATGCGAGGAAGATTCGTATAAAATATCACCGAAGAAGGCCTCTTCCAGATTATGGAGGATTTCCGCTTCACCTGCGCGACTAGTGCGGACATGCGGAAGCTGGTGTCGCTCATAGATACCGACAAAGACAACATACTGTCGGAGCAAGACCTGAAAAAATGGCTACTTACAAGAAGGGAAAAAAAAAATAGCATGTTTATCTGGAAAGCGTTGCGGTTTCAGCTATTAAGATTTTATTCGCGAAGATACAGATTCATACAGAAACTGATCTATCGTTTCCTTCGTTGTTGCGCTGACCACCGCTATCCGATCGGCGTCACGCAACTCGCATTGCACTTGCTGTATAATACTTCTATGCGATCAATTTGGTGAAGAAGAGTTGCTTTATCATCATGAAAGAACTAGGATTTCACGTTCAACGCCAGAATCTTTACTGATTCTATAATATTGCTTCGTGTAGTTAGTAGTATAAAAGCTGAAGTGCGTTTGTTTTCCAATCAGTATGGGGACTTGGAAACCAAAGTGATTCCTTTGTAATCAAAGTTCACGAACTAGAAAAACATAAGAATCATGTCGTATCGAAACAGCGATACACATTTATTTTCACAAGCGCGGTGAGTGTTATTATTACGAGTAGAAAATAGATTACAGGTTTGCTAGATGTAGCGTCGTCGGGGAGAAGATTGTCTCATAAACATACATCAAAGACGAGTTCAAGTTGAAGTTATCATAATTGGAACATTTCAAAAATTGTATAATTCAACTAACAATGCGAACTTTTATCTTTCAAGAGAAATTTATTATCTCCTACCTTCTCGTTCTCCACGCGGACAAGAACCCGCATCATCCATACGGTGGAGCAAGAACCAGAGGAAATCCGCAAAAAGTGGTCACCTCCATGATAGAGCCGCAGCTCGTCCCCGGTCTACGACCTTGAGCGGCTGGAGTGACGAGGAGAAGGAGCGAAGCCTGGAGTGACGAGGGGAAGAGAAAAGTGACGTTCCTAAGCAGTTGTGCTGGTTGTAGTAGTACTTGTAGTTAGAATTCTAAGACAACTTTGTACGCACACGCAGGGCCGTTTGAGAGATGAGCTTCATGAAATAGGCTGAGCTTCAGCAAAAAACACCTGAGGACTCAAAAAGACTGAAAGCATTCGCAGAAACTGGAACTTAGACAAGAAAACTAAACCGCGGACCTCTTCTAGACGTCTCTATTTCGAAAATATATGCAACAAAACTAAAACTAGGTCGTTATTTACAACATTTAAAAGATCAAGAAAAATCCTCCATAGAAGACACATTTTCGAAAACTCTACTGATAAAAATTATACTTAATCTTATTACTGTGAGCACTCGTGAGTGCTTAATATATTTTGTTGCACAAGTTCGTGCTACTCCTAATTCTGGTACAAAAATAAGAAAGGATGGACAGGAACTACCACCTCTTTCTCGCTCGAGTGTGCGAGCAGAGCGAGAGGTACGAGGACATGCTTGAGCACGTTGGCTCACTCGTGACGATGGGCACGGACCTAACACTCGAAGAGCGAAACCTCTTCTCTATCGCATACAAAAATGTCGTCGGCACAAGGCGGACTGCTTGGAGAGCGATACAAGGTAAACAAATACAAACTAGTATGAGGGTAACAATTAATACAATCTTATCTATCAAATAGATACACCTATGTATACCTGCAAGAACGAGTCTAGTTGACTTTGTACAGTTGTGAGCTTAATCTTCCTCTTTTCACAATAAACAGGAAATGTCGTGATTCTAATTCCTAATCAGGTATTGCGCAGCGAGAGGTCGGCGATGATAAGGAGGAGTTCAGGGAAATAATATCAACCTACAGAAAGACGATAGAAAAGGAGCTTAGGGACTACTGCACGCAGGTAAGTGCAACTGGCTCTGTTGCTCATGAGACTAATATCACTTCTTCGTCCTCAGCGCTGAAGACAAGCATAGCCGTAGTCTGAATTAGTGGACATGATTGAAAAACCCAGGTATTGAAGCATATCGAGGACGATCTGATGCCAGTAGCTGCGGACAACGAAAGCAAAGTCTTCTGGCTGAAAATGAAAGGTATTTTTACAAGAGTGATCTCATTTGTTTCTTCATCTTCATCTGCTTCTTGACAAGGATAGTCAGACGACAGACTGAGACTGGACAAGCAAAATCTTGAAGTAGCATTATATATAGATATAGATATGAAAACGAAAAGGAAGCAACTCGAACTGACGACTTTTATTTTCTCCTTTCACCTTTCCCCCAGGCGACTATTGCCGGTATCTAGCGGAGTCACTAGACGACAATGACGCTCATCACAAGGCAGCCGAAGACGCGCATGAGGCCTACAAACAAGCGTCGAATCTCGCACTGAACCACCTCCCAGCAATCCATCCAATTCGACTAGGACTAGCACTCAACTATTCGGTAAGAGTTATCTCTATTTTTGGGTCTGTGCTTTTAATCGCTAGGTGCTACACCATGCAGAACAAGCACGATGCAACAGCAATGTTGAGTATACGCTTATAGTTAGTAGTAGTTTATTACATCCAGCACTTGCAATAGTTAATAAAGGTATAGTATGCGCGATATTTATGGTGTCCGTTTGAATTACCATTCTACTTCTACTTCAGGTATTCTATTACGAGATATTGAATAGTGCAGAAAGGGCTTGCCTCCTCGCGAAGGCAGCCTTTGATGATGCCATACCGAAAATGGAGCATCTAGACGATGACAACTATAGGGACAGCGCCACCATCATGCAGCTTCTCCGCGATAACCTAACGCTGTGGACTTCGGACGTGCATCCGGTGAACGAAGATCAGCTCAACGTGGAAGATGTCGAAGCGTGAAGATGATCTTCTTGCGAAGCTGCGAAAGTTGTAAAAACTGGAACTTCACCACCGCGCTTCCACTACAACTACCAGACAACACTTCAACAACAACATACAACCTATACTTTATTGTACAGTACAAAAAATATTGAATTGAGTTTTCTAGACTATGTATCATTTGCTGGATCAAAGTGTTGAAGAGAAAGAGTTTGAAATTCTGATTCGTATACGATTTTTGACAACAAGTACAACAACAACCTCTACTTTTACAACTCATTTAAGCTTATACTTCACCGATTCTGATAGCACAGCAAGGGCATGCTCACTGGAATTCGAACAAGACGATGGACCTGCTCGATAATACACGATGATTTCGATTTGGCCGACTCAGTCACCCGGCGGACTCTGGCGCTTTTACACATCATCCCCCCTGACTCCTCTAGTAAGTAGCCACCTAACACCACCTGTAGTTTTTTTCAAGTAACATCGAAAAATAGTGGAGGATGAGATGTCGGCCATAAAACTACGTTGATATTACGTAAACAGAGTACTTGCAACATATCTGAGTATTGTCGATGACTTCTATTATCAAGCAACATCTCAAACATAAAGAAAAGGAGGTCGGACTCAAATAATGTTGAAGCAAGGCAAACGCAAAGAACGGATCTTCGAAAATTGCTTATGCAAGAATCTCCATAGATATCTAACGATCCATTACGTTGGACTGGCACTGGTAGGCCGCACGTGTCAATGACAATGATTCATTTGCCAGCGCTAGTCGTTTCTTGGTGGCTATAAAAGTTGCAGACACGACACTACTCTTTCCTCTCTTCATGAACATGATAATTCCTTATCATAACAAGCCCTCATTTTAAGCATCAAGCAGGCTTGGCTATAGAATTGCGAAGCGGATGGCACTGGGACCGACACTCTTCGTGGAATGCTCCTGATATCGAGAACTCCAACTCGTGACTCTCTGTCCACCGACGTCTTCGTCAGAGTCGTGCTAATCGGTGATGCGGATAATCATCATGATCTCGCGACTCCGATTTACCGCTCCCAATAGAAGAATGTTGAATTTCTGAATGAGTCCTTGATACGATTTCGATTCGGTTCTGTGCAGTGAAAACATCGGTTCCTAGTACGTCGGTTCGATTCCAAGATGATGTACTTATAGCTTTGGCTGTCTAGCACATTGCTATTGGTATCGGTGTCTTCCTCGAAAAGCCGGGACATCTTTCAGAGCAGATTCCCGCCTTTAGATGTTAAACCGAACGAATTTAAACGCGACGTCGCTGCACGATATGGCAAACTCAAATATGATTCATCTCTCGCTTCACAACAAGAGTACTTTCACACGTTCTGATTTTGCACGACCTAGCAAATCGAAGTATGTAATTAGAAGAGAGGACAGACCGAATGCCTGCCGTCCTAGAAGTACATGCTGCTCGAGTGCCATACCTTTGATTGATGTAGCAACAAGAATGACTACATCACAGGCCTCTCATCATCCTTCGCCATTAGTGGTTCGATTGAACGCTCGACAGACGATCGATTGGACGACAAGCGGTTCCCAGCCCTTCGAGGCAGCTCATGACTTTCGCATCTTTCTCTCTCCTGGATTGCAGGAATCTTCGGAGGAGCGCGGCGACTATGAGGAAGTAGGGAAAAATGTCGACGCCGGTGCTGAAGGCGCTGATGATGGTGAGTCACAGGAAGGAGCAGGTGCTGACGACGGCGAGCTACAACATCAAGGTACCAACCCCAAGGATGCTAACAATGTCGAAGAACAGCCAAGGAGGAACAAACTTCCAGACGCAGCAAGAACGTCATTGTTGGAGAGTGAGAAAATGGAGGAAGCTGATGAAGTCGAGCATGCGATTGAGCGCGCAGAGGCAGCTGACAACGAGACGGAGGCTGACGATCCACCTGACATGATGATAGGTCACGAAGAGGAGCAGGCGCAAGTAGAAGGAGAAACAAAGACTCGGGGAATCGATGGAGGTGTTGGAGAGGAGGCTGTGGAGCCATCTGCGACGGGGATTCCGAAGAAAGCCTTCGTCAGCTATCCAGGACGCCGAGAGCAAGCAAAGCAGGGCACGACAGGTGATGGAGACGTGGCTTTCTTACCGTGTACAAGCGCGGTAAAAGGCAAGAACAGCAGGTGGACATCGGACGCGGGCCGTGGACATGGTTCCGCAGAAGAAGCGGAAGAGGAGGACATGGACAGTCCGAGTGGGCAGCAAGATTTGTCCGCAAACGCGACAGCCAATACTTCTGGGAACGTCGACAAGTACGACGATGCGAATGGCTCATGCAGTCTTTCTTTTCCGAAGTATTTGAAGCTCCAGAACCAGAACTCGCAATTGTCAACACTTTGCGAGACACATGCTGAAGGCGAGGCAGACTGCGAAGGAACAGTACTAGGACAAGGTAAAAATACGCCAACACTTCGGTGTCGGTGGAAGGATGGAGCGTGCTTTCATCCTCAAGCAGACTCGTTTCAATGTCGATGGAGAGGCGAAGATACCTGCGTCAGCGCAACAGCTGGGAATCCACTGGAGCAGCGATGTACTTGGCTCAAATCTTCGCCAAAACAAGGGAGATGTATGTTGGAGGAATTTGCAGTATTTGAGAGAGCCAAAAAAATCTGTTCAGAATTAGCTTCTGGTTCTGAATGCAAAGCCGTACCAGAATGCGAGTGGAAGAGAGGGACACGGAGATGGACTGCTGGTGGACGAGGACAGACTTCATCGAGTAGCGTAGCTGAGCTGGAAGGACACGATCATGATCTGCATGCTCGCTCCTTCGTAGAAACGTTGGGCGCAATCGACCTTGACGCGGATCTCAACGCACCACCCAAGATAGTGCACTTCTCATTGTGCAGCACTGGTCTTCCGTCGTCCGCGGCGGCGCACAGCCATGCAGTGGGAATTGCGCGGCAAAAGAAGGAGGCCGAATTGTTGGAAGCGATCAACGGAACCGGGGAGCACGTGGATGTCGAGGATGTAGCTGATCAAAACAATTCCTCGAGAAGTACTTCAAGCGCAAGCAATGCCGAGCAAGATCCTCTAGCTTCCGACGGTGACTCCAACGCAGAGCGACTAGATGGAGGCTCCACTGGCGAGCAAGAGCCTTTGAGGGTTGAGGAAACAGACGGGCTCGCCGCAGCTACGAGTCAAGAGATAGCGCGGGATGCGCGTGTGGCGGGAAAAGCTTTAAACAAGCTTGAGAAGGATGAACATCCGGCTCCGTTGCCAAGCGACAAGTGGGACCCGGATGTGAAGGGAATAAAGACAATGGAAAGCGGTGATGAAAAAGTAAAAGCTGCAGTGGACGTTAAGGTTAACGACTTCACCCCAACGCAGAGTGTTGATGCGAATGGTTTAGGCGAAGGGAAGGCTCTCCACGCTGCAACGACGGCGGATGCCGCAGTGTCGAATGATGACGCTGAGAACCCACAGGAGGACAAGGAAGCAGTTTACATCGCTAGAGGGGCCGGCGTGGCGCCTCTTCCTCCAGAAATTCCATCTGGAGACCGACCGGAAAAACAGAAGAACAAGGTGAAGGCCGAAAAGATAGGCAAAAACAAAAAGAACAAAAAGAAAAAGAAGGCGGCTGCCGGTGCTGGGAGTGCAGAGGCGGCTCCGTCGCCAGAAGACGCGCCTGAGACGAAAAAATCCGGAAAACCATCCGTGTCACCGGGAATCAAAATTGGCGATCCAGAATGGCGTGTTGAGTCGCGAATGGCCTCGTTGCAAAGTTCACGGAATCTACTACAAGGGAACGCGGCACAAATAGGCGAATATCCTTCACTAACAGAAGCACAGCTGAAGACAGACCTTCGGCGCCACGATTTGGGCGAAAGATTTTCTCTCTTCCAGCAAGAGCATTACGCTGGTAGAGGGTATGGGAACGCGCAGTATCGGAATTCAAACACCTTGCGTCTGATTCCATCGGCACAAAGCCCTGGCGCGATGGACGACTCAGCATTCGCTAAAGCTCTAATCGAAGACGACGCTGAGGACGGTGAGAACGAAGACGAACAGCAAGGGGGTGGAGGTTCCTGCGGCTTCGTGGCTGATGCGAATCGCACTGTCTGTTCTCGCGCTACGACAGCCTCAACATGCAGGAACAGTGGACCCGCCCACAATTGCCGCTGGGTAGAGGTGAAGGATCCACCTAGTGGAGTCTGCTCCGGTTTGCTTTCGTCAGATCCTACATGCGATCAACATGGGAAAATTGATCAAGGATCATGCGAGTCGAATGGCAACTGTCTTTGGCAAGTCCACATCCAGGAGGAGTTCGGAGCCTGCCACATAAACACCGCGAGCGCAGCCTGCACCGGCTTCTCCGATCGTGAGAGCTGTGAAGGTGGTTCCATTCCACCTTCGCCAGGAGGTGGACAGCGATCGGCGATCCAGAAAGAAACAGTTTGCGAATGGCGGGAAGAAGATACTCCTAAGGCGGAAACGGGAGGGACGGGAACTTCTACGTCGGCTGGCGCTAGTGGCAATAACACTGCTGGTGGAAAATGCATCGTCAGGCAGAACACAGCGACTGTATGCGCTGAGACACGTGAAGAGAAGGCGTGTAAACAGCTGCTTGGGCACGCGTGCACTTGGGACAGCACTGCTCCGAAACCAAAGCCAGGAAAATGCCTCTACCAACCAGACAGTCGCCGTCAGCGGTGTCAGAATTCTACAGATTCGCTTTCTTGCGTTGGCACCCCTCCTCCAGGCGCGAAAGACCTGAAGAACTACGACGGATCTGACATTGTCGGAAGCAAGTCGATTTTAGGCGAACAAGACTGGGGTAACTGCCGCTGGGTACTTCGGGACGGAGACGCCTTCCTTTTCGATACGGGATTGGCGGATTCTGGAGGCGCGTCTGGTGCTAATCTTGTAAAGCCTCAGGTCTATTGTGCTGCGCGAATCCAGCATACTGCCCACGCCGACCTAGCACAGCAAGAGGCAATCCGGAAAATGTGCGAATCAAAGGACGAAACCCGCTGTGAGCGCTATGCTGCCTGCGAATTGAAAGATGAGCGAAAACGCCTTTGCCTTTACAACGAAGACCTCAAAACTTCGCGCTGTGGATCAGCCAACAACGCAGTTATCGGCATTGATCTCGATGATAATGCCGAAAGAAAGCGACTCTGCGAGTCGACTCGTGCGTCTGTTGATCTCGCTGATGACGAAAAATGCGTTTGGAATCCGAATGCGGGTTTATGCGAAACTGCGTTACAGCAATCTAAACGCCAGTGTGATACACGAAAAGTCCAAGCGGGGAGTGAGGCTGAGGGAACGACTAAGAACTCAGATGACGCCGGCTTAAGTACACCTGTAGTGCTAGTAGAGAAAGAAACGCGCCACACATGTGAAGCCAGAGGTCCACAGTGTCGTTGGATTCCGGACGAGGCTGCTCGAGAGCAACACGCACGCAAACTTGTGCTCCTAGCGCAAAGCCGCACTGCTGGAACTGTGGAGCAGCGTCAACGCGTCAGTCAACTACTGCTTCCAGCGTTTCCAGTGAAGTCGCTAGCTGATGTTGATATCCAGGTGAGGCGGAAACGCACGACAGCAGAGGCTTGTGAGCGAGAGACGACGATTGCATCGCGAGCATATGCTGCGGATAGAAGCGCGCACGAACAGGAGCAGAGATTGCATGAAATTCAAAGTGACGTTGATGTGGGAACTGCGCGTGCAGGTGCATCCCCTGCAGCGATGAAGCCTGTTGCCTTGACGAAGCCACACATCCTGCCTTTCTACCGGAATCTTTCTGGGTGGGAGGAGAGTGGGGCCGGGGCTAACGCAGCAGATGCTAGCGCATCGAAAGTAGGGGACGAGAACGAGATCGAGAACAAAGCCAAGGCTTCTCCGACTCCAAAAGAACAAGAAGTAAAGGGAGAGGACTCAGGCATAAACGACAACCAGGCCAACGCCCCTGGTGTCGGTGAAACACAAGAAGAGAGACAAGCACGAGTTCCAGCAGTTGACCTTGTTTTTCCATCCGATCAAAGTGGCGGCTCTTTTTCCTCCGCTGCAGTTTTGCCGGACCTAAAGAACCAATTTGGAGGCTCTAAAACTACGCTATCGCTAGGCCAGCCGCGGTGTTACTTTACCACAGATCGGGTGGTGCTCGATGGCAATGAAGTACTCGATCAGATGTGGCAACGATTTCGCCGCTTTCGAGGTCTCACTGACTGGGCTGCAGGAGAAGCATGGCGTAGCTCGATGTCTCATTTTTTCGAACATCAGGTGCACGTGTTGAAACTTGCTACAGGAGTAATCGAAGGTGTTGAGCGACTGCACAATATCCAGTGGACGCAGAAAGATTTGGAAGTATTGTTCGGCGGAGAGCGGTAGCGCTCTTTTTTCTGGTTATTCTTATTTTCTGTTTACGTGTACTGCGCCCAACGAATACACTCATCATTTTGTTTAAATATGTCTAGTAGTGATTTATGCGCCCCGCCCATGTTTTCAGGTTCATTCCTCCGCTGCCACTTCGAGGTATGCAGCACCGTCGGCTCGATAAGCTTGAAAACTTCGTGTGGACAAATCAAAAGCCAACCCTGAGTTCCCCTTCACAAGCCCACAATATAGCCGGACAAGTCGGACTCGATGATGTCAAGATAACAGGCTTTGAGAACGCTCAAGTGATAGGGACACGGATTCGTGGAATGCGGCACGCTTACGGCGAATTCCTCAGGAAGTCCCTGGAGGAGGAGGGGATCTCATCATCTTCGGATCAATCTCTACCTCCAACTTCGGAAGATGAAGACGCGGGTACTACACCAAGCCATCAAGACGAGGGCACCACACGAGAGGGTGATGGGCTAGACGAAGACCAACCCAAGGAACCAGTAGCGCAACACGTTCCAATTCGGCACCATCGCGGAGCAGGTCCCGAAACCTACCACGACGGAATTGCGTCAGCGCAGGAGGACTACCACACCTTGAGCGGAAGTCTATTACGGGTTGGCTGCCTGATCCGGAATGATGGAGAGAGCACAACAATCCGCACCGACGATCCTCTAGGTGTAGATAAGCGCAAACGTTTTGCGGGAAGGTTTACGTTTGGGCGAGCCTTAGGGAAAGAACACGGGTACGGAACAGAGATTAATGCTGAAGCTGCCAACTTGGAAGATGGAGGACGAGCAGATGGATCCTCGGGAATTCCTAACTTTTTCGGGTCTTTACAAAACACGGCGACGGGAGCTGTTAGCAACAGTCACAAGAACGCAGAGACGATGGCTCGTGCCTTGCTGCAACAAGGACAAGAGAAAGTTGCTAAGGCAGTACCTGAACCCATTTCAGATGTCGCGGCGTCACAAAGCCTTCTCGGGTTCCTTAAGACCTTGGCGATGCAGAAAGAGGTTGGAGCTAAGGCTGCTACGGGAAATGCTCCGGAAACAAACTTAAACGGGGAGGATTTACTCACTGAACAATCAAAAGAAGGACTTTCGGAGAAAATTCCAGCATGGGACGAGCTCTTCTATTCCGCAGATAAGAAAACGCGACTACAACGGTTAGAACTGCAGGACTTGGGTCCTCCACCAGTCACAGGGGCTGAAAGCAACAGTGCTGAAAAGAGTTTTGCGGAGCATCCTTCCGTGTTTCTCTGTCCCCAAGCCGCTGAGGATCATGAGGTGAGCAGCTTCTTTCGAAAATCCGCCACACGTGTTCCATTACTCGAAGGATTTGTCAATTTACTGGCATCCATGCGTCGCACATCGCATGTCCAAGCATCTAAAGCGCGCTTTTCAATGCCTCCACCGCCAATACGAGTGAAGCGTTGCGTAAAGGACTTGTTGGATCAGAGTCAAACAGCCCTTCGTCTCTTGCGTGCAGAGCAAATTCTGGGTGTCCGGGACGACCCGACGCGTCTACAGGCATTTCTGATTAAACACCCAAGAAAGTCGACAATACCTGCTGGTTTGGCGGTGCCCATGAGTTGCCGTGTTGGCGGTATGGAAGATGCACTAGGACCGTTGCCTCCATTGCGGTCGTCAGCGCTTTACAGGGGTGCGGAGCAGGCGGCTGCAAATGCATCCGTTGGGGTTGGAAAAGAAGAACAACCTTTTAAAGACGATATATCTGCCACGACAAGTGGGCAAGACTCATCAACAACGGCATCTCCTGCGCCTGTAGTAAATGATGGAGAAGCGATTCCCCAAGATGGAAGTGGAGCAGACGGCGCAGAGGAGCCGCAGTTGGCGGTCTTTCGTACCTATCGTGACTACATGCGATGGTACACAGAAAGCTCGAAACCGATTGGCGGTGGTGGTGCTGCGCGAGCGTTAATTGCTGACGCTGTCACTGCGCTGGCATGAATGCAGGCATGCGGTTTTCATATCATTGCTCATGGATGTTTTCATATTTCTCAAGAAACCTACAGAGACTTCAACTGCATCTGCTGCGTCGATTTTTATCAGCAAATAGTCGCACGCGCATAACAAATTGATGATATTTTCCCTTCATTTTTCCGAGTATTTGTTACACTTTTACCTGCATGATTCTCTAAAGCTACTGGTACTGCGCCTACCTGGAGGGGTTTATATCTGAGTGATCGACGATTAGGATATGAGCCTTACGCAGGAGTAAAACCACGACCGAAGCGAGGTGGACGTGGATGCAAGTCTTCTACAAAACTGGAAGTTGCAAAATGGAACGGAAAATATGAAAATGAGGTTTCCACCATAGGTTGCCACCACGCAAAGAGCCAAGAACGCAATACGAGGACGGACTATTTCTGCTAGTATCAGTAAGCAGTAAGGTGATTCTGAATATTCATTCGGATTATTGATTCCGAATCGGTAGACGGATATGGTACGTACTGCGACAATACTATAACCAACTTGTTCGTAGGTTACACGTCATGTGACTTCGGTTGGAAAAAGATCAAACCGCAAAAAGCGCGAGGATATCGGCCTGTGGGGACGATGATTTCGACGCCGTCGTCACAACTGCTTAAACTTTGATGCCAGAACTGGCTCTGCAAGTAGTACTTCAAATTTTACTTTTTTGAATCCCGACCATAAATGCCCTCCGCGACGCTTCTCACACGGACTGTGTCCACCTCTTGAAGAGGAAAATAGATTTAGCTTCAGCTAAGCACGACCGCTTTCGCGACGATAGAAAATTGGATCCAGCACATCATCGAAGACGAAGATCAGGGACTACCGTCGAACGCGATTGCGAGCGGCACTAGCGGTGCTGGCGCGGCAGTTTTCAAACTGGAGCGCTAGCTTTGCCTGCGTTTCTGTTTCTGAGGCTGGTGCGTTCAGGCCCTCGTCCAGATTGTCGAGGAGTCGTTCACGAGCGTCACTTCCGACAATGAAGAGCATATTTACATCGTCGCGAAGGCGCCAAGAGCGCCTCACGGAGCCGCAAACAGCACTACGCAAAGAGGAGCCACGTTCGAGTGCAGCAGCACCAAACAGCTATGCTGCAGGTCTCGGTGCGGCGCCAAGTCGAGCAGATAGTGGTGGGTATTTGTTGCGGTTTTGCGGGTCTACGTGATCTTCTAGAACTAGATCGAGAGCAGCTGAGTTGAAGTCGTAATACTAGGTAGTTCTCGAGGACGTCTGTGGTGAAATAAGTAGTGATAAATATGGAAATATCAGGACAAAAATTCCCATCACTTTGAAAGTTGCAAGAAGTGGCCAACATGAAAATGTTGCACGTTGTACAGAGTCCAGACGGCATTGAAGAGTTTGAAGGCACGACAGCTGGAGCGAGAAGCAGGCATCGGGAGAAGTAGCTCTAAGGAGCACAGACGACTCATCAATAGCATGGACTCCTATGCAGGGCAATCGTCGGCAGGTGCTTTTGATTCTCAATTTTTGGCTATCATCGCTGCGTTGTTGTTGTAACCGTTATTGTCAATGAATTTAAATTAGCTTTAGCCGTGTCTCTGTAGTTGATGTGCTGTACTACATTTCCAAAATCAATTAGTCGTAGTCCTCCTCCTGATGCAGATGGATCGCGTAGGTATCTATGCGTTTATTTTTCTATTTTCTGTTGCATCTTCTACCTAGTAGGCACCCGTCTCCCGGGAGGATCTTCCGCAGCAGCAGGCCTCACCACTGGCGGTTCATCCTCGAGCACCTCGCGACACCTCCTTCCAGGGAATAACCCGTCCTTGCCGCCAATGCCGGACAGGCTGGGCGGCGAAACAAGGTCCTCCTTACTTTACCACAACAACAACAACAATAACCCGATCGAGCAGAGGGAGCGAGAGCTCTTCGACGTGGCGCCACCGACGCGCCTATACAGCAGGGGAAACGAGACCAGCAAGCAGCTTTTAGACATTCTGCATGGTGGAGGTTCCTCAAAAGAACGGGCCGAACGACCTTCACAGTTGCAACAACCAAGTGTAGTGAATCCGTATAGCAGCAGCTCTCTAGCAGGCGCGGGCGGCGTTAGTAGTGGGAGTAGCAGTATATATCATGGTGGCACAACCGGCGCCGGAGGCGGGCGGACCGGAGCTGGTGGCAGTGCATCGAGCAGCAGGTCTTCGCTTGGTGGATCCAGAGGGGGCTCGGTAGACATAGGCATCGTCGATCCACGCCGCATAGTCGATCCACAGCGAGCTGCGAGAGACTCAACATCGGCTTTGTTACAGCAATATGTATGGCTGACACGCATCCTCGCGCTGTGTGAAGATCATGAGATTATTAAAATCATACCCATAGATACTTCTAGTTCTACTTATCCATTTCCTTCTGATGCTGTAGTTCTAGTCCTTATGTGGTGATTGAAATTTCGCTATGTCTATCAGAACTTTGTTTCTTCAGGAATAGCCAGTCGTCGTAGTTGTTATAGTAGCAATAATTTGTTAGGCTTAATTCCAGGAACAAGAGGAAGAGAGTTTCTGCTTTCATAAAGTACCAGTAGTGCATCCTCCTCCAGTTTAGGTGCAAGGTATGCGGATCTTGATCCAACCACGGATAGCACGCGGTCGTCCAGCAGTCGCGGAGGCGGCACCATGCTTGCAGCTTTATGTAGCCCTCAAGAAGAACAAGAAGTTGCTAAATAATTGATTATAGTCCTTGCGGTAATTACCACCGATCAGAAGTGAGTGTGATAGTCAGTGTTTGTCTTCTGAGTTGTCAGCTGGAGGCAGACACCTACTTACAAAAAGTATTCCTGCTCGCAATGGCATATGGAATTCTTGTAGAGTATCTAGTATTAGTATACAGAATATCTACCGCTAATTCAAGCTGGTTCTACTTCTACAAAGCGCAGTAGCGGTTCGAGGGGCGGGTCTCGAGACGTCGACCCCTGGGAAAACGGCTGGACCCGGAATGCGATAGGCCTGAGAAACCTTGGAAACACTTGCTTTTTAAATTCCAGCATCCAGTGCCTACTGTCGATTCCGCCACTGCAGGTTTTTTTTTAACTGCCTTGTGGCTTGTGCTATCTGGTATCTATGACTTTTCATTGTGAGTGAGTGAGTCATCTGCGTAAACCTATTCTTGCCTTCGTCCCACCATGATGTTTACAACATCTGTCTCAATGATCAGGATTTTTTCCGTTCTGCGTTTTCTGAGCGGGACCTAAACGAACGAAACGCGCCTTTGAAGGGAAAATTAGCGCGAGAGTTCCACGCTCTCTTAGACGAAGCTAGGCGAGCGCGTAGTGGCGCTGTATTATCCCCTGCGGGGCTTCGGCAACTGATCATCCGCTATGCTCCGCAATTCTCAGGATACTCACAACAGGACTCTCATGAAGTTTTACGCTTCCTTTTAGACGGACTACATGAGGACCTCAATCGCGTTCGCACAAAGCCGAAATATCAAGAGATGAAGGATATCAAAGGTACAATTAGTAATAAATAGAAATAGTATGTATAGAATATGTAAGATCATGATCAATCGCGAGCTGCAGATGCAGTCGAATTCTTCGTCGTAATCTCCTATAGAACGTCGTCGTCGTTCGTTGCTGATAGTGATATCTTCATCGTCATCTTCACGCATATTTGTAAGTATTGCTAAAGTCCTTATGTATAGGGTATGATTATTGTACATAAAGAACTACGTATTCTTGTTCAATTCGAATCCAATTTCAATTTCAAGTTCCCACCTACATACGAATCAATCATGATCTTTCAGGCGAGTCCGTAGATTCTGCGGCAGCACGATGGTGGGATTATAGTCAGAGTTGTGGAAATTCTGTGATAACCGACATTTTTGGTGGGCAGCTCATGAACGAGACATACTGCGGCGCATGTGGACATAAAAGTTGGACCTTCGACGTTTTCTTTTATGGCCGGACAATGATAATGATCATGATGGCTATTGTAAAGAATTTCGATTCTGATTCCGCATCCGATATATGAAAAATGTTTATAATCATGTGCAAGCAGGAAGCGGATGCTGCTCCTTTTGTAATATCGCATTTGCCTCGATCACAATTTTACATCCCAAAATCAAAATCAGCGTGAACGGAACTACATATTAAAGTATAATCACTACGACTACCACTACAAGAACTACAGCACCGATTTTTCTAATTCCCAGACCTATCGTTACCGATTGCGTCGACCCGTAGCTGTGACGTCGTCGATTGCTTCAGGCGGTTCACGGAGCGAGAACAATTGGACGTCAACGACTATAGGTGTGAAAACTGCAAGAATAGCAGGAAAATCAGCAAGCGGCTTTCAATGTATAATTCTTAGCAGGTTGTTGACATGTAGCAAATTATTCCGACTTGATGATCTAGTATTTGAATTTTGAGATTGATGCACTTACGTAGTTCTAGTTGTAACAAGTAATAACTATCTCCTCACCACAGGACCAGGAGGAGCTTCATCTTTGATCTGCCACCCATATTACTTACTCATACTCGAACATTAATATGCTTATGACATTGTAACTGGTCTTGTCGGTTCTGGTTGTACTTTTAGAAGTAGTACTTACTACAACAACACCCTCCATTGACAGTTACAAGCCACCCCGCGTCCTAGTCGTCCATCTGAAACGATTTTCGCATTCGCGTTTTTCCCGAGAGAAATTGAGCACGGTGGTTCACTTTCCGACCCGAGGTCTTGACCTGTCGGACGTCGTTGAAGGTCGCAGTGGCGTATACTACGACTTGGCCGCGGTCTCCCAGCACGCCGGATCCATGGGAGGGGGACACTACACTTTATGTAAACGGCAGACTACGGCTACCTCTACGGTATCTTTAGAGTACAGTTTGTCTGGAAAGGGACGACCCGACTCACAAACTTTTATCACATTTGAACTTTAAGAGGGTACAACTCGAACTCCAAGTCGAACTCGGGGTCACTCTGAGTTAGAGTCTCTTCCGGAAGATACATTTACATGTCCTCACCAAATTGTTAGTTTTCACCTCACCAAAGCTAGGCTTATCCCGTGCAACAATTTACATGTCCTCGTACAATACTGCTCTAAATACAGCAGCATGCAAACTCAGCGCGAGTGAGTGGGCCTGCTTCTCGGATTCCACGTCCTCGCCGACTTCCGACCGGCAGCTAGAAGACGCTTCGGCTTACGTGCTTTTCTACGTGCGCAAATGAAGTCGACATCGCGGTTTGCGTTGCATGACGAAAGATTCAGTGCGTGGAACATGGGCACAAGGATATATATTTTTTTGTAATGGAATAATCTTGAATAGGAGATCTAAATCTGTATGTTGAGTAACATTGCTCGCGAAAATCAGAACTACTTACACTGGTGCTGCAAGTCAAATGCAGATATCCGTCAAACTCAAAACTTGATAATCATATTATGCGCTTAATCCCAACCCTCACCCAAAGAACTGAAACCGAGGTTGATAGTACTTTTGTATAGATACTAAGAAAATGGGTAATGGAGTGAAAAGAACACAGGAAAGCAATGCGCACAAGATCTACATTCATTCTTTTAAACAGATATTACAGACAATTATATTGTTGAACAGAAAAGTAACAGTTTCTACTTTATTACTGTTACGTGTGGGTGCCACGATATTGATTTGGTATTTATGGTATTCCCAGTCCCCCCACTGCGATGTGCCATTATACGCGTTATTGATGATGAAGCCTGTACCTCAAATACTGCTAACCGTCAATCTCGATGATATGCTAGAAAAGAGTAGGAAAAGGTTGAATGAACAGACCGAGACCATGAAGAACAGATGGGATACCATTTCGAGTATAACATTATTTAGCAGGCAACTTGTCGCTACTTTCTTGCGCTATTTTTCTCTTAATAAATCAAAGACTTGTTCTTTTTTTTCATCATTGTTTGAAAGTTGTGCAGTCACTTAGCGAACGCGCTTAACGTTAACGGCGCGCCCACGCCATCGCCACTGAGTTCAAATTGTAGTTCTAGCTGAATGTCGCGAAGAGAGATGCCTCAGTCAAGTCTATTGTTCTAGTTCTTCGTAATGCTAATGCAGTCTCCATATCATAAGCATACCGTTGTATCTGTGTCAAGTCGACACAGAACCGCCACCCCGCTTCTGTGCATGATCATCCACACGAAAACGCCATTGTGCCCGTCATACTTTTTATCATCGACACATGTGTTTGTTCCTGTTTCTTCTTCACTTCGAGCGAACCCCTTGCCCTTCCCTCCTGTGTTTTTTCGGATAGTAGCATGCTGGCTCGCGCTGCGGTTCAGGTTTGTTGCCTCTAGGTGTAGCTTATCTCATTTCAAGCACTGTTGCTGTTCTCTCCGCTTGAAAGCTTTTTATCATCGACACTTCACTTTCACACAACCAAGGACGTACCATGAAGTGGCGCATGCTCGGCGTGCCCGATGTGTGACCCGAAAATTTTGAAACGAAAATTGTCTTGAGAGTCCACACTTCTTCTTAAAAAAGTGCGAAGGTAAGCGCGGCATATGATTCTCGAAAACGCAAAAACTGGCGGTGAAATCAGAAAACGCGTATAATGGCTTGCTCAGGGACACCAGAAACGAGACCACCTTCCTTAAGAGCTCTCAGAAATCCGCCTATCGCTTACTATTCATTTCTTTCACAGTAACCCCGGCTGCTTTTGCTGTAGTGCGCCCTAGGCCACAAGGGCCTGGAGACTCACGAAACTACCTGGTCATCGTTTTCACTGTAGGACTTTTTCCCATGATGTCGTTCCATCCGGCGCTTGTTCCGCATCCACGATGGAGGACCTTGTTCCGCATCCACCATGGAGTACCTTATACCTCGTTCCATCTGGGGGCTCTTGTTCCGCATCCACCATGGTCGCTCCATCTGGCTCTTGTTCCGCATCCACCATGGTCGTTCCGTCTGGCTCTTGTTCCGCATCCACCGTTGGTGCAACGGATCCGCTTGTGGCTGCTGCAACGGCCAACGTCGTGAAATCCACTACGGATGTTTCTTTGGGATCAGCACCTTCGTCTTTTCTTGCGTCCGAGTGCGGTACAGCAGCAACTCTAAACGACCCGTCGAAGACCATGTGCGCCGAGTTCCTTGTGGGAATCAAAAACGGCATCTGCGAAGGAACGGACAAGATCCTCGAAAACAATGCTGGGATCACAGCGGGTGTAGCCTTTGTTCGCGTTGCCTGCGATCGCTTTCATGTCACATCAATTACACTAGTTGTTGTAGTTGTCCTTCGCGCATAATTGGGTGCGAGGACCGATAATATGCAGCCCGGGGTAGTTGGGTTTGGCACAGGAGGAGAACAAGTAGTCTTAGGAGATCAAAATCGAGATAAAGAGAAGCCCGTAGTCGATCTCGAACGCCTATTGCGAAGCCGCAAGTTATCTTCCGTTAGTATAACGGTGAGTTCCGGTACGAGTTGGATTCGTGTATCAGCCGAGAACGAAATCCGTTTCACCACACCCGCAGATGCACTTGCCCCGGAGACGGCCGCTCCTTTAGCGAGTCAGCTTGAAGCGGCCAGCTCCGGGATGAAAACCGGCGCTGGCGGGTACGACTAGCAGCGTTTACAGCTACGGCCTTCCAGGGAGCCTTTGCGACGTCTTTCGCGGCAAGTGTGGTGACCAGTGTTACGCTGTCGGGAATGAGCGTCACGTCGGTCCAGGCAACCGAGACTCCGACTGTGAGAACGCTGACAGTCTGCATCCCACAGTCTGTCGTCACGGCAGCGGGTGCGGGGGGCGCTTCTTCAATTAAGACTTTCAAGTACAAGTAAGAGTAAGTGCTCGTCGAATAAAAATAAATCCATCTGCATTTCAAAATTTTGTTGTCTAAGGGTGGTTGGCTTAAGCTACTTCTCAGACATTATCATCTTCAGTCGCCGCATCTTCGTTTCGGGAGACTACAAACCAGAAAATGAAACTGTTGGAAATATCTATTGCAAGCGCTGGTGACGATGGTCATGGTGCTTCGGCAGCAGGCGCGGATGCGATTTTGATTGTCGTTGGTGCAATCGTGTTGTTCTTTTCTGTCATAGTCATTGGAGCTGCTCACATGAAAACTGGATTCTTGAACAAGTGGCTAGGCAGAGGCAGCGACGAAATAAGCCCACTGCAGCTCAGCCGAGTAAAGCAGAAGGAGAAAACCAAGGCGAACTGCCCGACCCTTCAGACAGAAGAAGGAGAATCGAATTCGGAGACCGCCTCTGTTGGTCAAGTGCGTGTGGAGGAACGTCCAGCAGGAGAAGGTAAAAATGTTCCAATCAAATCAAATTGCAAGTCGATATTGAAGATGAACAAGAGGACTTGATGAATGATGCCGAGGATGGAGCTGGAGGAGAACGACCATCCAAGCTAGCGCAAACGGGTACAACCTCGGGCATGAAAAAAGTCAAGCGTTCTCCAAGAGGCCTCCACGACGGCAAAGCCATCCAAGAAGACATCATTATCATAGATGAAAGCGTCTACTCGCAGGCACCAGTGTGCCGAGTTCACTAATGAACATAATCATAATTTAATACATACTGATGCATATTATTAGAGTTAGAGACAACCCTTCACCCACTCGGAGCTTTTTGTTGAGTTCATGTTTGTGAGCTCTACATCTACATCTTATCATCTTCATCATCAGCTTCAACTGGTTCAAGTACTTCTACTTACTTCACTAGCAGAAATTGAAGCGAAGAGAAAGACATCAGACGAGTAGGGTCTTTGCAGCTTCGCGACGTCAAGGTGAAGGTGGATGGGAGTGTCATCAAACTCATTATAGTTATCTGCGGAAGACGTAGACGATTGATGCAAGGACAGAAGCGAACCAAAATAAAGCATGGCCGCACTATGTCTTTGCTTAAGCTCAGTCGGGTCAACAGTTCTGACATTCGCATTTGAGGGATCGTCTGGCATATCTACTGGCTTTCGTCCCTATTTTTTTGAGGATCTTATCGTCTTTCTCCTTCAAGAATTGTTATTTAATCGATTATAAATTGATCAGAAGTCAGAACTCAGAAGAAAGAACATGTTGGGATTAACCGAGAGCCGTCCTTCTCGCGGGCAGCGTGATAAGCGGCTTGCGGCGGATAGGAACAAGATAACTCCGCAGGAACCTCTGCGGAGTCCGCGTGGTACTACCGGAAATCAACAACTTCGGAGTCCACGGGCTACAGTAGGCGAATATGGAGGTCAGCTCCGTAGTCCCCATGAGTCCGGGGGACAAATTCGGAGTTCCCGTGATCCCGGACATCAACTCCGTAGTCCGCGCGACCCTGGGCACCATCGCAGTCCCCGAGGAGATCTGCGCAGTCCACGCGACCGGGGAAGGCCTGCACTTGAACAGGGTGGGGAACCAAGGCGAAGTCCCCGCGCTAGTCCTCGTGGTCGTGGTGGGCTAGATTATCAATATTAGGGCTACAAAGGGGCTTCAGCTTCATCTTAGTCCTCACAATTTACTAATAGATACTACGAAGAATGAATAACAATTTAATGTATAATCAGAATACCTGAGCCTCCAATTCCGAAAGACACCTCTAACAATACGGGGATAGCGGTAGCCCAACTGGAGGTGCCGTTGTAGGGGCACCTGTCGCTGCTAGCTCGTCGTACCATAACACTGCTGCTGGAGGTGGTGGAGGGCAAAAAGGCTACGAGGAAACCCCTACAGTAACCTGCGGCTGCTATTGGAACGAAGAAGACCCGAGATCTTGCGTCTGCACGAAAGTTAAGTGAAGTTGGATGCTATGTTGGTCTTGGTTTCTCATTCTCTCCACAGGTGATTAAGATTGTTGCCTCAGCTTCGTAAGAAAGAACAAGAGCGAGATTTGGGATCTGGCTGTTGTTCCTGAGAAGAAAACGATTATTTTTTTAAATCGTGCCTGCTCCCTGCTCAACTTCCTGAGTACAACTAGGGTTTCGAGATCGTGAATTTCGCCCGTTTACAACGGGTTTAGATTACGATCACGAGCTCTTGCTCCAGCCCTATCTCTAACGAAGACGAATGTGGTAGACCAGGATGTGCGCCGAACCTCGGAACGCCTACTGGAAAATTGATAGGCGCAATGATGTGGGGAGCTCCTGTTTTTATGGTGTGGTCACAGATTGAGAAAGCAGGAAAGGGGGCACCATTGCTAATGGTCGTCGTAATAGCTATATGTAACAATTCAACAGAGGATGAACATGAAAAACAAAAGGAATAAGCTTTGAAGCGCACAAGAAAGACCGAAATACCGCCCTTTCCAAACTCTCAATCAGTAGAACCATTCAGAACTCGCGCCATTATCATAAACCTGTCGATGAGGGGTGGCGGAGAGGAAAAAGAAGTAGAAGAGAGGGAGGGACGCGGGCTATTGCAGCTGGGGATAAGAATGCTTTTGGGATAAAATGCCACCTGACTGCTCTGAGCACTTTTGCAGGTGCAGCGTAAAAGGAAAGTTATACGCAAAACAAGAAGTGACATTTTTGCAGTATGGTAATAGAACAAGTGGCTGTGGCGCAGCAGTGTGCCGTGGACCAAATCAATGGTGTATCTTATCACGACGGCCCACTACACATCCTTTGATTTAGTATTATGCCACATTTTGGTATCCCTATCCGCATCCTCCGCAAGTGCTTCTGGAGCCCTGTTATTTTTTAGCATGCTATCAATGAGAGTCGCAAGTCCGCGAGACATTCATTGTGCCTTGATTTCGGGAGCCAGCGCGCTTATGAAGTTTGAGGTAGTGCAACAACGTTTTTTTCTCTTTGAATCGTCGTGCACTGGTTGCTTTACACGCAAAGAAACATGGGACGAAGCAAGCTACTCACAAAGCCTGAAGCCGCAGCAAGTGGAAGTACGAACCCTCTGCAAGATTCACCGTGGTGCAAAATCATTGAAGGCTGAGAAATCGTAATCGGGATGAAAGAGCAGCGTCCAAACAAGCGGTTTCTACAGCGAAAACGGAGTTTTTTCTTTTTTCATCCCTCTTCGCACTTCACCTAAGTATTGTTTCAATGAAGTTGATGAACTACCACTTATAAGTTGTAGTTGTCTTCTTGTCATCTAGGCTCCCTCCTGCTCGCGACATCACTCCGGTAACGTTATTTTTCTACACCAAGCTAAAGCTACAAACTCGCTTCGCCAAGGCTGATCACAAGAATGATTCGTGTGCACGACTTCCGCGAGGAGTCGTCGACAGGGGCTGCACAAGTTGAGTACAAGGTTGTCCTTAAGAGAGGGAGTTTCTCTTGGGCAGTCCGCAGACGGTATGTCGATTTTCAGGAGGCCTGGCAGCAGTTGGAGGATCCGATAGCGAAAATACAGAGAGGTGAGCCACTAACACAGATGGATGAGAAAAGAAATGCGACAGGAGGGCTTACGAGCAAAATTTCCGCCCGGCGCAGTACTGTTGCAAGCTCTTTGCGAGGACGACTTCCAGGGAAAGCTTTATTGCTGTCGGCGCCAAAGCAGCAGTGCTTGTCCGACGTACAAGACAACGCGATTGAAGAGAGTGCTTCTGGTGCGTTGAAAGAGAGGAAATCCAGCAAAAATTCCAGTGTTGCGGACGACGATGACACCAGTGTCGAAGAAAAAGCTGGCAGTGCCACTGCATCAGGTTTAGCCGTTCGTACGACTGCTTGCGCCGACGGGCAAGCAGGTGGAGATGAAGACGGAACAACTCAAAAGAGTAGGAGTACTAAGAAAGCCTCGAAAAAAAAGGCAAAATCGTCGTCCAAAACGTCGGCATCAGGCAGTAGTGCTCCTGCGTCTTCTGCCTCATCTTCATCTTCAGCCAGCCGCCTTGGTGAGGCCATCGGAAGTAGACTCCGCGGACGTAGCCAGACCAGTCGAACGGTAACATCATCTTCATCGCGCGTAGCAAGAGACGGACTTCCTCCCCGGACACGGAGCAAGGACGGATCATCGTCAAAGGAGTCAACTGTAGGTGACAAAAGTAGAAGTGCGGCAGACGTCATAAGCGCGGTTGCAGCGTCAAGGGAACAAGTCGTGGACACACGAGATGGGGTCGAAGGGGAAGGTAGAAAGATAGGGAGTGCGAGCAAGTCGTCCGCAAAGGAGGCTTATCTTCCCGTAGGCGATCTATTGACCTTGTCTGGCTTTACCGCGTCGGACAAATCGACAGATTCAGCATCTGAAGACGCTGACCCTGGCAGAAGCAAGAAAAATGAAGACGCAAAAAATGCGAGTGAAGAGAAGACGAAACAGATTGCTGTAGTTCCAGCATTTCCCGGTCGTGAGACCTGGTGGCAGCGGCTCACAAGTGGGCGCGAGGGGCGCGCTCACTTCTACAACGAACGAATGCTTGGGCTGCGTGGGATTTCGGAATTCCTCCTCGCTGACCCGGAGCTGGTACAATTGCGACCTGTCCGCCTTCTCTTTCAGGTGGGAGATTTTCCGCAGCCTGCTCCGCCTGAAAGCGTCCGCGTTAGGCCCGCACTGCGAGAGAACGACAGCACGTCGCACCAGAATGGAGGGCCGATTCCATCTTCCGGTTCTTCAATGAAAGCAACAAAAGGCACCACTGGAGGAAGTCACTTGGCGATCCGCGTTGAGTTGGATACGAGCGAAGAGGCTACCCAAAGCGCAGGACAGCCGGACTTTGTTGTGATCGAAGCGACGCCGATGCCTGTGGCGACTACACTAGCAGCAGTTGTAGATGTCGAAAAGGACGAGACCGACGTTCTTGCAGAACAAACTTCGTCAAGTTCAAGCTCTAATATGTCAACTGTCCTGCTTCACATTGAAATACCGTATGCTGCTTCTCCGTCGAGACGGCCCCGCAGCTCGTTTGGGCCACCGCCAAGGCAAGTATCTGGAGACTTGGCTTCAGAAGACCACGATCAAGCTGCTCATATTGTAGCGTCAGACCCTTCGGCAGCGTCTGTGTTTCGCGAAGAACCACGGGACTCTTGCGTGTACGCTTTTCTTCCGCTCACAGAGGGCACGATGTACAGGATCTCGGTCCTGACGGAAGTGCGCATACTGCGACTCCGATCGGCAGGTATCGTGGTCACGGCCTTCGTGCCAGAGAGTGACAGCCTCACTCAGAATGTAGACGACGATGGTTCATCTCTTGGCCTCCAGTCGGCATATCCGAGTCCAAATTCCGATGTGCCAATTGGTGGCGCCTTATCTGCTTCGGACTCGAACATTCCGAAAAACGTCCGAAATGGTGCTAATGACGGTGCATCTTCCTCGTCAGGAGGTGGAGGTGAGAAAAAATCCTTCTCATGGTCATCAAGAGATCAATGTAGAGGAAGTAGGCATTCAGACGACCAAGTACATGGAGAGCAGAGCTCCAATCATTCCTGTGACTCGTCGCACAATCGAGACGATTCATGCGCCAGTGCTCGCGGACGCCGTGCGGAGTCGGCCTCTCGCCGTATACCTCGAAAGTCGGAGATGGAGCGTGTGCGGCATCGCGGTAGTGTTGCACGCGACTACGTACGTGGTGTAGAAGCAGAGAAGGCGAAAGCGGTCGAGAAAAACCCCTATCGCTTTACTAGTGACGGCGACTTCGTTCAGGTTGGCGAAGATAGTTGTACAGTGGGCAGTATGTCAGCGTCAGATGCGGCCACTCCGCGTGGAGGCGGGAGGACAGCCTCAAGGCCACCTCCTCTCCAGAACGCATCAATAAAACAAGTAGGTGCGCAGATACGCAGCGGATCGAGAAGTGCTCTTGATGAAGATAGTACAACGGTTAGAGGAGCAGCAGCAATAGCAAAAATGACAGGATCAGGAGTTCCTAGACCACCTGGACTGCCACCAAAGCCTCCTCCTTCTGCCGTTTCCAGTCAGCGAAAGCATGGGGCAAGTGCTGACAATGACGATGAGGAATCCACAATAGCTTCGTCTAGAGGCGAGAATGCTCATTGCGGTGGCGGAACCACTACTGCTTCATCTTCTAAGAGCCATGAAGGGGTTGTTGAACACTCCGGGATTCAAGAAGAGCATGCAACTGGTTCACCTTGTTCGACCCAGACGGCAGACGTCGACACAGTCAGAAATCGTGAGACAATGCGGAAACAAGCGGCGGATCTTGAGCTTGTTGCATCGTGGATCTGGCAACGCACTAAAAACCAGTTCTATGCCCGAAGCACTAGCAGGTCGGAAAAGGGAAAGAGGCCGCTGCACCTCGTCGAAGCTCTGCTTCGCGGAAGCGATGCTTTGCTTGACCTTCTCGACGTTCTTGACACAACGCAAAAGAAGCATAAGCCGCCACACCGCTTCGATCAGAAGATGATTGCCGGCATTTCCCTCAGCTTTGAAGGTCATGCGCGCATCAAACACCAAGTTTTGGAGAACATGGGTCTCTTTCTGCAGCGCTGTTCCGAACCGCCTTTCGGGCTCAAAAAGCAGGAGCATTTCACCCCTCTCGATGTCTTGCGATGTCAGGCAGATTTGATTCGCTGCATGTCTCCGAAGGCTGCAACCCAAGACACCGAAGATAGCGGTCCACGACTTTTGGAATACGATCTGGGCCTTGAAACTGTATGTTGTGCTTCATGTAAGTAGAAGACACGTCAAATTATGCGCAGTTCCTAGTTCTCGTGTTCAACCTCACCCGCCTCTAGTAGAGGGACGTGTCAGTCTAATTTTTATGTTGTGATGTACCTGACTTGAAGCCCGTGTCAAGATTGCTTGTCCCAGCTACGCCTCTTTCATTCTCTCGGATGCGTGCGATCCTGAGATGCTTTATCGCGTTGTCAAGGAGGACCGATGGTGAACTCGTTTTGCAGACACGAGAGTACTCCTATGCGGATCTGGAGGAACGTCAGAGAAGCTCTAGCTCTATCAGCAGGCCGGGCAACGACTGAGGGTTCCTCGCCGGTGACGTTATAGTTAAATGCACGCAGGCGCAGCGTGCAAATCATTCCGATTAGATTCGGTAATGTTTGCCTTCTTTCAACAAGTCCTTCAAATAGAAATTTTCACTCCACAGTCTTGTCATGTTGTTCCTTTTCATAGTCCTGGTCATGAGCAATGCACCTTTCATGGTGTTCTGTGACTTTGAGTGACTTGCTGAAGTTCTTCTACTGCTTGAAGATTCGATTGAACAACTGGAAAGGGTCAACGCCAGCCCAAGGCGTGGACGGGAAGGGACACGATGAAAATCAGTCTCCGAGAAGAAGAAGTTGTTTCGCATCATGAGTGTTCTTTTTTTTGAATTGGAATTGGAACACCGGGAACGACAATGAACAGGACTTGTCAGAAACGCAGAGGCAAAATCGGACTACAGGTACATCTCTCTGCGTAATTTCTACCGAATCCAATAGATGCAAGTGGCGAATGTGAATTTTTTTGTCATGTTGTGTTATAGTTATTCGCCAGTGCTGCACTATCTTCAAACGTCAAACGACTCTCTTCTTGACTTTTTTTACTCGCTGATCGAGAGATCATGGACCGCCATCGAAGCAGTGGAAAACAGATGCCGAACACCAGATTTCGTTTTCTTTACAGTAATCAGGACGAAGAGCACGACTTTCTCTGATGGTTATATATAGATATGCTTTGAGAATACGAGAGACCGAGCATCAAGTTAGTTTTTTTTTTTATTGTGAATCTGATGAAGCAGGCACAAGAGGAGAGAGGCATCCGGGAACGATACACCGGTTTTGCATAAGTAGATGTTGTTCCTGGATAATGGATGCCTTGATGCTCATTGAAGCACCGGCTTGTATGATCACATCACAATATGGGACTTGCGCTTGCCTCGCTGATTCATCATGTCTTCCAATTTCCTTCTCCGGCTCTTTCCATAGGGATCATATTCTTCGAGAACTTGAGAGTTGATTTTTGAATCAATCACAAGTGATCACAGTCGTCCTCACTTTTTAGCAACAACTGCTACAAACACCTCTACCGTATTTCTTGACATCGAAGAAATCAGAAGCACAAAGATGCCGAAGCTTAGCCAAGAAGTATGCAAGGAGTTGGTTGCCACCGCCAACAAAATCTGTACCCCGGGTAAGGGCATTCTCGCCGCAGATGAATCAACCGGAACAATTGCAAAGCGATTTGACTCCTGCAAAATTGAAAACACCGAAGCCAACCGTTCTTTCTACCGAGGCCTCATGTTCGAGACGGAAGGTGAAAAATCTTAGATAGCAGGACTAAGTCTTGTATACTCACTTCAATTCTTGAGTTAGAGCTTGTTGAGGATGAAGACATTGATGTGCGGTATTATGTCAAACGAAAATAAAAGTAAAATTATAAGAGAACACAGCAAAACCGGAACCCCAACAAGGCGAACTTTGCTACCCTACAAAGCAAGTTACCCTACTCTCTCAACATCTTTCATCTTTCACTTCTATCTTGTTCATCTCAGGTCTCGGAAACTACATTTCCGGTGTTATTCTTTACGAAGAGACTCTGTACCAAAAGGACCCGTCTGGAGTGCCAATGACCGATCTCTTGAAAAAGCAGGACATTATTCCTGGTATAACACTTTGATTATGGCCTACTACTTTGAAGATGTGCACGTGGAGTTTCTTAATGTCTATTTTGAGTCATGCTTAAGCTCACCAGTACTTGTACTATTGTGTCTACGTTCAATTTATGCGGTGGTGGTCTACTTCCACATCAATATAACGGATACCAGTTTCCCGACCGCTCGCTGTATTAACATATCTTTTTATGGATATCATATCGACTTCGTTATACCCCTGTTTTGTTGCAAACAGGTATCAAGGTCGACAAAGGTCTTGTCGATTTGATGGGAACTGAGGGAGAAAAGTCCACCCAGGGTCTTGATGGTTTAGCTAAGCGATGCCAGGACTATTACAATGCTGGCGCACGTTTTGCAAAGTGGCGTGCGGTTCTTAGTATCGATGCGGCAACAGGTATTGCCTCGTGATTCACTTGTTGGAGCTAATGTACTATGACTATCTAAGAGTTTCTTCTTGTATTTGTAAATTATGATGAAGTGCTCGAAAAGAAACTTGAGGTTAAATCGAAAAACGACTGAACAACAACATGGACCATTTGAAATTTATTGAGTAAACAATTCAAACGCCTGTTCTTCTTCATCTCCAATTTATTGCTAGCTATCCGATTCCCAATCCTCACTTCCAGGCAAGCCATCTGATCTGTCTGTCTTGGAGACTGCTCATACGCTCGCACGATATGCAAGCATTTGCCAGGAAAATAAGATTGTCCCGATCGTCGAGCCAGAAATTCTTCAGGACGGCGCTCACAGCATTGAGGTCGCTGCGGCTGTCACAGAGAAGGTATTTTTTAAGGTTTACGCGTTTGTACTCGACTAAGTCTTTCATTATGACAAGGAAATATAAATAAGAAGAAGGTTCTTGTCCATCTCCATTCTCGAAAATAACATCTCCAATCACAACACCTTTTGTTTCTTTCATTTTCTCAGCAACATGAACGTAGACTGACATACGGACACGATGAAGAAGAAACACATAATTCGATTTTTATTGTTTTCCCAGGTCCTCGCTGCGGTCTTCAAGGCCTTAGCAGATCATAAGGTCCTTCTCGAGGGATGCTTGTTGAAGCCGAATATGGTGACCCCAGGAAGCGAAAACCCCAACTGGAGCACTCCTGAAATCGCGTACATGACTGTCCGAACTTTGCAGCGCACAGTTCCTCCGGCGCTTGTTGTTAAGAACTACAAAGAGATGAAAGACAAAGATCTTCCATGCTTGTTGTTATTCGTATGCAGATGAGTAAGAGTAGCACTAGTTACAGTTAGTCATCATGCAGTCTTGGCATGGTGTTACTAAATGATTCGTTATCGTTTTTGTGCTAGGTAGATATGGCTGATTTTCTCATTGAGAAACGGAAACGGTGCGATAAGTATTGCCACCTACCACTGGTGCCTCATAGTTATAAACTAACTACGTAAAATGTACAGGGAACAAGCAAAGAACCTCTTCTAATACGAGCGTGGTATTCCTGTCAGGAGGACAGAGTGAGGAGGACGCAAGTTTGAACTTGAACGCAATGAATGCGATGACGGAGATGCGCAAGCCGTGGGCACTTACGTTCTCCTATGGACGGGCTCTCCAGGCCACCTGCATCAAGACGTGGTGTGGTACTGATTACTGAAAAAGAGTCTTGGTCTTTATTCCGATGGTAGCTTCTGATTCTGTTACACGTTATACCATTTGGTCTAGAAGGTACGCAATTACTTTGACGGCAAAAAAGTTTCTTAGTACCAGAAGTTGCTCTGAAAATGGAATATGAAACGATCTTTTGCGAAACTCGTTGTACTTGTAGCTGACTTTGGCCAGCCTTGTTTGTAGTAAGCATTTAACAACGTGAGCGTGTATGTGCTAGTGATAATGGATACGGCCGCGTTGTAAAGCTTACGGTTACAACGCATCTACCTCTCAAAATGTCACAGGCAAACCCGAGAACAAAGCAGCGGCGCAGGCTGCGCTTATGGTTCGGGCGAAGGCTAACGGTGAGGCGCAGCTCGGGAAATATGCCGGATCAACTGACGGCGCTGGCAAGGAGTCTCTCTTCGTAAAGGGATACGTATACTAAACAGCGACGTCATCTTCTTCACTAGGTAGTGGAAGGGTCAGCATGCCGCTAAAGAAAATAGCGGTGGCATAGCGCTGGCGCAATACGAATACAACTCATGAAACTGAAAGCGAGTTCAAGTAGTCCAAGTTGGTCACAGCCACATGATCTAGGATATTCTATTCATGATCAGGAGGTGTTACTTTTTACGTTTTTACACTACCTAGAATGTTGAACAAAACAAAAACATATACATAGCAAAACTTCATGGAGCACATGATTATTTTCCTGATATTAGCGTGTCGCTGCTGGTGCTGTGTCACTGACACTGCTCTCACGACGGCACGCCCCGAAGACAGCGCACCGACTTTCACTGGTGGCGCAAGTGACGAGTCGTCGTTGTCTTTCGGTTATCACCTTCAGTTTTTTGTCAGACTACTGTGTGTCACAAGAAGACCCAGAAGGAGAACAAATACAGTCCATCTTTTTCATTAACGCATAGAAATTAGCATACATGACCACAATATGAACACTGTCTTTGAAAGTCGTAGACTCAGCGAGAGCGAGGATCGTCCAATCATAGAAATTTGTTAAAATTGTTAAGAACTCTGAGGATTTTTACGATGATCGATGAACAATGGTTGAGCATCAATACAATAACGAGATGATAAATAGCAATGCATAGGCGTGGTCTTGGTCATTCTCATGTTCTCCACCTAATCTCTTGCATCTTCCTAATTCAACGGCGACTTTTCGCGCAGTGCTTTCCGTGATGAAGCATTGTTTTGCTCTCCGCTGTGCAACGGTGACTCGCTTTTGATATGCCTTTCCTTGATTATCCGAAACACCAGTATTTGACACTTGTCAAAACCGTATTTCTTCGAATGCTCCGACGACGAGGAAACTCCATATCACAAACTCGATGGTAGCTTGGTCGGAAGACGGAGCTGCGCTTGAAGCACTCTCTTTGGCAGGTGAACAAGCATTGGCTAAAAGCAAACAGTCGTGCGCGCTGGAGTAGAAGATGTTGAAATTGAATCGAAAAACGGAGAGAAGAGTGTCCTCGCCGGGGCGAGACACCTGACGAGTCGCAAAGATGGACATTCCGATTCAGTGAGTTAGAAGGAGTGGTGTTGAGGGAAACCCGACGAGATAGAAAGAGCCCTAATGACGAGAGCAATCCGAATCGTGGTCATAAGTATCTAGCAAGGTTTTTAAAATAGATATGTCGTAGGTCCAATCCGAATCGACTAACATCATCATCATGTGGCGGATTTTTGGCGATTCTGTAAAAAATTCCAGACGGACGAAAAACAAACAAGTTTTTGCGGTGAGATTGAGTGGTTCTAAGTTTGGTCTTGGCGTTTCTTTCTTCGTCGGTATGACAGTTAATGGTACGTAAATTAGTCTGTGCAGGTAGGTTTTGAGAGGTGACCCGTGTTCTGTAAATCTCCGATTGTGAGCGACGACTGATCAGAATAGCGCCATAAACCCCTAACGAGTAAGATCATGAGAGACCTGTTTACTAGTGGCACTTAGTCATGTGTACCTGCTCAGTTCTGAATTGTTAATGTGAATTGTTCCAAAATCTATAAAAGGAAGTTCTCAGCAACCTAGCTAGCGCAAGCTTGTGAAGACGTATGTGGTGGGCGTAGACCAGGTACCGGTCGGAAATCTGAATCCCCATGATCAAAAATTGATCCTACCCTTGAGTCTGAACAACATGCGATCTTTCTAAATCAACGATCTGGAGATCAAGAGTTTAAGAACCGACCTTCACTGCAGTCGATGCATGAAAGAGATACAGATTCTTGTGAGACGTGAAATCATCAATGATCGAATATATTCTTCAACTCGTGCGTCTCTATCATGATCTTCTTTATTCCAATCGAACCACAACACCAGGCTTGATGAATTTAACGACGCGCAAAAAATCCTAATTTAAATCTTCACGTTCACAACGACCAGAATGATAATTATTGATCACGCTCAATTTTTTTGTTTGAGAGAATGTAAAGATTTTGGTATTCTTCGGTCCAAATCATTATTGATCACGCTCAAGAAATTGTTTTTGACTTCAATATTCGAGTGACACTAGTAGTATAGCTTTGCTATAATACCGATTGAGATCAAGAACGTAGAATGTTCCGTCATCAAGAAGAAATCACTTAAAAATGAAAGACTCCACCTCGTACACTACTACTTTTTTGTCCAACTCCAAATACTTTGACCAACTTCTACGCGAATGTTATGTGTCCTAAGAATATGGGTCAAGTAGCATTAGTATCTCTAGAATCGTAGAGGCGAGCGGCCGATTCTTGATGTAGCATGAATGTTATTCTTCTGGGAAGTCGTTGCTGGTGTCCATCTGATTTACACTAGTGAAAGACTAAGAACCTCCGACGACTAGTATTTGTCGTTGTGCGGTGATTGACTGAGTCGCCTGATATCTGCATTATTTCCGTCTGTGCTTCTGATTTGAATGTTGGAAATGAAAGAGTTTAGCCTGCTTCCGTTTCAAATTTAGAAGACATTGCAAATGCAAGTACATAGGACGATAGTGTCTCCTGTAAAGAGATTAGCAATAGCATTTGCTTTTGTCTTCTAAAAATATTTTCTTGTGTTATCTTCGCTTCTAAAACTAAAATTCATTATAGTTTTAGTCCGAAGGATAACTAAGTCTAAGTAGAACAAGTACCTAGGCATTTGGTCGTGACCACCGACAGTGATACTCATCGCTTGAGTAGTTGTCACCTTCTACCTCAACGAAATCGTGAGATAAATATAACACAAACTCCCCTAATTGTAATGTGTTATTTCTCTTGAAGAAAAGATGACTGACAAGGCCAAAGCTGCTGCGGCTTCTCCCGCAGACCCAGGTGCGAGCGATGGTGAAGATGCTAAAGCAGCTTCATCAGCTAGTGCAGTGGCATCCACCGGTTCTTCGCAGGAGAAAACAGCTGCCGGCAGTGGCACCACGATATCATCCTCTTCGACAACGTTGATGACGCTGGAGGTCGTGCAATCGTCGCAGGCGAGCAAACGCCAACAAAATAGCGATGGTGAAAAACATTTCGCAGCTACTTCGATTTCGAAATCGTCAGAAAGTCAAAATGTCCCTCGCGTTCCGGGTGCATCGCCAAGGTCAACTGGATCCACTTCAGCGAGCAAAACGGCCGCTGGTACCAGGAAGAAGCTGGCGTCCTCTGGCGCAACGAGCAACCCTCCGACATCCGCACAGATGAAAGTGAAGCAAGAGGTGGAAGCTGCTTGGGCAAGAAAAGTTGCCGCGGAGCAGCTCCACGCCACGACCCCTTCTTCTTTGTCTGAGTCTGGTGTACCTCTAAAACAAGAGGGAGCTACTATTCCTGGAAGCTCAGCGCCTGGGTCAGCAGCAACAGCACCGAGTTCGTCAGCCTCAAACATTCATTCGAAAGTGGATAAAGACGCAGTCCTTGAATTTCCTCTTGACAAGACACTGTCCGCCGCTTCACCTCTGGGCAGCGCACGTGCACCTGGTGCGCTCACGCCATCTCCGAGTCTGAAGATCAATAGCAAAGATGATTCTACACCACCAGGAGGAACTACTCCAGGTGGGCGAAGTGCCTCCAAGTGCAGCTCTGCGGGACCCGTGCGTTACACCTACGACGTCTCGAAGATGTACCAAGCATTGGGCATTTTGAGCACGGATTCTTTCCTCTTGGCGCTGGAAAACGGCGATGGCGCTGGAACTTCCACAGCTGCTGGCGGAAACCGCTTTGCAGCCGGCAGCACCACAACAGGAGGCTCAACTATGTCCCAGCGCAGCGGTGGAAGTGGTGCCACTCCGCGAAAGCAGTCGCAGAAAGAAGCCTTCAGGGAGCGCTTCGCGCAGATGCTGCAGGATTACCGTGACAACCTGAGCAAAGAGCTCTTCAGGCTGGACTTGTGCCAGCACGACCTCGACAAAATGACCTTCAACGACTGGAAGGCGTTTCTGGAGCAGCACAAAGAAGCTGTTGTGATGGGCGACGATGGGCAGCATCGACTCGTACATAGCGACGAGAGTGAACAACTTCTGAGTAGCAATAATGACAATATCAAATCAACAACTTCTGCGCCCGTGGGTGAGAATGCCAAGGCAGCTGGATCTCCTGCTTCGGATGCTGGGGATTCGTCAAAGGGCAGTAGTGTGGTAAACGGTGGCAGCCAGACATCCGCGAATGGCGCCGCCAGAAGGTTATCTCCGCCGGCTCGGGGAACAACTGCCTCTTCTTCTAGCGTTGATGGAGCGTTGCCTTCGCATCTGGCAACGACCCCGACGACAACGACCACTAACAGTAGTGTGCTGTGGCATACCGGTAACGGAGTGCTGATGGCAGGGGCAACGAGTCCGGCTGCGCGTGGACAGCTTCTGCCTCCGAGTGCGCGCGTCACCAAGCCGCTTGGCGGAAGCACCTCTTACCCAGGCTCAGCAATGGGAACTCCGTCATTCAGCTTACCAACAAACTCGCCGCGTGCGTTCAACTATCCAGCTTCCAACGCCATGAGCCCGATCAAGTCGCCGCCGCGTGCACCAGAGTACATCAAGAAAAACAAGATTATCTTGTCTTCCGGACCCTCAACGCCTACCCAACAAGACGCGCAGGAGCTCACATCTCAGAGAGAATACGACGCCGCGGCCAGGCAACTTGAAGCACTGCAGATAGGAAAGGGTGGTGCAGAGGCGGTTGCGATTCCGCACAAGACACCTGTGGCACTAGCTGCGGGAGGAGCTGCCTCCGTGTTTCCAGGAATGCCTGTTTCTCCCTACGGAGCGGCCTATCCACCAGGTGCAGCACCACCTGGAGCTGGCGCCGTCGACCCGGCGTACCAAATGTACCACATGCACTTGGCTCAGATGGCGGTAGTTGCCGGGTATCCTCCACCGCCAGTCGCGCCTCATGGAGCGTTCCCGCATCCGCTGACTTCTCCGGATGGCACACCCCTTCAGGCGCTCGGCTACCCGGCTCCCCCGCCAGGCTTCGGCACAGTTCCGGGTGCCCCAATGTTACCGGACGCGCAACTGCAGGCCTCGTATCAGCAATACTATCAGGCGCAGATGGCAGCGATGCAGGCGCAGCAAAACCAGCTGGCGATCGCAGCCGCGGCAAAGGGCGCGGCTTCGCCGCGCACTCCCGGCGCTGCCAAAGGAGGCGTCGCTGATTTCAATGATTATGGAGGCGGGCGCACACCGGCAGGACGCTCGGAAAGTGGAGCGAACTCCTTATCTGCTGGTATGTCACCGACGGCGCCTCCCATGTCGGCTGAGGATACATTTCTCATGATGCGAGACCAGCCGATGAGTCTGAGCCCACAGTTGAAGGCGATTTTAAATGCGCCAAATGTGGAGACAGAGTTTTTCGATGATACGAATCTTTATGTGGATGCGACGGGCACAGCGCCACTCAATATGAGTACTACTCAACAGATGCAATTGCACTATCAAGAGCAGGCTACTGGCGCAGTCGCCGCACCAGCAAGCAAAGGCTTACTGAGTTATCACGGAGGCAATCCTACGCACCTAGGTGACGTCGTGGGCGAGTTCACGCCAGCGCGCAGCACTAGCAAAGGATCGAAAAATATAAAAGGTGGAGCTGGAGGAAAAGCAGCTGCTGCTCATGGCGCAGTGCAGCGCGGAGGCGGCATCTCCACTCCAACAACGCTACACAAAGCGAAAGCCCCGCTCTCTAAGGCGGATTCACAGGATCCCTCTTCCCTGGTTTCACTGCAGCCGGAACCGCAGAAACTGGCTAGCAAGCGCGTAATAGAGCTTGAGCCGCAATCGATGCAGTCACAGTCGCCACGCGGAACTGACCCGCTGCCTCCAGGGTTAGAAGATCAACAAGCACTGCCACTGCTGCAGGACGGAACTGGCGCGGCTCCTTCTTCTACCACGCTCAGAAGCCGCGCGCCGGAAACTCGATTCGATTACTCCTTGTCCGAGACGAAGAGGAGCCATAAAAAGGATGAGCTTCCGATGAGTGAAAGCACAGCAGAAAAAATCAAGAAAATTAAGGAGCTAAGTCTAGCTAGCGGCACTAGCGCTCCCCAATCAACGTCCCCCATAACCGAGCACAAGACCCCCTCAAGTGTTCCTACTAGTGGGAAGAGAAAGCTGCGACAGCAGGCTGCAAAGTTTGCATCAAGCGGAGCAGCTGCGGTAGGAGTCCCTCCAGCTTCCCAGACTGAGATTCCTCTGACCATTGGTGGAACCGCGCAGGTGCTGTTAGCACCCGGAATGGTGTATCCAAGTGGCACCGTTGTAGCCTCATCGGCGGCTCAGGTTGTGCCGCGACCTCGCGATACTGCCGGGGGATACGCACAGCCATCTTCCGTAATAAACTCGGGGGGGCCAGCTCTGCCATATCAAGGGCTGGCCACTGTGCCTGGCTTCAGCGAAGAGCATCTGCTCGGGTCTCGCGCATATAATGATCCATACCTGCAAATGTACCCCCAGACGCCTGGAGCAGGCGCGGAAGCGCAACCCAGCACTCCATATAATCTTCCGTCGGGCACCATCACAGCTTCCGCGGCAGCCGCACGGCGGAAAGCAGGAACCAATACTACGTCCTCCAGCAGTAGCAATGTTGTGGCCCACATGCAGATGCAGCACTTGAACAGCCAGTCGGGAAGCCTCTTGTACGGAGCCCATGGCTTCCCTGGTGGCAACAGTTTCTTGTTGCCGGCCTCCACCTCTACGCTGGGCGGAGGCAATACTAGTGGAGAAAATACAACCGGCACAGGCAATACTACCACAGGATCCCCTCTCTCGATTTCCGGTTCCGGCAGCGGTCATCCAGTGCGGCGTCGCGGTGGACGCGCCGGGCGTCGGCAGCAGAAGAAGCGCGCCATGCAGGCACTGGAAGAAGAGTATCAGCGTCTGCTGAACGATCACGATCCCGCGGTTGCGGCGCAGCTGCTGCAACAGCTGCCGCTTGCCCGAGCCGTGGGAGCAGTGGCCCTGCCCGGCCCCGGAGGCGGCGCCGTTATGTGCCTCAGCCAACTGCCTGCGGACCAGCAAAGACACCTTCCGACTGGTGAGGTGATTGTACCCAACTATTTCTACAACTACGAGGATTTGAGTCAGCTGCAGCAGCTGCCGCTGGGAGCAACTCCCAGCGCAGCTTCCTCGACCGCCGGAGGCGAAGGTGATCGCATTCAGCTTGTTGGCGCTGGCGAAGAACTGCTGACAACCAAAGCGCACAAGGGATCGAAGAGAATTGCAGGAGGCTCGCCAGAGATAGATGAAGATCCAGGCCTGGTGCTACCCGCGTGTCTGCTGGAAGCGGGACCGGGTCTCGACAAACTGACAGAAAGAGAAATACAGGACCTTGTGGGGCTCACATCACCAGGGACAACAGGTGCCAAATCAACACGAGGTGCCGCAGGAGGTAAAACGATTGCGCGCATGGGCGTGGAAGAAGCGGCCCTCGCAGCGAAGAAGCCTCACATGGTGTTGATGCCACGCGCACGAGGCCAAAGAGAGAAACAAGACGCAGACAAGGGCGGCAAGGGAAGTCGCGCAGTGAGTGTTGATTCCGCGATTTCTCCGATCCCGGAACTACAAGAGACCGTTGCCGCTAATTTAGTGCGCGTCGTCGGTGCTTCACCTCCCAGCCGCAAAGGTTCTTTGGCAAGTACTTCTGGCGTAAACTACGACAAGGGGCACAACCGCCGCACCTCTGTCAGTAGTTCTCAACTTGGTGGTGCTGCGTCTTCTAGTATCAAAGGCGGCAAATCTTCCTCGAAAGATCCTTCGTCTGCCATAACCTTCGCCGGACCGGGCTCGGGTGTTAACAGCCACATGATGAACAAGGTGAAAGGTGGGATGAAAAGTCAACACATGAAGAGCGGTGCCAGCACCACGTCCTCAACCGGAACGAGCACTGTACCTCTCGGAAGCAGCCGAGGTGCTGCGATTCTTCCACCCCAGCACTTGGTCCCTGCGTTCGCTGTCAAGCTGAAAAAAGCAGATGCTGACCTGATTGAAATCGAGCATATCGACAATTCGGCTGGCGGCACCGTGGAAGCGGAACCGTTCAAACCGTACCGCTGCAATGCGGTCACGAGCTTTTCCTACTCCAGCGGTCTTGCGCAAAGCCAAATCCACGAGTCAGGGGAAGTCTCGCCGCTCACAGCCTTCCTACTTAAGGACACCAGCAGTGGTGCGCCGGTCAGTCTGAAATTGGAGAGCCACGCTCCTGCTCGAGAAAGTGCTGTTAGTACAACTGGAGGACGGTGATGCTGGAGGCGCTCTTCCTAGCGCTGATATCGCGGCGGCCGTGACCCCTCCGTCAAACATAGCAAGTAAAACAGAGCCAGTTCCTGAATTGTTTCTAACACCGATTTCCGAAGGCGAAAAACCAAAAACATCAAGATGGAAATCAAAGGCAAAGAAACAAGACGACGCTACGACTTCGAAAAGTTGAGGACAGCAGGACATGATCGATGATCGTGAATACTTCTAGTTGAAAAATAGGTAGGTCGTTCTTGTCCAGTACGTCTCCACTTCTCGTTGTATCGTTCAATTAGAATTGCTATTTTCAGCGTCAGGTTCATCGTTGTGGTTGTAAGACACAGTTGAAAATGATATACCAGATAATATTTGTCCAAAGCAGATAGAGTTGCAAGTCTCCACGCAGTAGGAGAAGGGGAAAGTAGTTACTTCGACCTACACCTATGTTAGAATAATTATAAATATATTTATACGAACTATTTTTTCTCATTCCCTCCCTCGTGTGGTGAACTGGGATCGTCTTTTATATTTGTGGACATCGACCATGTGCGTTCCATTGCAACTAAGTACATCTGCTTCCCCTCCCACAGGACCTAGTCTTCACGTCACGAGCAAGATATTTTTACTCCGTTTTTTGTTTTTCATGGACCCCCGGAAAATACTTAATGGTATGACAAGCAACGACACGATGCTTCAGCTTCTAAAAAGGAAGCAGAAACAGGAAAGCATGGGCTGCATAATCATCGTTTACTTCTGACGCTGACCGAAGATGAAAAATAAGCTTTTGATTCTCGCAACATTAAACTTTCCTGATTCGTCATTTACAAGAAGATCAACGCAAAAGCAAATATTATTCTGCCATTTTTAGGGGTGATATGATGTCAGCAACAGCATCTACGTAAATTAACCACACATTATTATGAATGTATTATGACTACATTCAATTTCAAATCAGAATGACTGTTGTACTCGTAATTTGTGTACGTACCTTCTATCTCCCGTATTGAATGCTCACCTCCTCGAGGCGAGCATATTCCCATCCCATCCCGTATTGAAAAAAATGAACCTTAGGCAAGAAAAAGCAGTGCGAGATGGTTTTCGTATTTGTCCATCCACCAAGTCCATAATTAACACCACTAATCGACTTCTAGCACTTTCAACACCCTCTGCCTCGATAGATTTATTTTCGAACAACGAGCAGAATTGAAGAAGATTTTATGTTGACTGGGAGAAACTGGTGAAAATGAAACTGAAACAAAGAAACGCCGTGAGGCCGCGACGACGATGTCAGACATCCATATTTATTTGTCATCAGAGAACAGGAACAGCAGAGTCGCCAAGCCCTTGCCCTGGAGATTGATGCTTTTTGATCTACACGCAGAGTCTTGTTGATGAAGATACGTCGAATGTCAAGTTGTAGATGTTGTTGTACACCAGCACATAGTTTTTTTAATGAATATCATCGATTATGACAAGGACGAGCACGAGTTCCTGCTCAAACAAGACGATGACGACAAGCAACCACTTGTAAAAGAACGAATCTTCGGTTTTGAGCGACAAAAAATTTCCCCACTGATCATCCCCACCACCCTGTAAGCAGTTCACAATCCTGCATGCGGTGACATGAGTCTAGACCCCGAGCATTCTCGGTCCTCTTTTAGTTGACTCTATCAACATTTTCGCGAAGAAAAAGTAGTATTAGATGATGATGAAGCACTATCTTCATATTGCTTTGGAACTACTTTAAGAAATTATGCATGTGAAACAGTTTCTATGTAATTGGTATACTGAGTAAAAATCACTTGTTGGGGTTGCACAACGACTCGTCATGTTGGTCGTCATTCACCGTCATTGCAGTGGTCTGCCACCCATTGGGCATCCTTATCAATCTTAATCGACTTGTTTTTGACAGACTAGAAAAACAGATACCAGCATTGTTCATCAATATTTTTGACATAGAATAAGCAAAACGAACACGACAAAGTCATCAGTCAATATGCGGTCCCAGTCACGGCTTCCTCGATGCGTTAGAGAGAAGATTGGCAGGCAATTGCATGCTCGTGAGGATCACCCGCTTTTCATTGTGCGGCGGATCATCGAGCGACATCTCGCTGGCTTTACGCCTCTCCAAGCTCCGCTTGATCCCGTCGTGACGGTAAAACAAAACTTCGACAATTTGCTGATACCCGCTGACCATCCCAGTCGGAGCCCGTCCGATACCTATTACTGTTCTTCCACTGGTGGCAATGAGCATGAGGAAGGGTGGACTGAATCTGTCTCACGGCGTCGAAAGTGCTTCCGTACACATTTAACCGCGCATGAAGGTGAAAACTATTGGAGAGGCAAATTTCTGATATCCGGTGATGTGTATCGCCGGGACGAAATCGATGGCACCCATTTTCCGGTCTTTCATCAGATGGAAGGGGTAAAGCTGTTTCGTCGACGTTCTAAAGGGCGACAGAACTACTGTGGCAGTGGCAATTGGACTGAAGCTTTTCAAGATCCCGGGAGAAATACAAATACTACAACTAGCGAATCCAAGAACAAAAATTATTACATCGTAGACGAATTAGAATTACATCAATCTTCGCAGGAAGAAGAGCACCAGGAGAAACTTGTGATGGAAGATCTAAAAGCGACATGCGAAGGTGTCGTGGCGCATCTTCTTGGAGATAATCCCGCTTTTCGATGGAATGAGGATTTTTTTCCATTCACACATCCAAGTCTAGAACTTGAGATCGCACGACACAATGCGAGTCCTGCGATGGCGGGAACCACACCAGCTCAAAAGAAAGGCTCTCCTGCCACAAAAGAGCAACATCCGCCGCTTCAACCAGCAGCTAAACAGGAGAAAGACGCGCCTTCCTGGTTGGAGATTCTGGGTTGTGGACTGCTAAAAGGACAAGTTTTACGAGCGCAAGGGATTGACGATGACAAATATTGTGGCTGGGCCTTTGGTTTTGGCCTGGAACGAATAGCAATGCTCCTATTCCAGATCCCGGACATTCGACTTTTTTGCTATGATGCGAATTGATATATAAAATGTTCGCAATATATTCATCTACTAGAAGAACTCGAAGATTGACTTCTGAGTTGAGAATGGTTGAGCTAGCTTGATAAACTTAATCTTGCTTTTTTGTAATCCGATTGTGGGAGTACACGTACAGCTCCAGCATCTACTTACCAAGAAGAGTAAGACTAAGAGACAGTTACACTTACAGTAATATGTGAAGAACTTCTAGTACAAGTGCTTAGTGTTAGTCAGCACGTCGCAAAGTACCAAAGAAGATGCAGATGCACCCAGCACTTGTGCCTTTTCTCACTTCCGCGGCCGTTTTAACGAGAACACACTGCTGGAACTGTTTTGTCCCGCCATTAGGCTAGTAACACTAAATGGGACAACATGATGATGATGATGATGATGCATGATTGCGCGCTCGTCCTCTAATTTATGAGTGAGGACGAACGTTTTCTGTCGCAATTCGAAGGGCTGTCTGCCGATCTTGAAGCGGGTGGCGAGCGTTGGCGAAAAGTGGTGTTTCGACCCTTTTCCAAGTACCCAAGTGTCACAAAGGATCTTAGTTTCTGGCTCCCTAATCCTAACGCTAAGGAGGAGCCTTTCAACGAAAGTGCATTCTTCGAGATAGTGCGTGACGCGGAAAGCACGTTGTTGTCTTGTTCATCTCCAGCTAGCGCTAGCACTTCATCTACATGCTCTACGGATAGTAACAGGACCACGACGACCAGTGCTGATACGCTGCAAACGACCACGTCTTCAAGCGTGGGGGATTATAATGCTAGAAGAAGCCCCTCTTGTTCAGAATATCGGCGACACCAGGAAACTGCTTCCTTACCTACTTTTATGCCACCCAACTACCGTGCTGGAGGAGAGCAAGAACATTACCGTCTTCGTCACTTGGTTGAGTCAGTGAAGTTGATATCTGAGTATTGGGACACCAAAAGTCAGAGGTTGTCGCGAGCTTACCGCATTGTGTACCGAGATATGAGCCGAACTCTGACACACGAGGAAGTGAACTCCATCCAGAATCACATTGTACAGCGCGTGACTGAAGTCCTTCAAGTCAAGATACGCTAGACGTAGTGCAAATCAGTAGTTAACTGTACCAACTGTCACTGGATGCGGATGCGCCATCTCTCTTCAGCCTCCTAAGTAATTTGCTGGAAAGGATGATGACACATGATCTTCCATTCCAGGATCTTCGTGTTCCCTTCTAAGTATGACCATGAGTTCCCTTCCTGCAATGTTCAGAGTAGGCGCCACTTGAACTCCACATCTACATCAGGGCTCGTTCAGGTCTTAGCGGTCTACAACTTCTGAAAAGTGGATCAACATCGTGCAGATGTTCCTGTAAGTATCAAGACTGGTCGTGCTATAAAAATGTTCATCACGATGTGAAGAAGATGTGACGCTCTACTCCAGATGGCAGATCCACGAATTGATGTTCTTGTAGAGCGGCTGCTCGAGAGCTGCACAATTTTTCTTCGCTTCCTATCAAAGATGGCTAACATTTTTCCAAGAACATGCCCTCTCCAGCAGCACGACAGCGTCTTTGCCATCAAGACAGCGTCTTCAAGTACTTGAAGATTCCGAGCACGATGTTGCTGACGAGGATCTTCTTGTGCTGCCTCGTGTTGGGGCCAGGATGGCGACGGCTCCAGCAAAACGATTTTTTAGCCCTTTTCTCTTCAGATGCGGGAAAAGATAGTGAATGCGAAACAAGCGTCCACACTATTTTGGTGTCAGCAGCTCCAGCAGGTAACTACAATATGTGGTCATGCCCACACTGCTACGAAGGAGGGATGGCAGCAGAAGTGTCGGACCTGAGCTGTGAAGACCCAAGCTACGCTCCCAGCACCGGTGACGATGTACCCTGGCGCACGCTGAAAACAGCACTCTTTCAGCTAGTCGAAGATGCAGTGACATCAGCAGCGACGTCGCATGGATTAGAAAAGTTGATTCCATATTTTTATGCGAGAACTTGCTTCCATCGTTTAAGATATTCAAGTTGTGTAGCTACTTCAATCGTTTTTGCATGCAACCTACAGACCTGGTATAACTTATTTTTGAAATGCAGCTCGAACACGAACTCGTGAAAAAGAAATAATTCAATCATTTGCATTTTTGATAGTAGCTCTCGCAGTCTCGCTAAATGCAACCTGATTTCATACTGTAGACATGGCCATGCCACGAAGTCGCTGCTATTTGGGACTGATGTGCTTGAACTTCGTGAAAGTGTACCTGCATCCACCAGAGGACCGATTGGAGTACTTTCAGACTACCAAAATGGGCGGAACCAGCTTCAAAAAGTTGATACCACTGTCGTACTGGGATGTGCTGAACTCTGGTTGGCCCTTGTTCTCGATTTTGGACATTCTGGGGCAGTTGGCTAGGTACGAAGCCAACGTGTTGAAGCTCCCAGCACCTAGAGGTTGGGGTATAAGCGGACTGAGCATGGACATGGAAGGATTTGAAGATACGCCATTCAAAATGAAGACAGCGGCGAGTCGAAATCCTGCTCAACAATCACAAGTGGCGGATGGAGATCATGAAAACACAGCCGAAAATCGTTTTCATAAGACAGTCCAAGAAAGCCTGAGGGCGCAGCTGCTGGAGCACAGGATCGAAAACACTCCCTCATCTCTTGGCACTGTGACAACTTCAGAACAAGGAGAGAGGAGTGAAGGAGCTTTGCCTTATTTGCACAAACCAAAGCAGACTGCAATGCAGGAGCAGCTGCAGGGGCATGAGCAAGGACAAATTCAGCTCTCCGTATCCTTTTCGGAGGTCTCGAAGACTGGGCAAGCAGGGTTTTTCGGAGCCCTCCTGTACCTAGCGGAGCAAGAACACGTATCGCCGTGTCATGGTGGACCTGCGTCCGCGTATTTCACACTGGCTGAAACGCTCATACATAGCGAAGCCCAGTATGTTTCCTCAAATAGCAAAAATAACCGGAGAAATAACCACGTTGATGTCTCGACGACGTTGGGGAACAAAATGTTCAACAGCAACTTCAATACGTTTCCACACGACCAGAGGATCATACCACCAGGTAGTCTTTTTCACATGAATCAGATGCCGCAGAGTCGCGAGTCAGTGCGGAACGCGACGAAAAACTTTGTCTTACTCGGGGAAGCACAAGTCCACAATTGTCAGTCGAATATGACGGTTTATCATCATTTGCGATCAGACTGGAACTATTTCGGTGTGCTCAGCCGTATCGAGAGGCGTCGCGTTTTGCCTGTTCTATTCGGAGACCTGATGACCCAGTGGTACACACCGCCACCGCCTGCTGTGGAACAGACAGAGCGAAAATACAGCGATCTAAAGAGCTCGGTAGCGAAAGTGAACAACGAGGCGCACGAGTCACAGCCTGGAGGTGCAGCATCAACATCCGCGGTCACTTCGAGCACGGAGAGCGTCGTCGAGGATGGACACTCCTGGCAAAGCTCTTGTTTCGGTTTAGCTGGAAGGCAAGATGACAGCAGCCTCAATGACCTGATCCACATTGCTGTCTCTGCAGATGTCAAGCAGATCGACGGCTTTATTGTAGCTCTCAACTCGCTTGTCCGAAAATCAGCGAATAGTGAAAAAACGTGCGTGCATGTCTTTCTGCGAGAGCATGAGCTAGAGTTCATTGCAAAAGGGTTGCAGTGCGCCTTCGGTGAACGTATGGAGACTCGAGAGGCGCGAAGCGGAGGTCATACACATACAGACGCAAGATCGCTATCGCCTTTAGAAAAAGCACTACAAGTAGACATCCAGACGAAGGGAGAAACGCGTCCTCTCACGGACGACTCGCCTCCTTCTACCTCTAGCACGAATAAACAAGGATACGCCAGCCTGGGCACTTTTTGGTTGTATGATCTCTTGCACACAAAAAGCGACTCGTCGAAGGTCTTACTGTCCGCAGCAATGGGCGAAGAACAGGAAGACACAGATGAAGACGGTGACGCAGTAGATGACAAACAAGAATATACAGTTACAGATAGCAGCTCTCTTTCGGAGGATCGAAACTTTTTTATGGATAGGATACAGGAGTTGCAAATTTTATGCTTATGCTTTTTCCTCCGACCTTTTCGCTATATAAATGATGTTGAGCAGGCTTCGCTGTCAGAATGCATAGGAAGGACTAGAAGGCAACTTTTGGCTTCTCCAAGCTCTAATCAATTGCAGCAAACTGCTCACAGAGAGAAGGCGCCTTTGCCGGTCCTCCTGCATCGTCTTGATGAAGAAATGGTTGGGGGATTGTTGGGGCCTCAAGGCGGAGACCAAAAGAAAAGGTTTCGAGTCGGCGCGAGTGATTTCGATGTTAGCAAGGGCTTTCTCCGTGACACAGGAAACCTGTCGGCGCTTCATAACTACGTGAGATTTTTCTTATGGAGCTGTTGATGCAGTAGTTTCTGGTCTTTTTCATTTTTCCAACCGTTGGTTGGGCATTTGTCCTTTTCCTTAGTTGTGGTGCTCTTCAATTTGTACTAGTATTCTGCAGCCCTCTTCAATTTGTACTAGTATCTCGTCCTCTGCAGCCCTCTTCAATTTGTACTAGTATCTCGTCTCCAAATGATTCATCTCTTCTTCTAATACTCCTGCACCGGTTACTTCCGCGATCGATCCGGCATGTGCTCTACTTTGACGTCGATATACTGATAGGCAAGGACCCAAGGCAGTTGTGGGAAGAGTACATGCCGACTCTCGAGAACTCTCGAGCAACTGTCTGCGCAGCGATTCGTCCAAGTTCACCGCTCTTCAACTACTTGCCGTTATGCTGATGTCAAGAATTCCGCAGATATTCATATACAGTTACAGCACTTGTAATGGTATTAAGAGTTCTACTTGTTACAGAAGTTGAAGTCTTAGAGAGAGAACGTGAACACTAACACGAGTTCCTTACGAGGGACTGAAGTCATCATCGTAGTACTAATACTGGCTTACAATGTGATTGCAAATCTCTAAGCCTTGGAGTTCTGTATCCGCATACGCCGGAGTGGGTACCTATGAACAATCCGGCTTTCAATGCTGGCGTTCTGTTCCTTCATCTAGACCGGTGGCGGGAGCGTCCTTTGATTCAGGCTAAACTTGACGCGTGGGTTGCAAGCCGCGATAACAGCGGGCCGGAGACACTCTGTTACGGAGTAGATGCTGAGTATTCACTCACAGTGGTCGTCAGGTTTTGGTCCAACCATGTAATCGAAAAAATGGCTGTGGCACTGTCTTACAACACGACGAAGGCTTTCGAGGACGAAACAGTTTTAGTTTTTTCTTATCCGCCAGTATGAGTATGTTATATCAGAATCCGAGGTATCAATCTTCGATGTTCGAATGTTATACTCATCTAGACATCACCCTCCTTTTCCAACTTACATACCGTTTTTCATACCCGGCGCCACGGTTCTCAGCCTTTGATGCTGCTTTTGTTCCATGACGAAGCGTGTAAGCTGCCGCACCGTTGGAATGTGGATGGGCTGGGACATCGCCTAAACTATCCGAAGCCCATCCTGGAGGATGGTGGTCTCTTTCACTGGACTGGCCCTCTCAAACCTTGGCTCGTGGACGGTGTGAATCTTATGAGAGTGTGAATAAGGTAAAGTTCTGGAGGACAGGTTTACGTTCAGAAGTTTTGGTTTTCAGTGATTCTTGAATGTCTCAGATGAATCAGAATGTGTCAGACAGAAAATCATTATCATATCGTTCGTGAACGCAAAGAACAAGCGCATTATTATGGCTTGTTTGGCTCCTGGTCCTGATTTCGTCCGGAATCCGTATCGTGTTCGTGGTGAAGGCAGCTACTTATCAGTTATAACACAATTATACAGCATGATATTCTTCGTAGACATGTTGATGTACGTGACACCGTCTAAATGCCGCAGATTATGGGAGCCCTACACGGTGAATTACTGTCCGAGGTATTCTTTTCGCGTACATACAACAACCTGTCGGCCCGATTCGTGGTATTGTTAGCGGTGCCGGAGCGAAGGCGAGCAAGGGATACGGATATTAGTTGTGTCACACGTTCTTGCATCTGCGTTGTCATTTCACCGATGTCGTCACTAGAAGTTCTACTTTTTCGTTTACTGCTAGAGTCTAATATCTTTCTTTCTTCTTATAGGAATATGAATATGCCGCTTTGAGTTGTGTCTGAATCGTTCATTTACTTCTTGAACAGGAAATTTTGTATCTGTAGCTCAACTTTTCATTTTCTGGGACCCTCGCCAAAGGGCAACATGAATGATTGGTTTTTTAGGCTGTCTGTATCACAACCCTGCTCTCTTCAGGGTAACTAAAAGACAGGATTATTCCAGAGCTAGCTACTTGCTTGATTCTGAACCGGGAATCTTCGAGGAAGACGTGCCTCCCGCGTCAAATGTCTTTCGACGAATCTGGAATAGGTTCTGGTAAATGTGAAAACTGAAAAGGTATCGATAATAAACGCATCTGCATTATGTAGTAGAAGTGCTCGAAAATAAAAAAACAGTTTATGATTCAAAATCAATTCTAGAAGAAGGAGAACGAATTATCTTCGTAGAACAGTGCCGAAGAGGAGACACCGACGCCAGTAGTTGCGGGATATACGCCTCTAGTAAATACCCTCTTGCACCACCCGCGTTTTCGTTTTCGTATCTTCAAATATTTTTCTGAGAAGCAAGACCAAAGCTTTCGAGCAACACAAGCAAATGGCATACAGCAAGCGCTACGGAGAAGCTGACCGTGGTTGCTCAGACAGAACAGGGCCCGAATGCTAATGCGGCCCTTGCGCTCGTCGACTCTTGACAGTTATACCTATAGCGGTCCCTGCGTTTGGTCTCCATCAGTAGCCTTGCTGGTCTCGAGCAAGGAAGCACTACACGACGACAAGTGTGGTATCCGTCTCCTGCAATCACCGTCGTTTGGCGTCGAATAAAGTCGTTAGAACGAGAGCTACGTCGGCATCACGAGAGGAGGATTCGTGACATGGTTCTGGGGCAACGTGAACCTGCAGCAGTACCAATTTTTTCTCAGGTACAACTCCAAAAGTGACGTCGAATTGAGACTGGCTGCAGTGATGGTTGCAGGAAACAAGACGAATTTCAAAGTCGGCGACCGCGTCCATGCCCGATGGGTTCAAAATGGCTCTTACTACCCCGCGACGATCAAAGAACTCAGGGCGAAAAAGGGTATCTTGTACAGGTTGAGAATGTGAATGATTTTGCTTTCCTCGGATCACCAACACTATCGCACGCGCACCATATGAAGTCGGAAAATTTTGCTTTCGGATCACCAAACCTATATATGACGCAGGGCCGAACGGCCCCCCCAACACCCCCTTGGGGTCTGGTCTGTGGTGGCGCGCCCGCGCGCTTTTCCGCGCGGATTTTTCGCGGATTCTAGTGATGGAAGGCGTCAAAACCTGGCGCGGGCCTCCCCTTGGGCCTCTCAGCGTGATCCTAAGGGCCACGGTCGCAAGAGCAAGCAAGCCGATGACCAAGGGCCCGGAGGGTACGGGCGGCACGGCTCAGGGGGTCCAGCCCCTCGCCTTTTGCCGTCTTCGGAGGCCTTCCGCCGCCGGTGCACTGCTGCGGCGGCGAAGCGTAACGGATGCACTGAGGGCGCAGGCGGTCCCGTGGGCCCCTTTTGTCTATTGCCATCTAACCCCTCGAGTCTGTAGGTTACATGCAAACGAGAAGGAGGCAGCGAGCCCCTTGGCCCCCCCTTGAGGCCTTCCACCTACTTCCCAGGCCTCCAGGGGACACAAAGCTCCGGGAAGGGGCCGGGGGGGGCCCTTGGCCCCCTTTTGGGGCCTTCCCCCCCCGGCAGACGCCTCCAAAAGGGGCCCAGGGCGCCCGGCCCCCCCCGGGGCCGTCGGCCCGCGCCCTGGAACCTATATAAAATGTTCAGCAGAAGTCCTTATTGTACTTTCAGTTCATACTCATTCCTCAACATCGAGAACATGAATTCTGTTCATCAGGTCAAGCAGTAGTCGATTGGGACGATGGCGACACTATTGACCGCATTGTCCCTTTGCTGGACCTCACTTTGGTCGACGATGCGAAGCCATCCACGAGACAGCACATCGACGATGTCTGCATCGTCAAGGACCTGCCGAACAAGGGTCGCTGCCTTTTCACCCGAGACGCGCTGAGAGCAGGGGACGTCATCTTCTGCGAAAAGGCCACGCTAGTAGCCATAGAAAGCAAGAGGCAAGACCTGTGGGATGTGCTCAAGGAAATGCACGAAGAAGAATGTTTCGATCTAGGAACATGGACATTCTTGTACGCATCCTTGCTCTCGCTCTTGACGCTTCCCGAAGAAGATATCAAGGTAGATCTGGAAGGGGTTGAAAAATTACATCAAATCATTTCTACATCATTCAATCGTCCGGACAGCTAGTAGATGAATTAGGCCATGTTTTAACTCGTCCGCATTGTTTTTCTAATATTTCGGAAGAAAGATTCAGTTTTCCCGGCTCATGGGCGCAATAAAGCCATGCTCTCAGAAGTACAAGTAGATGGGAGCTTAACAGGAACACACTACAGGTAGTAGCAGACAAGTTCGTGCCAGATGGGGAGAACGAGGTGATATCAGACGATGTGGAGCGGGTCTTCCGTGACCTCGATTTCGTGAAGGTCTTCAATAAGGGACGAGCCTTCCCATCAGGGAGAACGTACACAAAGCACCTTGTGCAGGTACAAGACTTAGAAGATGAATAAATAGAGAATTCGATAGCGATACTTGCTTTCATCTCGTTCTTCATCTGTGCTTTGTCGTATCCGCTCGCTAGCACTACAAACAAACTGAAAGTTTTTTCTTCAATGCAACCACCACTACCACAGAATCTTATCAATGCGTGGCGGTATAACTCGTTTGGTCACCACACCGAAGACGGGCTGGTCTTGTATAATAGGATAAGCATGATGGCGCATGGGTGCGATCCGAGCTGCTGTTGGACCTATGGCGATGAGGATAGTTTCGTTCTGCGATCACGAGTAGCACTTCCGCCCGGAGGAGAACTTACCATCAGCTACCTTCAGGTATAGCTACAAACAGAGAAACTCTTGGTCTTGCGTTGGTTGTGGATGGTGATCGACGTCATGGATTTTTTTTTGTTGGCTGCTCTGCAATTCTGGTCAAAGAAAGTACTTGCTTCACTCACACAGGATGACGACCTCCTGAAGGGCACAGACGTACGGCGGGGTAAGCTAGAAAATTGGAGGTTTACGTGTGCCTGTAGCCGCTGCAGTCTCAAGGTGGACCTTTGCCGAGGATTTCGTTGTCTCAAGTGCAGGGTTGGCGCACACTATTATAAAGAAAACTTCGACCGAGACCATGAAAAGGAGCTCAAGATTATGACGGGTTTACAATCCTGTCGAAGCAAGTAGTACTATTGTGTCTGTGTCGTGGCCAGAATGTCAAGAATCCCATGAGAAGATGCCGGCTTTATCGAAAGCAAAGATAGATCAGAAACAAGTTGACCACCATCATCTGAACCTCCACAGCATGACTGGCTTAAGAGTCTTGAGAGCCTCTTCTAAACTACGCAAAGCAACGCCGTTTGCTATAGGGATGAAGCCGAGTAACAGCAACGTCGAGTCGACGCACTTTGGACGGAGCAGTCAGAAGATCCTAATGCAAGAAAAGTTTTTGAAATTCCACAAGCACAACATGGACATGCTCCAGTCACCCAGAGCGATGGCATCGTCCTCCTATGGTGGGGTTATGAGTAGACGGAGTCCTATAATATTATAAATGAATCACGGATCTTAATCTTTTTTTGTCCTCCTTGGGCTTTTACTAGACGACGTCTATAATTGACGAATTGGAATTTTAGAGACTACATCTACCAAAAGAGTTTCGCTAATACCCAAGCTCGTCGTCCTCCTCGTCTTCGTCGGCGAGCAGCGCGCAAATGAAGATGGATGTCGCGAACGCTATAACTACGGCGGATATCATGTCCTTAGAAGATAGTGCAAGTCCAAGATCGAACAGGAGAAGCAATGATATGAATAGAAAAGACCTGAGTTTATCATTTTTTTGGCTTAACCTTAATCTGCCTAATGTACATGTAGTATCTTTTTCTTTTTTGACCTTGTCGATGGAAAAAGGCTCGACGGACGTCCTCAAAGTACTTAGGCAGCTTGAGCATAGACGTTGGCTTCGTGGGTAGAAAAGTTATTCCCTAGTTAGTATTTAATCTAATCCCTGAAAAGGCAGTCCCGGGAAAGTTCGACCGCACGAGTGGCTCACGCCCTGTGACGTCTGCCATGACGCATGTAACGATTTTTCTGCGAAACAGTGTCTTGACCTAGAACCCGAATACACACAGAGGATTGAAGCGCTCGATAAAACCAACATACAAGACGTGGAATTGGTATTCTTTCTTTTTGTTTTATCCAATTTGTTTAATTTTCAGAACACGAAAAAGTGAAGTCAATATCGCTGTCTTTTACCTGGATTTTTGCGCCATCGACGGTAGATGACAAGATTATGAACCAATAGCGATTGCGTCAATACAGCAACGAGTCATATTTTTAGTTTTACTAGCTTTTAAGAAGTTGTACGGTGTAAATTTAAATCACATTCTTGTTATTGTCCTTTCACTTTTCGACCTTCAAAAACAAAAACTACAGGTTTATAATGCGGCTTTGGACTTTTTTCATGAGAACCACTGGTGTGTGAACGCGTGCGAGCAGATATTGGCTGAGCACTACCAGGAAAATGACAAGGGGACGTCGATTCAGCATTTGAGGAATCGAGTTTTATTCCATGAGCGCTGTTTCGGCAGACCCAGTTTTATATGTTAAGACCCGTATTACGATTAAAATTATAACTTCGTCGTGAAACAAATTGAGAAAAATATTATGTAGTCCTCTTAGAGGGCAGAGCTGCAGTAGGGATCGAAAAAAAACAATCAAAAAGGCGATGGCTGATGTAATTTCTATTTCGCTATTTCTATATATAACCTTTTTACTACAACGACATGTTCTTGTATCCAGAACAAGGGGGGACTAAGTAGAGTGTCTTCTAATTTCAGGCTGGAGATTTGGAAACTCTTGCAGATATGTTGCAGAAAAGCATACTGGGAAGTCCAAGCAGCAAGGATAAGAAGAGCACAGCGGACAAGGCCACAAGCTCTCCGGGACCAGGATCGAAGCCGCAAACTCAAATGACGAAGCTCTCAGAGTGCCTCAATTTATATCGAAAAGCACAGTCGCAGTTTTCGGTGTTGTGCGGTCCCAGTCATCCCTATTCACTAGCGACGCAGAACAAATGGCATGCAGTGCAGCATCGCGTCAATGCTCTTGCAACGGCTCCAACTTAGCTACTTGCCTTTATCTTATATTTTATTAATAGTGGCAGCGATGTTGGCACATGTGTTCGCTTACCAGCATTTTCTCAACACTACCGCGGCCGCTTTGAGAATTGTGAAGCCGGGCAAGGAAGCATACTGAAACTTACAAGTAGTTCAAACAGAAACATGATGACGACAAATTAAGCCTACTAGTGACCTTCTTGTTCTCCCTTCAATATCTTCTCTTCTCAACTCTTCTTCTCTTTCTCTCCGTTCAATTTCGTTTCCTGTTTCGGTTTTCTTTGTCTTACAGATTCAGATACGAAATATACATCCTGCGAGTCCGATGTTGTCTAGTATAAAGGTTTTTGAAAATAAGTTGAAGTTACCAAATTAGTCGAGCAGTCGTGGTGGGACAGCGAGCGCCATCCCATCGCCCACGTTCGAAGAACAGCAACAGGGAAACGTTTCGCGAACCCGAATCATCGCAGTGAAATTAAATCTTCAACTCAGTTAATGGCAAAGATAATGTTAATGTTCGGCGTAGTTGTAGCTGTTACTCCTACTAGTAAGGGTTTACAAGGATCATTGATGCAGTGCACGTTCAGTTAGTGTCAGATCATCGGGATGACCATGAATAGCTCCTGAATACTTGAATTACAGATCGATGAGAAGATAGAGAAAACATAACTTTATCGATGGACGATGTGTCATGATGCCTTTTAGTTTTTACATATGAGGAAGTACCGGATTGATCTAAGCCCTTCGTGCTTCTGCTTGACACGGTTACGGCTTCGGAGGCTAACCAGCAAATGCAAACGAGAGAGCAGTCACTCTCATCACTTATTTCCTTTGATGCACTGTGTCTGTGTCTGTGACTGTCACGACTTCAATTCCGATTTTTATAGTCGTGGACATGGCTAAGTATTTTCAATCGCATAGAGCAGTAGCATCACTGTACAGAAGCAATGTCACGTAGGTACTAGGTAGCCGGCACCATATCACGTTGGTAGCCGATTCCGAGCTACGTCATGTTCATAAAAAAAGTTCATACATGGTCGATATTCCAGTCATCTTGCTGATTCGTGAGGGTACATTGTTGTACTTGTACTATTCGCTGTGTTGATTCAACTTCAAAAAGGTATGGGTTTACTAGAAGTAGAATTTTTACTAGTAGGCAATTCTACTGAATGGTAGTATGAAGACATCGATGAAGATGATCTTCATGTTTCGTGTAGCCGCCGAGTTTTTTACCGCCATGGATTGTATCGCAGCATTTGTTGGCAACCGCGTCCGCGTCAGGTTTTTTGGGTGTCTACGAATCAATGTTCGATGAAAGAAATACGAATAACAGAGAGATGATAATAGTGCATTTTCAAAGAAAAGTCGCGCGGGTTTTTGTGGTTCTCTCACCCGGTGAGGTAGACAAAATTGAAAGGAAGTGTTTCAAATACGAGGCTTACCTTTTCTCTGATGTAATGCAATGAGGTGGGGTCTAAAATTTCCATCTTCTGTTCTGGGGTTGAGGATATCCATACGTGCTGTTGTCTGTGGTTTAGGTGTATCACAGGAGGCATGCGTGAGAGAAAACCACGCCAAGCTGATGAAGGACAGCACTAAATCAATTTTGGTGAAGAATTTTCACAGCGTTTTCTGTTTCTCTAAGCATCACAGATCCATGCCCAAGGGCGAGAGTTTTAGGTCAAAATATCACTTCACAACGCTTCATTTTGTTGAATGATCATCCAGCACCTTCTTCAGCTCTACTCATTATTGATTACTTCTTACGTTGTGGATCTCCAGCATCTCGTCTAAGTACGTTTTTACGACAAGGAAAGATATTTAAACCGCTATATTGGCGTTGACGAGATTGTCATCTCGATTTCATTTTATGTCGAATGCGATAAATGTGAATGAAATTGTCACCACTGTTATCATCGAAGAATGAAAAATGGAAGCCCGTGAGGATGGAGGATTTCCTGGTGCTAAGCGACCTGCAGCGACAGCGAGTGCGAAAGTAGCCAGTGTTGGGAATTTAGTGACCGCAGGAGTACTTCCTATGACAGCACGCGGAACTACAATGACAGCAGGAGGGGGCTCCGGTAGTATATCTCTGGCAGGACCAACTTCAGCAGGTGTCGATCCCGCACAACTCTCGATGACTATGGTGGACGCAGGAGGAGACTGCGACGAGGTGGATCATGCGCCAGAAGTTGGCAGCAAAGTGAGGAAACGAGATCCAGCCGCAATGAAAAGCAGCAAAGCCGCAGAAACGTTAGGGTCGAAGTCCTCTTCAACAACCTCAACGGCAAAAGCGGGAGAAAAAGTGCAATTCGCATTGCCACCTGGTATTGATAGCGTAGCCTTCGCGGCGAAGTTCAGGGAGCTATTCTCTTCGTTCGGCGCACCGCCCACAGGAGTCGCGGGTCCATCCGTTTCGGCTGCAGCGCCGTCTTCATCTACAGTGCACAATTCCACGTCAACCTCAACGGAAACGACAGAATCATCAACAGAAGCTGTTACAATCGAAAACAAAAAACTTTTGGATTTACAACGCCTCCTAGTCGATAACAAAGAGCTCTTGCAGGAAGCAGGATTCTCCCTAAGCAGTCCAAGCTCTGTAGTTCCAGTGGCGTCCGCGGCGAAGCCACCTCCACTTATGATCTTCTGTCAGCAAAACCTAGAGCAAAGGTAGAAGGCCTATAAAGTGTAAGTAGCATGAAAGGACCTTTCAGAAAAGTAGGAGGATGACCACACCTTCCGCTTTGTCAGCTGGTACACGCCAACGAACTCTTTCTCTTGGTGATATTACATCCTCGTTGTTTACCTTCATCTAGTATGCCGCTTTGGATGCCAAAATATTTAGAAGAATCGGAATCCCCTACTGGTACTGCTCTCCTGTTGCTTTCATTGTCTTACTCGACGTAGCCGCGGCTCCGTTGCTAAGCCAGATTAGTGTGACTGCGCAAAAGCAAGAGAACAGCGTTTTTGGCCAGATCTCCAAATCTGTGGTCAAAATCTACAATACAAGTGCCTCTTACGACTACGATAACCCGTGGAGCGCGCCAAAACAGGGACAAGGGCACGGATCCGGCTTTATCATCTCCAAGAACAGAATCGTCACAAACGCACACGTGGTCAGCAACACTACCTTTATCCAAGTTCGAAAGGCGGGTACCAGTAAGAAATTTCCCGCGAAGCTGCGGAGGATCTTGCACTCAGTGGACCTGGCGCTCCTAGAACTCGATGCGGAAGCCATTGCAACTGGAAACACCAAGAAACCGTCGAAAAGCAAAGCTGTTACAGCGGCTGCAGCAGCGCAAAGAGCTCCTAGTCAAGTAGAACCTTCTGGGACTCCTGGGACTGGGTTAACAGGTAATATAATTGATCCCGTTTTGGAAAAGAAGAAGGAGAAAGCCATAGAAGATTTCTTTCGGGGCACGATTGCTCTGGAATTTGGCGAAACGCCGCGCGTTGGAGACGAAGTTTTTGCTTATGGTTTCCCCTGGGGTGGGGAAGAAATGAGCCTTACCAAAGGCGTCGTCTCCCGTGTGGAGATGAATGAAGCTGCGCACGGCTCCGGAAGTGAAGTGCTATCCTGCGACATGGATACGGCGATAGTCGGCGGAAATTCAGGTGGTCCAGTCATCGGTGGTCACGGGAGCACCCTCGTTGTGGGAGTCGTTTTCCAAGGGTATCTACTTCACTACACAACATCATGATATTGATATCGTTGCGACTACCTTCTACTTACTTCTTCATTTTCATAAGCGTATTCTCTCTCAGTCTCAGAAATCTTGGTGGCCGATGTAAACAGTGAAGACTGGCGCACTATCTCCTACGATGTTCATCAACGATAACTGTACCAACAACATGTACTTCTTGTCCTCGTATGATGAAGCTAGTACTCTAATATATAAAACTAAACAAGAACGGTGGTCGATGAGTATGAGATAAGACCTTGTTCATCTGAACTTCGACAATACAACCCAGATACGACTCAAAGCCTGGTGGCTACATGATCGCGGTCGAGGTGTTGAAGCGCGTGGTTGAACTGGATGACGAGGGGCGAAGCCTGATCACTCCGTCGACAGGTATCACTGCCCAGAAGTTGGAGAACAGGTCTCTAAGGCGCGCATTGGGCCTCGACGAGCGAACTACGGAGGATGCTATGTCTCCGAAACGAGGCGCGAAAGAAGGGACGGAAGATGAAAATGCTGCATCGGCAATGGACGACGTGCGCTCTGTAGAATCTCCGAACGAAAAAGGGGGGTCAACTCATCAACAGGGGAACGAAGGAAAAGCCATGACTTCACCGCTGACCGCAGTTGTAGAGGGGACAAAAAATGTTGTTGAGGAAAATCAAAATCTTGCGGAGGATGATACGAATTGCGATGGTCAACCAGCAGCCACAACTGAGATTGTGAAAGCGAAGGATGGCACTCCCATCGCAGTCACGCGTGTAGCAGCAAAAGGAGAAGGCGCGATCGAAGTTAAGGCTACTTGTTCCAGTTTGGTGATGCTCAAAGAAATTCAGAACTCTTTTATAAGTAACCCAAAGAATAACTGGCTGAACAAGCTGGTGAGAGCAGCTCCTCTCCAGATTGATATGATCGACAGCACGCATAATCCATAATGTTAGTTCGCGTCAGATGAATTATTCTACCTCAGTTCCTCGCCGTCTTCTAATCCTAGTGGCATCATGATTTGTCGCGTAGGCGACTACTCGCCGTTGAGCAATATTTTGCTGCCGAACGACGTTCTCCTTCAGATCGAAAAGTATGAGATCGGTGAGAACGGAACAATCGAACTGCGACCAGGCGAGCGTACTCGATGGACGCATGCATGCTACACCGGGAAAACCATAGGCGAATCGATTTTCTTCAAGTGGTTTAGAAATGGTATTCGTTGTTGCATTGGACTATACTATTACTATCACTAGTAAGTTGTACTTGTATCATCTTCTATCTAAGAACCTGGTAGAGTTTGTTCAGGGCTTCGCTTTTCGTTGTTGCACATTTTTTACTACTACCACACGCACACGCTTGAATAACTAGTATCTTGTCAACAATAAAAATCAAAGGTAATTTCTATTCCGGAACGGTTCCGTTAACAGTGACACCGGGGGATGTGAAATATGCTATCGAATATCTCTACGACGTGAGACCGCAGTTTGTTTTGAGAGGCGGTGCTGTATTTCAGCCGCTCACCCGGAACCTGTGTATGAAAGGCGCTGGCGTGCGTCCGCGTATCAAAGCACTCATGTACGACTACCGGACGCGGGACAACCATGACTTCGTCGTTTTGACGAAGGTGCTTCAGGCGGACCTGACCGCGGGGTACGACCGGGTCCGATACATGATAGTTGAGCGGATTAATGGAGAAGAAATACGAACGCTGCAAGATGTCGTGAAGGCGTTCGACGGACGAGAACCACATCAAGCACAAGCAGCAAGTCTAGAGCTAGAGGAAGAAGCTGATGAGGCAGGTTCGTTAACACCACGTAGTGCCTTTCGACAAGCCCTTCGGCATAAAAAAGACGCAACTACATCATCTACATCCAGTTCTAGTACTAACACTAGTACAACCAGCACAACCACAACAGCTGGAGCAGGAGAGGGGGCCGGCGCCAGTGCTGGAGCAGAAAAGAGCACAGGCGCGGACGAGACTCCCCTTCGGGGCAACAGCTCCGAAAGAACCTATACGATAGTTATGTCGAGCAACCTTGTTCATGGGAAAATGGATAGAGAAGGAATATACAAAATGAAAGTTTTACTTTTAGCGTCCAAGGTGTAACAAGTTGGACCTCCTACAACTAGCCAATTATACATTTACTTTTCACGAACACGACCGTCGTTCGATTTGGTCGAGACTCCAGTATATGTATATCAAAGTACAACCCCTAAAAAACAGTCTATGATATAGATCTAGTGGCCCACCACATTTTTTATCGCACAACTTCTAAAGCTGAGCTGGAAAACGGACAGGCAGTGGTTCTGATTTCCTCGAGCTTAGCTGAAGATACAAAGAAGATCGCTGCGACGTACCACGTGCCTCTCTTAGAGCATCTTGCATCATAACGACTACGTCTACGAGGATCTGAAGGCAACGTCCAGCAACATTTCTTCTTTTAGTGGAAGAAGCAGCTTTCCCCGCCCCTGTCGCATTCGCAATGACGACCGTCCTCTTAGGCCGCCTGTGACAGCACAGGTCGTGATCGTGTGTGATTGATGTGCTGGTGGTCATCAAAATGGTAGTAGTGAGTGTTGTTGTTATACATACAAGAAACCGGGGTCGCCCCTTGGGCGACCCCTCCTTGATAACAGCACCGTCACAGGCACAGAGTAGAAACATAAGAGAAAGCAAAAAAAAAGCGACTGAGGCACGGAGCGCCCGCCCCTTGGCTTTGGCGGCTGCCGTCGAGATGATGGAGAAGAACAAAGACCGAAGCAACCCACGGAACCCAGAACCCTTGCGCGCGGAATCAATTAGGCACGCCACGCCAATGAGACAGGCCCGGCGGGCATTCATGCGTGCGCGGGGGCGGGCCGGAGGTGTTGCCAATGCCGTAAGGTGCGCCTGACGTCGGTGAGCCCTCCCAAGCCCGCGCGCCCTGCTCGTCTTGTTCGCTGGTCCCGCTCAGCTTGCCCAGGCAGTTTGGCCGGGGCCAGCTTTGGCCGCTCAAGCCTCTCCGGTTTGAGCTGCCCGCGTTCTCGCCTAAGGCTAGCTGACTGCCCTCGGGTTTGTTCTTTGGCTCAACGAGCGGGGGCTGCCCATCGATCCCGCCTCGGCCCCCAAAGTGCCCCACGACCTCCCCAAACGCAGCACGACCGACCTCCCAAACACAGCGCGACCTCCCAAACACAGCGCGACCCCTTAAGCACCGCACGGCCCCAAGCTACAACGTGGCCACGCAGTCGCAGCGCGTCCCCCAAGCAACACACGAAGCACCGAAGACACCACGGCCCCCCAAACTTATTAACACACCACGACCACCAAGAAGACACAGCGCGACCCTCCAGGCAACCCACTACGGCCCCCAGAAGACAATATGAGCACGAGCATAGGGGCACAGCATGACCCCCCGCGCAAATTACTACAGACAGCCAGCCCCCAAAAGACAAAGGAAGCAACCCCGCAGACAACACGCAGCCCCTGGGCTATGACATGACCCGCCCCCTAAAAAAAAGAGCAAAACCGCAAGAGGCACCACGACCCCCTTGCGGCACCCCCTGACCCCAAACCCCCAAAGGCACTGCATGGCAAACCATAAAACTGAGCACGGCCCCAAAGGCACGGCGTGACCCCCAGGCACAGCATAGACCCACAGAGGGACACATGGCCGGACATGAGGCATGACAACCAAGACACACCAGCACGACCGCCAAAGAGACAGCGCGACGAACTTCCAAAACAACACAGCACCCCCAAAACAGCACGGACCCCAAAACACAGCAAGACCCCGAAGGGCACAGCACTACCACCCTGAACACACCGCGGCGACGAGGACGACTAAGACACCCCACGACCCCAAAGGACCACCATG